>OX596250.1:7163129-7603368 GCA_951394255.1 Polyploca ridens
CGTTGCCAACACAAAATACATGTAAAATTATATATATTTTATACATGTTTAAATTTTTGGTATTTCAACAACAAACATCAATTTATCCTATGAAAAATTTTGTAATATTAACTTACACAGTGTTAAGTATATAAGCTCCACAAGTAGTGACAACGAGGCATGATTCAAGGTTGAACCGGGGTAGTTGCAAGTCACACATGAAGGTTGGTTCGCGCCACCCGCCCGCCACCGTCGGGGGCTCCTTCGTAGTTAATAAGTGAGCGCGACGCACATCGCCTATCAGCTCGGCAGACCATAGTTCTGAGAATTCTCTCTTATTCCCTAACAAGCCATCTCCCTGTTTAGAAGAAAGCCCATAAAACTTAAGTAATATCGTTTATTAATACAAAGAAAAGTAATCCTTATTTATTTACGATAAGGTTCATCTATATTATTATATAAATAACCATAGATTTAATAGATAAACCTTTTTTTGACACAATTAGATTAATTTTGCTTTGGCATTTTTAAACGCCAAAAAGTATTTTTTAGATTTTCCAAACATACATAGATTTTAAAGGATGTAATTTTTACACCAATATCTTTGTTTAATGCTGACATAGGTTCAAAGTAAGATCCATGCTCTAAAGGTCTATATATGTTTCTTATGTTAATAAACTATATCTACTGTACTTTATAATAGTCTTTAATAGTGTAGTAATTTCTATTTTGAATGACAAAAATATTTAATTTAAGTTTAACTTACAAGATGAAGATAAAATTACCTGAATAACACAAAAGTTTGCACTATGAACTTCCAACTCATTTTTCCTTATCAAATAGACAAGCCTCTGTGACCATAGACCTTGGATGTATAGACCATCCTTTTTTATATGAGGTCTTAATGTTCTGGAGGGGGTATCTTCTTCTGGACTCTCCAACTGAAAAAAATATTTCTATTATGTTATTGAAACTAGAGATAAAACTTCAGTTAGTATTTCTAATTCTTAGTCTAGGTGTAATTATGTATATATTTAAAAACATAATATGTCAGTTGTCTGGTCCATTGTACAAGCTCTGCTTAGTTAAGGAGATAGCCGTATGTGTAGAAATTCCCATTATATTTGATTTTTTAATAACAAAATTATAACAGGCAGTTTTCTAAAAAATCAAAATGTTTTTTTATATACATCACTTATTTAAAACAAACAAAAGTAACACCAAGTTGGACTTACAATAAGGGTTCCTTCATTTAACTCAAATGCTGTTAAGAAATGCCTTCCATTCACATATTGTGCAGTTAGGGCCCAATTGTTGGAGCCTTTACGGAACAGTGGCAAGTATTCTGTTGGCTTCAATACATACTCCACCATTTGAGATTTGTTATCATCTACACAGAAAAGCGCAGCTAACAATAATTAGAGATATATAGGGTCATCATCATCATCATATCAGCCTATGGATGTCCACTGTTGAACGTAGGCCTCCCCCATTGACTTCCACTTCGAACGGTTTTGGGCTGCTTGCATCCAGCGGTGCCCAGAGACTCTGACCAGGTCGTCACTCCACCTGGTGGGAGGTCGTCCCATCGTCGTCATAGGGTTAATGTTATTTAATTTAAAAGAAGTGTTATAAACTATCATTAATTCCAGAATCGCACCTTTAGATCCACCTTGTATGAAAAATGTGATTTTGTCTTTAGATAACTGTTTAATGTAGGACATGAAACCATCTCTCTTTTCTTTATCATTTTGTGCTCTGGTTTGTTGAAGCCAGTTGTAACCAAACGATCTGTGTTCTAGAACTAATTTCCACTGTTGAGATTTGCTCCGTGAAATCTAAAAGAAACATAATAGGTATGTATTTTGATCCACTTCTACAGTGTGGCTAACGAGATAATGCATTTCTTACCCTTGATAGTATTGGTCAAAACCGGCTTATGTGATAATAAGAAAGAAAGATTATTTTCACCAGAACGCACAGAATAAAAATAGTTAGGTACATACAAAATAATGATGACAAATAAATTACCATGGGTCTTTCACTAATCTATGCCTAAGAAAATACTGAGCCACCAAGTCCCATCGCAATAGAGTTAGCCGTTCCCAAGAATAACCCAATATTAACAGGTATCATAAATCCATTCTCTCAGTGGCTACACTCCAGTTAACATATGAGCTTTGCCCGGTAGGCCACATAGCTCAAGCCAAAACTTATAGGATAGATATATAAGCCTCTGATAACCAATTAATATTTCAAATCTCACTATGATGATGTGACAAAGTATGTTAATATTATAACAATATATAAACTGTAAAAATCCTGTTTAGTTTAATAATGATACAGTTTATGCAAGATCAGTTTCTTGGAAACTTTCATATAACATTTTTGCAGTATTTTTATTGTTTCACAAAATCAGCAAGGTCACAATCAATCTAATACAAAATTACTTACCAAAAGAGCTAATAAATCTAAAGAGTCATCAAAACATATCTGTAAGTCGCTTATTTCACCAGATACTTTACAATCACCAACTACACTCTGTGATTCTAGTGAATAAAATGTTATTGTCCCAGACTGAAAGAAGAAAACTTATACTTAAACACTAATAATAGCTAATAATAAATTTAAATCCTATCACACCGTAGGTTGTGTTCGATTCCCACACAGGACATGCATTTTTGTGCATGAACATGTCTGTATGTCCTGAGTCTGGGTGTAATTATGTATATTAAGTATGTATTTACAAACAAAAAGTAGTATATGTAGTATAAGTCATCTGGTTTCCATAGTACAAGCTCTGCTTAGTTTGGGATCAGTTAGCCATGTATGAGGCATGTCCCAGGATATATATTTATAAATGTCCTGCTAAAACACAAATTGTAGAAGCTACAAGACTGATTGCCAAGTGACATTTTATTATTTTTTGACATTTTAGAAAATCCGTCTTCTTGCGAAGGGCCCCACAAAATGAATCTTGCCCACATAAAATTTAGGTCTTACGCCGCCACTGAACACCAACCACTGGAATCTAAATAATTTTCTTACCTTTGACCCAATGACCAGCACATTCTCTGACTCTTTAGTCAACCAACATACCACACATGTTGGCTTTGGTATAATATCAAGAGGTAAGACGGTCACCCTTGAAAGTGACCATCTGTGATCAAAAGTATTTTGAGGAATGAAGAGAGGCAAAAATGGCACCAGCAACACCTTCTGTTCACTTACTATAAGGACCCAAGTACCACTAGGTTCAAAACACATACAATAAATAGGATTATCTACAAAATCCCAATCATAGGTCTTTTCAAATCTCTCTAACTGTGCATTGATGTATATAAATACGAGTTCCTTGTTACTTGAAAAGGCGAAAAACTTTTTCAGGCCCACTTCGTAGAAACTGTATGCTGAAATATCGAGGTGAATAAGCACGTCTAATTTAAATAAACCAGAAAAATCTAAATGATCACTTTGTAGAGCCATTGTTTATTTTTAACGAAACTGCTTATCTTT
Organism: Polyploca ridens; assembly: GCA_951394255.1. NCBI lineage: Eukaryota > Metazoa > Arthropoda > Insecta > Lepidoptera > Drepanidae > Polyploca > Polyploca ridens. Next base: position 7,166,625 of record OX596250.1, read on the forward strand.
TGCGCAAAGAAAATTATTTCTTCTTCTTCTTCTTCTTTGGTTAAATGGCGACTGTAGCCATAAGCACAATTCCGCCAATGTCACGTTAGTTAAAGATATACGAAGGGGACTCTTGTATAAACAATTTTGACGGTTTTGATCGGTGAAATGGAGCTGGACCATCTAAAAACAAACAGGACAACACTGAACAACACACATTTGACAAAAAATAATATATAGGTATTATAATATAAACATAAATAATAAAATAGCTAAAATTTTAAGTTGTTACTGTTTATAAATTGGGATAAAATAAATATAATGGGAGAATCAACATATGTTAATAAACATTTAAAATTAATAGGACGGGGAATTTCGGGAGGAATAATATCGTAAAGTGATGACTGTAACCTCGGGCACTCAAAAAATAAATGATTCGTATTTCCCTCATCAAGACCGCATTCACAAAGAGAATGATCCTTTAAGCACTTATTACACGTTCCTATTTTTAGGATCCTAACTAGGAAATAGGAACGTGTAATCGCAGAAAGAACGGTTAGTGTCCTAAGTAGTGAGATAGGAAGGTCCCAACCGCTCTGCTTCCTTAAACAGGAAAGTGTAATCGCGTCGCTCCGATTTAGGACGTTTAGGGATGTAACATTGTTCTTCAAAACATCGATGTTTTGAAATAATTATATAAGGCTTCTAAAGTCTTGGCGTATATTTTGAGGGATGAATGTATAGGTCATTAGTAATCAAAAAACAATAATAGAATAATAATCCGTACAATATATGATTATTTCAAAACATCGATGTTTTGAAATAATTATATAAGGCCCTTCTAAAGTCATGGCGTATATTTTGAGGGATGAATGTATAGGTCATTAGTAATCAAGAAACAATAATAGAAAAATAATCCGTACATTGAAAGTACTACATTATTTATAAATTAATACTTGGTACTTACTTACATAAAGTTCAATTTTGTTTTATTTTAACATAAAGGAGCTCATTTGTATTCATTGAAATTTTAATTTGTGTGATCGGTTTGAGAGAATAAAAAACTTAAAACATCGGAAGAACATCGCGGCATCGATGTAAGTATAGTTATATTTTTTTTAAATCGACCTTTGTTACATCCCTACGAGTCGTCCGTCCCGCTTTAAGTATAGTTGCTATACTCTTTGCCGCGTCCTAGTTAGAAAGCAAGATAGTGTAGTGTAATAAGTAGCTTCCTGCTTCCTTGTTAGAACCATCCTAGTTAGGATCCTAAATATAGGAAGATGTAATAAGCCCTTTACTCTGATTTTGTGTAAATGGACAGGAGTAGATGCATGACCTAAACGTAAGCGACAGATTGTAGATGTGATTGGTTTATTTAAATCGCGGGAAAATTATTTCATGGCGTAGATAGGTATATAAGATGGATTTATTTATGTCATAAAACAACAAACAAATATCATTGCATTTGCAGCGTCAGAAAGTGTTGTATAGCAATACTGAAACTATCGATAGTCTATCGATAGCAGTGTTCAGAACATGAAGCCAGGTAGCTATCATACCAGGGGCCCAATTCTCACTTCCCTCGAAACTATCGACTGAAAACTTTCGAGGGGCGGAGTCAATTCGAACGGTCCCGACCAATCAACGCTCTAGCTGACTGGTTTCCCTTCTAAATATGCCGGCCTTGAAATTTCCAGAATAACGTAACGTTCGTAAAAGTTAGAATTCGTGCTTTTTTCGATCGAGCGATCAGTTTCGATTGGGTGAGAATTGGGCCCCAGGGCCGTAAAATTATCGTATATGCTCGTATATGGATCAAAATTATCGTATCCATCAGGAAAATGGCTAAAATACTTTAAAAAAAACATATGAAAGGTGAAAACTTGTTTTTAAAATAGAAAAAAAATAATAGTTCGCGCCAACATCTCGAATTTATAAAGAAGAAAATAATATTAAAGGATAGAGACACATGAAAACAAGCATATTTTTTAAAAGTTTAACTGAATAGATTCTATATTTGCGAGAACAGAATACACAAATATTAATGAAACTTAATAGTTTATATACAAATTCGAAAAGATAACTGCCAACACTCCACCACATCGAACGACGATATCGATATCGATCGCTGATTGGAAGACAGTAGCAAGATTGCGCCATGAAGCAACAGCATGTGTTCCTAATATGTTCCTAAGGAAGAAATGAGCCAATAGATGGTGCTGACACTAAAAAACAACTGTAATTGTTATTGGGCTATTGGCTATCTGTGTAATCATAAATTTTTTCATCAGAATGGAAATTATCGTACAATCTGCGTACGATAGTCGTGTAACATCGTACATCATACGTAGTTATGAAATTATCGCACATGTACGATAATTATCGTACGGTTGCGAACACTGATCGATAGTATCGTGACCTCGGAAAATAGTAACAATATCAATAGTATCGATACAATCGATAGCACTATTGATATTGTAACTAGTTTTCGAGGTCAACTATCGATAGTTTGACAACACTATCGTCTTTTATTAGACAATGAATGTCATTGTTATTGTTTTTCATATTCGCCAAAAGGCAGGCAAAGGTCTAAGCAAAACACCCTTAAGCCCATCAGAGACGTAGCTATAATATATATTAATATGCCGAGCTATAATATAAATTACAGTACAGTTTGGCGAAGTAACAGAAATATATGTTATAGCTGCGTGTGCGGTCACTCAAAGATTAGTATTGAAAATATATCGTAATATGCCTTGCTATAATTTATATTAATATATATTATTACTACGTCTGTGATGGGCTTTATCTTATTTTAGTTTTCTCGATTTGTATAAAGTGGTATAAAGCTAACTCTAAAGACCGGCCTCATACTATAAGAAATTTTCTGTCAGAAATTTTCGGACGCCCCCTTTCTCATACATTTTTAGACGTCAGACACGTCAGAATTTTCGGATAGTATGCGGGGTCTAGAACAAAATATATGAGGAAAGTGCCTTCCGGCGGGCGTCAGAAATCTGACAGAAAATTTCTTATAGTATGTGGCCGGCCTAAATGTCTGTGGTGCGACTGAAGGATTTTGTATCCATGGTCATGAACAAATAAATAAAAAAAAAACCTTCCTTTTTTTTTACTTCTTTTTCTTTCAGTCAAATAATTCCTTAAAAATTGTTTCAGAAATTACATAGTATTTAGAGAATATTAAATAATTAATTTAATTTTATAGCGTGCTGATAAGTAGGCTTATTTTATTTTCAGGACTATCGCTGCATCATTTAAAAATCGCCGGTATGATTGTGTTCAGGTAAATTTAATAATTATTAACTTTTCCCTTTGCATTTTTTGTTTTCGGAAAGCGTTATTTCATTACTTATTTTATTAACTTTCAGAAATGTCAGAGATAAAGTATAAAAATCAAATTTTAGCTGCGATAGATCATTTGCGTTCCCGAAAATCAAGACCCGACATAAATAGAATTTGCAAGTTTATGATCAAGTGTTACAAAGTAGCACCAAAAGATACGAAAGCTGATCTAAAACGTTGTCTCAAAGAGAAGAGTATTTTTAAAGTTGATTATAAAGATAATGTGAGCTATAGAAACGCTGCGAAGTGGCGAAAGAAATCGAGTCAAAATAACAGTAAGTTATAATAATTTGTTTTCAATTCGCTTGGCTCGCGGTTAAAAACATAACAATGACATCAATTGTTATAATAGGACGCGCGTCTCTCGCGAGAACCAACGGGTTAAAATTTAGTGTTATCAACTAATAATTAAGTTTTTACATTCAGAAATGGCCACAACAATCGCGACCAGTGAACGCAGAATTATAACTTCAGCTATAGCAACTCTTATTTATCAAGACCAAAGTTATTTGGAGAATGGGATTGCATTTGATGACCTTGTTAGAGCAGCAGCTTCACAAGAATCAAAATATTCAAAGAAACAACTGGAAACCATAGTTAATAAAGAACTTTCATCTGGCAGTTTGGTCAAGTTACCAAATGGTAATTTGGCACTAGGTCCTGCTGATCATGATGGTGACAGTTCAGATAGTTTTAAATTTGATTATAATGTGGACTCCAATACAAAGGTATAAAGGAAACAATTTAACATAATTTTATCATACACCCATATCACTACCAGTTTTATATATTTCAGATGACTTCATCAGCAAATTCTTCATGCAGATCATCTCCTCAAAGGATGAGAGGACGCCCCAGAAAACGTGGTGGTGGAGCATCTAGTAATAGCATTACTACTCGTAATGCAGGTGTGCGAGTTGGTGAAAGACGCAAAATGGCAAAAAAAGTATTTGATCCATCTGACAATAATGTGCCTAGCAAACGAAAAAGAGGAAGACCGGTAGGATCGCTAAATAAAAGTACGATTAAAAAGAGATTGATGACTGCTGGGAACCAAAAATCAGATATGGATGGAACTCCACTATCTGAAAGCCAAATATCAATGGATGGAAGCGGGGATGATATTGAACAGGAAGAGCCTCTTCCACATGAAACATCAGGAGGAGTGTGTTCTGTATGCCTAGTACAGAAACCCAGGGGGTCTAATGATAGACTGGTAGAGTGCCGAGACTGTAATAATAAAGCTCACTTAACGTGTCTACAATCTGGATCTGGTATTCTAAAGCCTCGCCCAGACAATACATGGCAATGTCCTCACTGTAAGACATGTGTTGTTTGCTGTGAAACAAATGATGCGGTGAGTTTCATACACTGGAAAAAACCAAATATAATAAAATTATTCCATGATTTAATTAAATTTTTGGCATATTTTTGTACCAATTAGTAATTAAGGTAGGTTTATTAAGGTTGCCTGGAAGAGATTGCTTAAGCGATAAGGCTGCCTATATTGTATTACTTCCTTAATTTGTGTTTTTACTAATATTTGTTCTATGTTAGTTTATACAATAAAGAATATTTCATTCATTCATTCATTCAATTAGTCTATTGTGATATTTTGTTTACAGGGCATTTTGACAGTATGCAGTATTTGTTCAGATGCTTATCATGCACTCTGTCATGCTCCAAGGATACCAGAGCGTCTCAAGGCCTGGGATCAATGGGAATGTAATAATTGTCTTGAATCACGCCCAACTGTTGTGGGATCTCCAGCTATCATTCCTAGGAGCAGATCACCTACTGTTGACCCATTCCTTAAACCACATGAACTGGATAGAGCACCATCCAAACTGACAGAAGAAGTGCCTATTGATCCAAGTATACCGGATATAACCAACTGGACATCTCATGATGTATTTGAGTATTTTACAAAGCATTTTCCAGAGGCTGCACCTATTTTAAAAGAACAGGTAATTTTTCAAAATACGCTAGCTATTTTGGTTTTGAAATATTTGTGGAATCCAGGGAAAGTTTAAATGTAGGGTAGAGAAGAGCAAGGTATTTTTTAAGGCACCCGCTTTCACTGGGTGTTGTTTCTTATTTTTCTTTATTGTCACTATTATATTGTGACAATTTGACCAATAAATTTTTTATTTACAAACTAAAGATGTTTGCGCTCGTTAGCTTGTGTTATATAATACATAATTTTCTACTCTATCTACTTTTAATAGATTAACATTTATTTAATTCATAACAAAAGCTTTGCTTAGTGATATATTCGTTTGTTTTAGGAGTTTGACGGCCAAGCTCTAAGTATGGCGCGGCGAGCTGACATAGTTAGAGGCTTAGGACTACCTCTAGGACCTGCACTGGCTCTGTACCGTATTATAGTAAAACTTCAAACGAGGAAAGATGATTGGACTATGTGTTGGGGTTAATTTTAACGAATAAATGAACTTTCAAACTATACCTACCGAGTATCAGAAAACTAACTTGAACCTGCGCAGTAGCCGTTTTTAGGTGTGCTTGGAGGTGTGGTATGAGGTGAGGTTGATAGCGTCCTGCGTTGTCATAGTAACGGCGCACCGCGGACACTCGTCGCTCCAAGTCAAAGAAATTGGACTAAAGCACCCCAAGTACATTCGAGTTCGTAATTTTCGTGATTGTTTTTTTAAAGTTTGAATAATCAGTCATAAATTATGAATTTATGACTGATATTAGGTATGATTATGTATGACATTCTTATCAGTTTGACTTCAGCTGCAGTCGGTAATATAACCTAGATACCCACTGCAGCGCCATCTGCCGGGCTGATTTGTGTGTGGATCTAAACCATCCAGGGCATTCCAGGGCGCCACCCAAACGCATACAAAAAAATTCATTCAAATCGGTCCAGCCGTTTAGGAGGAGTTCAGTGACATACACACGTAACTCCCTAGATGGTTTAGATAGGGTAGGGTAGCACCACAGGGTAGGGTAGCACCACAGGGTAAGGTAGCACCAGGCGAACGAAGTTGCGCCGGGCAGCTTATATAAGTAAATACATCTATGTTATATGTATATAGAGGTACAGAACATATAAAAAAATTCGAAGTTTCGTAAACCCATAGAATTTTTTGCGCTTTCTTTGCTAACGCTGACTAAACTTTACGAGATACTTGTCTTAAAAATATCTGCCTACAATTTAAATTATTAAAAGAAAAACTGCGTAAAACAAAAATTAACTGAAATGTGAAACAGTGGGCATAAATAAAAGCAATGAAATAATAATCGCACTTTTAATTATTAAAATTAAATAAAATTTCTGGTGACGTTTTGTTCCGAAGTCATTTGGAAGACAAGGTTAAGCTGGCATCCAAAAAGCTTGCAGTGCTCAACAGAGCGAGGCAGTACTTCACATCGGGGCAAAGGCTGCAATTTTATAAGTCGCGGGTCAGGCCTCATATGGAGTACTGCTGTCATCTATGGGCGGGAGCACCTGGATACCAAATTGGACCTTTAGACTCGGTTCAGAGACGTGCCATCAGAATTGTTGATGATCCCGAGCTCACAAGTGGTTTAGAGCTCCTCAATCTGAGGAGAGACTTTGCCTCTTTATGTGTGTTCTACCGCTTGTACAACGGAGAGTGCTCTAAGGAATTGTTCGACTTGATGCCCACGACTACCTTCCACCATCGCAACTCTCGCCATCGACGGGGAGTCCATCCACATACATTGAAACCAGAAGTGTTTCGAACTGTGCCGGCTAAGGAGTTTTCTTCCGCGGATGCTCGGACTGTGGAATGAGCTCCCCGCCGAGGTTATCCCAATGGAGTACAGCATGGGGTTCTTCAAAAAGAGTGTGAAACGGTTTCTTCAGGGTCGGCAACGCGCGAGTGATACCCCTGGTGTTGCAAACGTCCATAGGCTACGGTAACTGCTTTCGATCAGGCGGGCCGTATGCTTGTTTGCCACCTTAGTGGTATAAAAAATAAAACTTTAAATTTCGGGGATAAATCTCGCGAAAAAAAGAAGAAAGAAAAAAAAATCGCGAACGAAGACTAACAGGTGATATTCCTTGCTTGTTTTTTATTCCTCCTAGGTAGTTTTTTCTGCACAAATTCTTCGATTCGTTTCAAGGTTGATTTGCATGAGAGCGCAAGCATTTGTTACATAAGTCTGTCATTGGTCGTACTTTTTCTGTAAGTCGCACTTGACTTGATCAACATGTACGATCAACATGTGACGAGTGCTAGATACCATCTAGCACTCGTCGCATACTTATCAATTTGCCTACACTCGCGTTGGCGATTTTTGGATCTTTCAACCTGCTTTCAACGCACGTTATTTTCAACGTTATGAATAGAACGTATGACTTCTCCTATACGTGTTCGCACGCTGACGTTTTTTACGTCGGGCATATTTTTAGAAGTCCTAGTGCTATTTAAAATGTTTGCACGAACGATTTTTAAATCGTCGAGTCCGTCAGTTTCACTTGCGATGCCGCTCGGTGCGTACGTGTGACAGTGTGTCGCGCGTCCACCGTACGAACATTTTGATTTCTCTTATTTTATAATAAGTTAGCTGTTCGTGCTCGGCGTCGCCCGGGTGACATTTCTGGTGGATGCTACAAAAGATGTTAAAATGGATCCTATAGACATCGAAAGGCTTATAAAGCTATACAATAAAGCTTACCCGTACTTTATTACAAAGTATTGTACCAAAGAGTATTCAATAACTACGTAAGAAGAGACGGGACTCCATAGAGCAAGATAAAAATAATAAAAATCAATGTGGCAACCAAAAAAAGCCACAATGAGTACTACCAATCAGTACTACCAACCTTAGAATGGAATAGAGATGCGCTCTTAGTAGATATTTAAATCTATCGATATCGATATATATATATATACATACATATATATACTGTTGTAAATAATATAGATATTTAAGATCCTCTGATTTTGTTTTAGCACTACCAAAACAAACCTAAGTACCACTACCTTGTTCAGATTATGACAAAAAAAAATATACCATATAATATATTAATATACAGTAAGGTTTGTGGTTGGCGTTTAATTAAAACTACATAAAATTTGCAACTAGACGTTTTATGAAATGCAAATCAAAATAAAAAGTAAATTATCAAGTTTAGGCCCTGATAAGGCACTTATGAACGATACAGTTGACACTACCACTGGTTCGGAATACACTTAAAATGGGTAAGTGGGTGTAAGTTGAATGTAAGCCAAGTCCTCGTTGCCTGTCATTTTCACCCATTTTCGGCACCTAAAAATATAAAAATATCGATATCGAATTCGATAATAAATATTGCACAACACTATTTTCTAAAATATTTTTTGGTATTTTCTAGATTAAGATAATATTAAGATGTTTTTATTAAAGGAATTATAGGACTGAATGATATTTTGACCGAACTGCATCCAGGGGAAATTTGGCCATAAAATCACGTTTTTTACCATCTTTCCTTTCCGATCTTAATCCTCACACTTCGCATTTTCTATACTTCATTCTTTCTACTTTTTAAACACACTTTCTACTTTCTCACTTCTACTTAGCAATAAAATTAACTACACTCCTTTGCAAAAAAAACGGGCGGTTTGGATTTTTCTACATTATTGGTAATTATTTAGTTCTAAAGTGGTTTTAATAGCCAAAATATGTTACTGACACTTAATAAAGGGTCTGGGTATGATAAAAAGTTAATTTCAAATTCGAAACTTTTGTTTTTAAAAATAATGATCCCTTTTTCAGTTTGTGACTTTTTACTTAGTTTTCGCGGGTTCTCGGTTAAAAGTTTATCAGGCAACTTAAACTAACTTTTAGTAGAATAATTTATGTTTGTTGCATAATCCTGCCTTATAGTGACTTAAAACAGATATCTTTGTGTCTATTGTAATGGCAGGGAAAGCAATAAGAGCTAGTAAAATTATAGCGCTGCTGGAAGAGGGGTGTAGCCAATGTTACGTCTGACAGCGGTTAAACGTGAGTCGTTCAACCGTCCAAAGAACCTGGACTCGATACCAAGAGACGGGTTCCGTTCAGAGAAGGCAAGGTTCTGGGAGAAAACGTCACACATAACCATGAGATGACCGCTTTTTAGTGACTCAGGCGTTGAGGAACCGCAAATGCAGTTACAAAGGCCTAAAAAAGAACCTTGAAGAGGTACGAGCACAGCGTTGCCAGACGTCCCGATTTTGGCGGGACGTCCCGATTTTTAGCCCAAAATTAAATGTCCCGCGCGGGACAGGCTCTGTCCCGCTTTTCGAGGATTACTCGACGTCGAAATCATCGTTGGACGTGGAAGTGGAAATAAAGACACCACTGCACAGAAATGGCACACACCGCAGTGTCTGGTTACGTAGTAGCTATTTAGTAATCTGAGGCAATGGTGTGGAGAACCGCGCCAAAGTGCGCTAAATGTCACTGTGACATAAAATCAAACTTCTAAGTCAATGCAATCAAAAGATACGGCCGTATATTTTGAAGCTCGCAAGGGAATCAAAACCTATAGGGTACTTCCCGTTGACCTAGAATCATAAAATTTGCCAAGAAGAAATTCCATGTAGCACAAGTAATGGAAGAAATCCGGAAAGAGTTTTGTAACAACACAAAAAAGCATGCCATTATATTAGAACAGAACAGGTGAAAAATCTTCGAGACTCGATTCCCGTAATTAATTAACTATTTAAATACAAGTTACATACAACTACAAGTTTCTATGGAACCCTCGGTACGCGAGTAGGACTCGCAATTGGCAAAAACTGGCCAAAAAAATGTAGGTATGTCCCGCTTTCGGCGATAGAATCCCGCTTTTTTTACTCAAGAGGTTACAAAATCCCGATTCGCCCGAAAACATATCTGGCAACGCTGTACGAGCAGCACAAGTTAGCCTATGGAAAGTGAGGAGGAGGCTTTTAGCGGCTGATATACACAGTTGACGACCAGCGCGAGCCCCCAAGTAACTCCGTGAGCACCGGATAGCTCGATTGAGGTTCGCTAGAAATTGCCTATCTTGGACACTAGGTAACTGGAGTAGCGTACTCTTCTCCGATGAGGCTCGAATTGGTCTGAATGGTGAGGACCGATGTCGGCGAATGTTACGAAGACCAGGGGAACGCTATGCCGACGTGTGTTTTGAAGAAATCACCCCTTATGGTGGAGGGTCCGTTATGTTTTGGGCGGGAGTAACTTCCCGCTATCGTACCGAGATAGTATTCATTGAAAATGGCTCATTCAATGCCTTAAGGTACACAACAGAAATCTTTTGTCAACATGCACAACCATGCATGACTGTAATTGGTGAAGATGCCATCTACATGGACGGTAATGCTTGGGCCTACCATTCTGGCGACGTAGATGCTTATATGCAAGAGGTCGGTATTCGTCATTTGGACTGGCCAGCGCGGAGCCCCAACCTTAACCCCTTTGAGCACGTCTGGGACCACCTAAAAAGGCGAGTACGATCTGTCCAACCACTTCCACAAAACATCAGGGAGCTTAAACGTGTGATCTTGGCTGAGTGGGAACACATTCCACAGAACACAATCAAAAGCCTGGTGGAAAGCATGTCAAGACGATTACATGCAGTAATCGCTGCAAGGGGAGGTCATACTCGTTATTAATTTTTATTTAGTATGTCTTTTTTTTAATAAAAATACTCGTAGTATTAATTTCATTATACCCATAAAAATTACCATTTTCTGTTTACATTGGCTAAAATCCTATTCCAGGATTTAAAGTGTTAAAAACTATATTCCCATTGATAATAAGAAATTTATAGTCATTTATGCTAATGACATACTAAAAATATTAATATTATCCATAGAAAAGCAAATGACTGTAAGGTGCCCGTTTTTTTTGCAAAGGAGTTTACTATCCTGTATAATATTCTGTAATAAGTTTAGTGTAATATTCTGAACATTTATATAAAACTGGAGGGAAAAAACAAGTGACAGATGACGTTTAATCATAGAGCGAGACAGACTACGGAAATGAGAGGGTGCCATAAAAGTTCTACTGCGTTTCATTGATTTTTTCTTTCTTCTAAGTCGCGACAGACTGTATTGTACGTTATTTCTGATAATTATACTCTACTATACTCTATTTCACATAGGATGAGTCGTCAAGGTCAAGAGTTTTTTACCAATATCTAGTGAAACTCCATTTGATTACTCTGAAATAATATTCACAATATTTCGTGAAACCTAGCTCTATCATAGTATTCCTTTATTATATCGAAATGAACATTAACCATTGAGAAATTTAATAAAATACCATGTGTCACCGAACTCATGTTATTTGAAATAGACTATAGTGGTTGAAATTCGATGACCGTATATTTTTTTTAAGTTTTAATAAATTATCTTCACGTAGGTAGGTATTTATTTAATAAACAAACTATGGCATTATGATTATTAATAACACGTTAATAATGTTTGGCATTCTTTTTAGTTTGATATTTTTTTATTAATTTAATGTACATCTAATGCATCCTAACTAATATTATAAATGCGAAAGTAACTCTGTCTGTCTGTCTGTAACGCTTTCCCGCTTAAACCGCTGAACCGATCGCGATGAAATTTGGCATGCATATAGCCTATGGTATGGAGAAGGACATAGGCTACTTTTTATCCCGAGAACGCGGGTGAAACCGCGCGGGTCAGCTAGTTATTATATAAAAATATTAGCCTTCTGCACTTCTTCCCTATATAAACTTTAACTATGCCAAATCTCAATCCATTCGCGCATAGCCGCGTCCGTATCGAGCAATGTGATGGCAAAAAGTGATTATTGAATCGTTCATTTGAACAACGCCACAGCAAAGCGGTAAATAAAACGTCGAGATCAACGTTTTTTTAATCTCCCCTGTGAACGAAGGCTCGCAACGCAACGTAGGTAGAACGGACTCTGCCACTCCTCCACGAATTGATCGTCGCCCGCCACGTATTGGTCTGATAGTGCTGCTGCGCGCCCAGGGCCAGTAGACAAGATAGTTGTCGTTGTTGGCGACAATTGTTATCGTTAGTAAACGATCAACCTTTGTATAGCGATGGGTAACTAGCCGAAATTTCAATAGCTTAGCTAGCCGGCTATATGTGGTGTAAAAGCCAGCTATTTTGGCTATTTGACTACACGCACGCACTCACAGCTACCGGCTACTCGGCTAGATTGGCTTTGGCTAGCCGGCCAGCTACCGGCTAGTGGCGGCTAGAATGGCTTTGGCTAGCCGGCCAGCTAGTGGCGGCGAGACCTGTGGCGGCTAGGCGGCTACCCGCTGTGTGTGACGTAAACTTCTCGTAATGAGGAGAATTTCTTATGATACCTCTATGGTCAAAATACTTGTCAATACGTGCACTTAAGGTTCAAATTGGTTCGAATTATCAACAATTAGGCAGGTAAGAAAACTCCTCATTCTTTCTAGCTAGCGAGTAGCCAGTAGCCATCCTGTAGCCAGTAGCCACCCAGTAGCCAATTATCTTGTTGACAGATAACATAGCCGTGGCTAGTTTGTGTCTAGCCGTTTTTTGGCTAGTTATTAGAATAGCTACCCACCTCTACCTTTGTATGGGATTGACCACAGATCATATAGAATATGTTGTATACACAACAGATAAGACAGCTACACGGGATTGGTGAGAGTTATGTAGTTTACGGTTATTCAACACGATTTGGAGTGTGGCGCTGCTGCGCTGTATTTAGTGCTTGACATTGATGTTTGTACCATATCGATATCGATACTGCTAGTGTTGTATATATGTCGATAGCAGTGTCTGTATTTAGAATTTTTGATATTTCAATTTAAATAATGAAATAAAACCAGTTTAAATGAATCATTTTTTTATTTTCCTTGTTTTAAATATTTGTTGTGAGCTATTTTATAAATGTCACGAATATTTTCATCCATTTTTTTTCAGGACTGCCCCATTCAATATTTTATTTATGCTCGTACACCAATTGTGTGTAATGTGTATTTTTTTGTGTTTGAAATATGTATTAAATTATTTATAAAATCTTTCTTATGAATAGGGCAGCCCATCCAATTAAAATAATTTTCAAATCTACACATATTATATGCTTAATACAATATTTATTTTGTGGCATGCATCTGATAATTATTCATATTATAAATTTTGAAAATTCCACAATAAAAATTTCTCTCCACAATAAGGTTTCTTCCCTTCAAATTTATTCTTTCCCTAAATCCAATTAGTTTATGTCTGATCTGCCCCTATTTATTTACCAAAGACCCTCTGTATATATATTATGTAATAATACAATAGGTACTTTAAAGTTTTTATGGCATCAAGCCAAAACTACTTATGTTGCTGTTAGTTTTTACAGATCCTCTTAGTTTTCCGGGAGCTTGACCACCTCAGGATCAATTACAGCTATCAATCAGCATATCAAAAAACTGGATCACATCTGCAGTATTTGGATGATGGTGTTTGGATGATCTCTTCATCATTGACCCTTTTATCTGAAACCATGACAAAATTATTTATAAGTATAAATAATATAAAACTAGTATTTGACCCCGGTTAGCATGGTTCGTATGGTGCTACCTATCACACTGCATTTGTGGGTTCAATTCCCACCCTGGGCAGACATTTTTGTGCATGAACAATGAACATGTTTGTTTGATATGAGTCTGGTTGTAATTATTTACTGTAATATTATAAGTTTAAAAGTTTGTAACTCAAATACACATAAACGGCTGAACGGATTTGGATGAAACTTGGAACAAAGATTAGTTTTGTAGGGGTATGCCCTGGGATAACATATAGGATACTTTTTACCTTGGGAAAAGATAAGATGGGAACGCTGGTAAAACCTCGGGGAACTGCTAGTTATCTATATGTGTATGTATTTAAAAGATAATCAACTCACCAAATGTTGCTGTGTATCTCAATATAGCTGCCATGCGCTCACTAAACAATTTTCCAGTAATGCTAACTTTTTTATTTTTTCAGGTATAACATGTTCTTCTGTAACTTTGTGTAATGTTAGAATTTGTCCAATTCCAGTCGTTTTGGTAGACTTCAATTATGTCATCCCTCTTTGCCTGCAATTATGAGGAACTTGTTATTTTATATTAAATTAAAAAGACTGACAAAATATATAATCCGTTACTATCAACCATGGTATTGGGCTTCTTCTCATCAAGTGATTTAGGTTATGTTATTATAGACTGTGGTAAACTAATTCACCAACCTAGCCGAGTGTAGTAGGTTGGGAGACGAAAAACACCTTCAAAACTGAATGTAGATCTCTTTATAATGATACATTATTGAAATTAATAATTGTGTTCTTACCTCGACAATAACTGGTTCTGTTAGCTGTCCAGAAGTTATTTCATCAGAGCTATAAGATGCTCAAAATGTTTGATTGAAACTTTTCTGTTTGCAATTGTTCAAATTCAAATAAATCAACGCCAAAATTTTAATTCAAACGCAAAGTATTATGTTTAGAACACGAAAGAAATAACAACGAAAACATCTGTCAAAACACCGGCGTTTAAACTGAATGTAGTTACTATACCAGCAAAATGGCGGCCCTCTGTCAACCAATAGTGAGGGCCGTTTCTCTTGAACGCGTCTGAAGTTTGAGCGAATCGTAAAATCAAGACCAATTGTATGAGCTGTCATAGCCCTGGGATTGACATTTCAAATCGATACTTAAGGTGCGTTCGAATTGGAGTGATGTCGTTTTTAACAGTTACAAAATGGGCATTTTTGTTCATGCGTTCGAATTGGAAAATTTCAACAATTTTGCAACTTTTGCCACCAACGATTTTTCCCAAAGCGAACGATTAGATTCAAAAAAGACATTTGCATGCTCATCGCCTTCTTGTCACTTGTCTCAACCTACCTTTTTTCCTTCAGTTATTATGTTAAACAAAGCAAATCTGATAAAAAAAAATCTTGCCTGTTCGTTTCTATCAAATTTTAATATAAAAATTATAATTTTCGATTCCCATTTGAATTATCAGCTAAAACTTATCTGTCAGATTCAAAGATGTCAAAATATGATCACAAACTACCCTGCCTCGGAGGTGGGTCAAAATTTGCAGTTCACGATGTCGTTTTTAACTGTTTCCAAGCAAAACGAACGGTGAACGAAAACAGTTCAAAACGACAATTTCGCCCACAACATTCCAAATCGAACGCCACATGTGATAGTTTTTGGCATTTTTGACTGTTATTTTTGCCACCGTACCCCAATTCGAACGCACTATTAAATCACGTTATTTTTAACAATCTCTTTATGTCAATCCCATACAAAGGTTGATCGTTTACTAACGATAACAATCGTCGACAACCATCTTGTCTAGGGGGCTGCTGTTAGTAGTTATTGCCTAAAGGGGTAATTAGTTCGCTTATTCGCTTGTAGTGTAGTACGGAGTGCCTAGGGTGTATAACTGTAGGGTGATTTATAGGTCTTAATTGTAGGATTAATAAATTGTTAACAGGTACTTAATTTTTTAAAATTAATATGTGGCATGTCATGTTATATACTAAAAATTGCTTTTTAATTGCCATATAAGATTTTTTAATCATAAATATTTTCTCTATGTATTTGCTAATAAATAAGTATTTACATTAAGTATAAACATTTGACTATTAATGTTGATCATAATGTTTCATGTAGGATAAAAATATGTTAAATATCATTGTTGCCCCATTTATGTATACTACTCTATAGTGAGTGGGCAAATAATAGAAATTTATGAATTGAATTGGAGGCCAATACATGCAGTCACCCTGAAACAAATAATATTTATTTAAAAACATTGATACATATTCACATTTTTAATCATCATCTTATTTTCCTTTCCCGTAAAATAAGCATCATCATTGTCAGCATACAAGGATTAATTGTTGATAACAATGTTTATCTTGGTTTTAAAGTATTTAAACTATGACAACAATTGCTCGCAACAAATCGTTATTGCCTTCTTTTGGCCTTCATACATTATTTACACTGTGCTATAGCAAGGTACACGAGTGGTGAGCACAGATTGACAGCTGAGCAGTAGTAAATTTTTCGGTCTGTTTGGCGGAATGAAAAAGGGGGGAGCGCCGAGCTGCACACGATTGGTTCATCAGTCGATGCTCATCGTCTATTGGATATTTGCGTGTCATTTTGGCTACTGTGATTTGGTCAAAAGTTTACATGGGCGAGCTTGCCCCCACTACTGCCTATCTGTGCTCACCACTCGTGGTACCACCTGTACACTAAGTTGTATTTTATTAAGTAGTAGACATACTGCCTGACCAATGGTGATAGGAATTGAGATGTATGACCCCTTTTAACAGGGGCTCCATTACAAATTTTAATTTTGAGGCTGTTGGTGATTTACGTATGAAACAAAAATAATAATATAAGAAAACAAAGTTACCTAGTCTTACTACATTTATGTACATAATGTGGAACTATGAGGCCTCTTATTATTATTATACTGAGTGTTTGCTCATTCTATAATATATAAATCAGCCTGTCCACTGAGTGAAGTGGTACAGAACTTGGAAAATATTCATCAAAATGTTGCTCAACTACTTAGTAAGACTTGTTTGGTGATACTAACAACATAAACATATGTAAACTTGTCCTTGATTTCTTCATTGCACTTTTGTAGAGACTTTTTTTCCAAAAGCCCCATTCCATAAAAAAAACTTATTATAGTAACTGGGGATGCCATCAGCTGGTCACAAAGTATTTTTGAAAATACTGTTTTAATGTCAGCCTTGGGTAGGATTTTGTCCAAATAAATATAATAGTAATGGTGCACAGGACCCATCAGGGTACCAACTATGAACATACGGCCTGAAATATAAATAAAAATACATTGATAGTGAAATAATAGGGTCCTAATGAAACTATCCGACTTTCTGTAGCATTTTTCATATCTATACTCTATTTCACATAGGATGAGTCGTCAAGGTCAAGGGTTTTTTACCAATATCTAGTGAAATTCCATTTGATTACTCTGAAATAATACTCAAAATATTTCATGAAACCTCGATCTATCATAGTATTCCTTTATTATATCGAAATGAACATTAACCATTGAGAAATCTAATAAAATACCATGTGTCACCGAACTCATGTTATTTGAAATCTACTATAATAAGCAACAAATCTTTTTGTTAAATTCCAATAGAAACTCTTTAGGCTTTTTTTTATTATAAGTAGGTACTTACATAGGCGTCCCCAGTCATATCTTACTGATAATATTTTAGACTGAAATTCAAATTCTTGCTGTACCAGGTCACCAATGGCCATAAACCCTCCTGATGTAATACTGTTTGTTAAGAGTAAATTTTTCTTGAAAAGAAAATGAACCCCACGGTGAAATATGGACTTCTTTCTGCTCTGGTATTTGTGGGGTCCCAGAGCTTGCATGCTTTTAATACCACGTAATGTAAACATGATGACAGAGCTGGAATTTTAATTATTAGAAGTAAACGAAATAGCAGTATTATGTACCTACTGTTTTTAATGTTGTTATGCTATAATGAATAAAGCTAAGCCCCATATTTTTTAAAAGAAAATGTATTATATAAATAGACAATAATTACCTATATTACTAAATTATGATAATCTTATATTATGTAAATAAATAAAATTAAAATTAGCGCCTTCACACACGTCAATAGAACAACATTTCTGACTGACTGACTGATATTGTTGCCATCACATGATCCAAGTATTGTTGAAATGATTATTGAACTCTTGGTATAATTATATCAGGTAGAATAACTATGGCATTCCGAGACACGGGGGACACGTGTCTACGTCATTTCAGCCGTCGACGGTTCTCAAACTTATAAGTTTGGGAAAGTCAATCTAGTTTATATTGAAACTGCATATAGAGGAGATGAAATCAATTTATGAAAATGATACATGGGTCCATGTGGATTTACCCAGTGGTAAATATGACTTGACGCAAAGCGATTCAGATCCATGCTTGTTTTTCTGTTATAATCGCGTCTGCATTATCAAATCAAAATCAAAATCAAAAAGTCATTTATTCAGTTTAGGCCCTAGTAAGGCACTTATGAACGTTATGTACATACAGTTGAATTTACCACCGGTTCGGAATACACTTAAACTGAGAAGACTCCGGCAAGAAACTCAGCAAGGTATTTTTTTTTTTTTTGTGGAAGATCTTTTAATATTACAGCCATTGAATTATTACACATAGAAACAAAGTACACGCGCGAAACACAATCCATTCAATTGGAGCCATAATGGCTCCAAATGACCGCCGCGCTGTCACTGTACTGACTGGCGTTTTAGTGAGTGGAGCTCTTAGAAAAATAATAAATATGACGGTTTGTGCAGTAAAATTATAACATAATTCATCAGGGAAGAAAGATTGGAATTCTGTTGTAATATTCCATAGATAAGCCACTAATTTTATTGCGTAATTCATCTAAAATAACAAAATTCAAAAATAAAAATTCTTCACTCGGATTTCGAGCAAAGTGTTGCCAGCTGTTTGTGTGCGAATTTGTGTTGTTTTACGTAATTGATACTGATTTTTGTTAGAGTAAGAAGTAGAGTAAGTAATTGAGTCCGATAAGTTGTTTCTTTTACTTATAGCTATTATAACTGACTAGCTGTCCCCCGCGGTTTCACCCGCGTTCTTGAGATAAGTAGTCCCGAGTATTATACTCGGGATAATGTAGCTTCATATTAGGTAAATAATTTCGAATCAGACTGGTAGTTTTACACAGTAGTAGTTTTACAGGTAGTTTTTTTTTACAGAAATTTACCCGTTTAAACAAACAAACAAAAAACTCTTCCGGTTTCTTGTATTATAAATATTAATATTATATTAGTATAGATTCAGTTAGATATTATAAGAATGTATAGCTATTCGTCTTTTATACGATAATGATAATTAAATACCTACATACTTCTTAATCTTCTTTTTCTATACAACCTATCATATATGAAACCTATCATTACCAACAATACCTACTACAAATTGTACGATCGTTCATAGCTTTGCACATTGTCTTGGTTTACTATGTTAAAATACCCGACATAAGTACTATGAAACATAACCATTCAACTAGTAATAAATAAATAACAGGCCTGTGTCTATGATAAGATAAATTATCTAAGACGCAGAACATTTTAAACTATTTAATTAATTTTATGAATACTTACTTCCAATTTCATTCTCTAGTATCGAAAGGTTAATTTTACCGAAAAATTTCGTTTAGCTTGCAACATTACTCATGCGCTTGTGTGCGTGTCAGCGAGTGTAATTATATGGTACTCACGCACACATTGGTTGTCAAGTGGCCTACGAGTCGCGAGGATTTTTGTTCGATACTTCGCTTCTAAGCGTAATAATTCAATGATTACAGCTTTTTTTCCAAATACTTATACAATATATACATTATTATTTTATGCTTATTCGTACAATTGTCACTTAGCCAGGGGGATGCAAGTGCAGAGAGAAGCTACTACAACCATATATTCTTGTCTTCCACGTAATGAGCCACCTTATAGTAGGCTTTGTCAATTAACCTCTGCTTTATGAAATCTTTGAATTTATCATAAGACATTTTAGTTACTTCGAGTGGGATTTTATTATAGAATCGAACGCAATTTCCGAGAAAAGACTTATTAGCTCTAGATAACCTGAATCTAGGTGTCACAATTTTATCTTTATTTCTTGTATTGAAGTTATGGCGGCTACTATTAATTTCAAATAAATTTAAGTTTTTACGGACAAACATAATATTTTCATAAATGTACTGTGACGGTAACGTTAAAATTTTAAATTCCTTGAATCGACTTCGTAGTGATTCGCGAGGACCCAAACAATAGATTGCGCGAATTGCACTTTTCTGCAGAATAAATATAGTTTCAAAGTCTGCAGCTGAGCCCCACAGCAGAAGACTGTAGGACATTAAACTATGGAAATAAGCAAAGTAAACCAACCTGGCTGTAGCCACATCTGTTATTTGTCTAATTTTTCTAACTGCGAAGGCGGCGGAACTCAGTTTACTAGCTAATCTTTCTATATGAGGACCCCATTGTATTTTACTGTCTAATGTAACGCCGAGAAAAACTGCCTTATCCACTAGTGCAAGTCTTTTACCATCGACAAAGATATGAGTGTCACTCTTAACAACATTAGGGAGAGAAAACCGTATACATTTAGTTTTACAGGAATTAAGCATAAGATTATTGGCGGCAAACCATTTTGATACAGCTGATAATGTGTCATTGAGCTGCGTAAGGTCTGTATCTTTCCTATTGACCTTAAAAATTAGAGAAGTGTCATCAGCAAATAAAACTATATCCGACAATTCATTTACCATATAGGGCAGATCATTAATATATGCCAGAAACAAAAAAGGGCCTAAAATTGATCCTTGCGGTACGCCCGTTTTCACTAAAGACCCTGAGGACGTAGTACCGCTAATACCTACTTTTTGTTGGCGACCTGATAGATAAGATGATATAAGATCGAGTGCCACTCCACGAACTCCATAGTGTTGGAGTTTTAAAACTAGTGTGTAGTGATCTACGCAATCAAATGCCTTGGAGAGATCACAAAATACGCCAACCGCATCCTGTGAATTCTCCCAGGCTTCAAAAATATGCTTTAAAAGTTTAGCACCAGCGTCTGTCGTAGACCGGCCTTTTGTAAATCCAAACTGATGATCATGTAAAATCTGATTTTTGGTGAAATGAGTTAACAATTGATTTAGTATAACTTTCTCAAAGATTTTGCTTAACGCTGGAAGTATAGAGATGGGTCTATAATCAGAAGGATTATTTTTGCACCCAGATTTAAATATAGGAATGATCTTACTGTGTTTCATCAAATCGGGGAAAGAACCCTGAACAATACATTGATTAAAAATAGCTGCTAAAATAGGTGCTATACTAGTTATAACTGAGTGGATTACTTTAACTGATAAGCCCCATAAGTCTTCTGTATTTTTTATATTCAAAGACTTGAAAGCTCCTAATATTTCACTAGCATCAATAAACTTAAATAAAAAATTGGGAATATGTTTTGGGAAATTGTCTTTAAGGAGACACTCGGCTTTCTTAGGTGAAGATGCAAGATACTTAGTAGCTTCAGTAGGTATTGTTGAAAAAAAAGATTCGAAAGCACTCGCTACTTCAAATTTATCGGAGATAAGCTTATCATCAATTTTAAGGTTAATTGTGTCTTCTTCCTTTTTATTTTTACCAGTCTCCGTGTTTATAATTTTCCACACCGTTTTAATTTTATTAGTCGAATCACTAACTTTTTTGGCAATGAGAATGGCTTTTGCTCTATTACAAACTAATTTAAATATTTTTGAATAATTCCTAACATATGTATGAAACTCTTCGTTAGTTGTGTTTGATTTTTTACGATAGAGTTCATACATGTTTTCTCTACTCAATCTTATTCCTTTAGTGGCCCAGTCACAGAATTTTAGTTTATCAGTTACCTTAGTAGATTTAATCGGGCAATATTTATTAAATCCTTTACAAATCTCAGTAAACAATGTTTCATAGTTATGATTAGGATTATCAGATTCGAAATAGGTATTAGCAAGACTCAATTCTAAATGACTATTAAATTTCTCTAACTTGTACTTTGTGATTGGTCTAAATTCCCTACTTACTTCATATAATATTTGGCTTTGAGAGGGCAATCTAACAACTTGAGCCAAATGATCCGAGCGAACACCAGGAATTAAGAACTTATCCAAAGTACTCCCATTTGTAATAATGTTGTCAATGCATGTTGAAGATGTGGCTGTTACCCGTGTCGGTTCACAAAACAAAAGATCCATATTAAATGATTTGAATAAAGAAATAAAATTGTTTCTATCTGATGAAGTAACAAGAATATCAATATTGAAGTCACCACAAACTACTATAGACTTTTTGGATTTGAAAAGTTTACTAAGAATCTCTTCTATTATAGAATAAAACAAAGAAAAATCAGAAGCCGGAGGTCTATATACACATACGATGATGGAGCTTTCAATCTCTGCACATGCCACCTCACAGACGCGCTCCACAGAATGACTACATATATCTGTACGATTTTTGAATTTTATGTTGCTGTTTAATAAAATAATAGATCCACCACCATTAGCAGACACTCTGTTGAACGCACTGGCGACGGTGAAATTGTTAATATTAAAGAGCATCATATCAGGTTTTAACCAGGTTTCAGTAAAGCATAAAATATCAACCTGGGTTTTATCCAATAAAAGTTCAATATCATATATTTTGCCAGAGAAGCGATTTATGTTCTGATGCAATAAAACAATACTTTGTCTAGGCTTCTCTTTTGTCGAAACTATATGTTTAAAGAATTAATCACAATATTATTAGAGTTACTAGATAATATTGCTTCGTCACTTAACCTACTGTTTGTTATATTTACTATAACACTATCAATATTATAAGCTATCAATGTAGCAATCAGGTTTTTCGTCCTTCTAGGCATTTTCAGTGAATCCCGATTTAATTTTATTCCACTAACAAACTTATTAGTGTCGAAAAACAAAATATTGTCATTGTGACATGTCAAATTAAATAATACATTATTCAGAAACATGATATAACTATTCTGTTTGTCAGTATAGTCAACTGAGTAGGGAAAAGCACATAACATTACTTTTAGTACCCCTAACCTTTGTAAGGACTCAAAGCTATTAAACAGGTCTATCCTATGTACATCTAGTCCATGACCAACTAAAATTACAACTGTGGTATAGTTGTCAAATTTCATTTGTATTATTCTTTTAATAATCTGCATGTAAGAAGCACCTGGCATACAATAATTAACTACTGGCTGTTTTGAATGGTTATTAATAAGGGAACCAAAGTTAACTCCTATTTTATCAGTAAAAATTACTGTTTTGTATTTAATTTGCAAAGAGGATTCTGAATCACAACTCACACACAGCTCAGCTCGTCCAACCTCAGGTACAGCCCCAGTCAAATCCCCAGGTAAAACCTCAGGTAAAATCTCAGGTAAAATCTCAGGTAAAATCTCAGGTAAAATCTCAGGTAAAATCTCAGGCAAGACCTCAGGTAAAACTGGCATTGACTCATCAGCAGACACATGCATACAGCCACAAGTATGGTTGTTAACGAGAGACTCAAATCTATCCTCATTATACTTACACATATCTACTAATTGAGTCGCAGCCAAAATGTGTTCTTTAATTTGTTGTTGGGATTGTTCATACTTGATGAGTAAATCCTTTAAGCAAAGCTCTTTGTCCTCTAAGTCAGAGAGCAATCGCTGTGTGTCAGTGTCATATATTTTTAGACCATTCTTTAACTTAAGATCACATATTTTAAGTTTTTTTATTAGATTTTTTTGTTTATTTCTTCTTAAGGCTGCACTACGGTAACATTTTTTAATAAATCTATTCAATCTTAAGTACTTTTTTATCTTATTATGGCTTGACATAACATAAATAGGTTGATCAGAAATTGAATTAGGTATAGAGGTAAGTTGGACAGACTGCTGACACGAATCATTCCCTATCATTTCATCATACAGGCTTAAGGTGTTGTTGACCTCATGATTGCTATTATCCAAATTTTGTTTATTTATATTGTTATGAGCTTGACTTAAGCTACTCTCAAGCTCAGAGATGCGGTTAAGCGCTTGGTCATATGTATCACAACATGCGCTAAAAGATGTTACTGTCTCCTGAAGATGGTTACGCTGGTCCAGGATGTCCGCGTAGCTACTGTGTAGTTCCGCCAACTCACTCTTTAATTTAGAGTTCTGATTAAGGATGTTTTTAAATTCTTCTTCGCTATCCTCACGCTCTTGTTGCAATTTGTCGCAGAGGTTTTGGGAGGCTTTTAGTTCTAGTAGTGCCTTTCTGAGCTTTTCTTCCATGTCACGGGCAGTGGCCTTGCGTGTCAACATGTTAGACATTATGAAACCACAGACCCTGCAACACAAACACAGAGAAGCTGAATAGCGAGTAAGGATATGATGTTTTACTGAGTTTGATCTGATCTTTGTTACAATATTAACATATTTACTAGCTTATTACGATGAAGTTACCTTTTAGTTTATGTTTACAGACAAATATTTATAGGATAAATGTTTGTATTTCAATTTAACAAAGTAACTACCTACCTACTCTTAATTCTTTAGAAAAAATATAAGTTTTGTTGTATTTCTAGCGATTTAATCAACTAATTGTCTAGCACCTATGCTGTATCGTATTCAGAGTATGTGTACTGTCTGTGGCAGGTGTAATTGTCTACAACTTTGCTTCCACTTATTGTCAAACAAAGAGAGACTTACGGCGCCAATGGGTGTGTGATGGAAGTAGCTCACGTTACGTATGTGAGCGATGTGTAGTGTACCGTACACGCAGTTGATTAGCGAAAATATTGAGAACTATAGTTACACGTATCAATTAAAACAAAATACTCCCCAGGTTTTTGGCGATTTATGTTCGAATTTTATCCGTTTGTTTGACAGATCCTTTTTATTGATTTGTTACTGGCGTTATACAGCTCCAATTTGAAAACCCACACTCCACACTATGTATTTATTAGTGTTTTATTGATTTATTACGTTTATTAATTAAATTAATGATATAAATAACTTAATTTTAATATTTAAATATTAGAGAAAATTTTGACAACCAAGTAGTCAGGGTTGCCAGGTGCCACACCTTTATTATAGCAGTATTATGTACCTACTGTTTTTAATGTTGTTATGCTATAATGAATAAAGCTAAGCCCCATATTTTTGAAAAGAAAATGTATTATATAAATAGACAATAATTACCTATATTACTAAATTATGATAATCTTATATTATGTAAATAAATAAAATTAAAATTAGCGCCTTCACACACGTCAATAGAACAACATTTCTGACTGACTGACTGATACTGTTGCCATCACATGATCCAAGTATTGTTGAAATGATTATTGAACCCATGGTATAAGTTTTACCACATACAGTTGCGCAACGAATGTACTTACGCAGAGCAACGGAGGGGAACTCGCGGGGTGTCGGGACGGCCCGGCCGCGCCAAGCTAACACCGCTTAGTTGGCTCGATCGTCCGCGAAAGGCTGACGCGTTCTTGTTTGTGAATGTTGTAGGTACTGTTCAGTGCTCAGGGTTCAGTGTACCTATATTATAATGTCGCAGACAAACTGTTCTGTATACGGCTGTAAATCAACGACGAAATATAATAGAGATTTAAAATTTCATAGATTTCCCCGTGACGCGAGGTAATTTATTCCTATAATTTCGTAAGATGAGTTCCCACCTACTACCTGATTTAAATTATACTGTTGTAGTTAGACCTATATAATTTATTCTGCGTGTTCAGTCAACGAACGCAGAAGTAGCTTAACATTTTAGTAGGTACCTTTTCGTAGTAAATAGTATCTACCTAAAGGAAAAGCGCCACACACTTTTCATTCAAATATTGAACTTAATTACAAAATTGCTTACATTTAGGCCCTTACGGGATGGAAAGAGAATATATTTAGGTTCAATTTTATAATTATTTAACACTTTTTAGTGCAGGGCTTTTTAAAGCGTGTTATTTTTAGTTTTTTTAAACTGTAATTTTTTTACACCGAACCACTAGACGCCGGGAAAATTTTCAGCAGTACGTTGTAGTCATATCGAAAATACGGACACAGCATTTTGCATTCACATTTATAATGCGTACAGCAAGGGAGTGGCTTCCGGCGTCTGTGTTTCCCGACTCTTACTATCTAGGCCAGATGCCTTTCAAGGACAGAGCGAATAGGTTTCTTCTGGATAAGCATGTTCCATCTTAGGCTTCGTCATCGTCTCTCGTGGGCGGGTCAGTGGCCAAACGCAAGCCCATTGAATTAAAAAAAAAACAAGTCAAAACAATTATTCACAATTCACAATAAGTCATGTTATAAATGCGAAAGTATTCGCTTTATTATATTTTTAACATAGGCTGTATGTCGATTTTGTTCACCCTTGCTTCGACCTGCGGGCGCAAAGCTAAGGTGGCGCGCGAAAAAATAAAATACGCGCCATTTTCCATATCAAAAAATCAACTTCATAAATCCAAGTTTTTTTTTTCTCGCAATTGTGTTGAAAGACGTCGTATGACACACGTGTGCATTGGTAGGTACACACGAGACGGTATTAAGCGTAATCGCTTTTGTCGGTGAAGTCGACAATTACATCATAATTATCATATATCATAATCTAAAAATCATATCATAATATTGAACTTGGCTCCAATTTTCACATTTATGTTTTTGGTGGGATCATTTATTCAAATAGATCTTCGCACGCACTCATGGAAAGTCTGACTAATACGTGCGGCGGTGGTGTAGGAACTTGGCGTGCGCACTGCCGTGCGCTTAGATAAGTCCAGTGCTAGACATGTGAATGTTTATTACTCATAAATAAATGATGACGTTATCATAACAATATAATTATTTTATTTTCTTTTTTGTGACAACCCTTGCGTATTTGCTCGTGACAACGTTGGTACTCATACGAACGGCGGCACGGCCCAACATCAAAGGCGATTTCCTACTGTAAGATGGTAATACTGTGGTATAATTATATCAGGTAGAATAACTATGGCATTCCGAGACACGGGGGGTAGGAATGTACATTGACGCCCATCGATTTAAGGGGGGGGAGGGTGGGGAGGGGGTGAGGGGGGAGGTCTAGAACCCCCCCTGTGAAGGAAAAGTTGCGCCCCCTCCCCCTTTTTGAGATATGATGATTTTAATTTTTCACAAAAATGTCGAATTTTCTTGTGCTAACATCGGATTATGGGGAGAATATTCCTAAAAATGGGGGAAGTTTAATCCAAATTTTGACCCCCCAATTTCACGCCCCCCCCCCATTTCACGGGGTCTGGTGGTTTTAGTGGTCTAGGAGAGAAAAAGGTTCATTCACCTTTTGGGTCTGAGGTCAATTGGGGGGGGGGGGGGGGGGGGTCAATTGCTGCTTGGACCTGTGGATCCTTTTTATTTTGCATAAACTTCTATATAGCGCTCGCCGGCCGCTGCCGCGGCACCGCTCGCTGCGCTCGCTCGGCTCGCGCACGGTATTTACAAAGTTCAAACCTAACCTAACCAAGCAGTTTGTTTTTTATTATCCTTTTAATGTGCATAAACTTGTAACTAGCGCTCGCCGGCTATTACGTTCGGTTTCACTGTGTCGGTAAATACTATTTACACACTATTTACATGTTTTTGGTAAAAGTACTAATTAAAAGTAGATTATTATATGTAAAATGATAAAAATTGACATGAAAAATACCTAAGTAAATAGGTATGTTTTTTTTTACGTAATCAAAGACTTAAAAAAAAATTATACATTTTAGTGTTACTTACATGAAACGAAACGTGACAGTGGTGTGTCAAAATGACGATAGTGACAAAATATTGCATAGTTTTTCACGATTTTGTTTTTTTTTTTTCTCATAAACCAGTTGCTTCCGCAATTTGAAACTTTGTGTAGAGCCTTCTAATAATATAACCTTCCTGTAAAAAAAAAATGAGCTCCCAAATCGTTGGGCGTCAATGTACAACTTAGCCACACGGGGGACACGTGTCTACGTCATTTCAGCCGTCGACGGTTCTCAAACTTTTAAGTTTGGGAAAGTCAATCTAGTTTATATTGAAACTGCATATAGAGGAGATGAAATCAATTTATGAAAATGATACATGGGTCCATGTGGATTTACCCAGTGGTAAATATGACTTGAAGCAAAGCGATTCAGATCCATGCTTGTTTTTCTGTGATAATCGCGTCTGATTGTTACAATTTAAGTTGATGACGATCTAGTTATTGGAATTCAGACCAAAATTGAGCAATTTCTAAAGACACTAGAGTTCGACTTTCAAGTAAAAGATTATTCAAGTTGGATGCTATCTTGGTGCGCAAATTCATAAAGAAAAATATGCAATTTTCATGTGTCAAGAAGCGTTAAGAAAATTTCGAAAAGGTTCTAAATGTGTGATGCGAACTATGTTCTAAATCCGATAGAAAAATATATGTTGGCCGCTATAGAAAAGAAAACGAAAGTCTTTAACGCGTCCTTAAAAGTTTGAGAAACTCTCCGTATACTGAAACTGAGCGAGAGCGAAAATCATAATTAAGGATGTTCGACAAAGATAACAATACACGTCAAAATGGCAATAAATGTCAATGAGACGGCATGTTTTTGTGTTACCAGTCGTATATAATCATGGTTCCCATACCCCTAGTATTTCCGGTGGAAATACAATAAAACTGTAAGGTTTTAATTTAAAATAATACGCTCACACACATTTACCCACCGTTTAACTTAATTAATTTGTTTGAATAGAAATCTAAGGCAATACTATTTCGATCATAGAAATAAAAGGACTTTTTGGCCGGAACTTGCAGAGTGACATTGCGTTTTCATTTTTATTTTCATAAATTCGTGTATTTTGAGTTTTATTGCATATTATCGGTGGTGTTTTATTCAATAAAGATCAATCCATGTCACGTTGCCAGATTTTTTTGTGGGCAAAGCGGGATTTGGATAACTCTTGAGTAAAAAATCGGGATTCTATCGTCAAAGGCGGGACATACTAAAAAACACGTATATAATCAGGAGATTTTAACTATCGGTATATTTTTACCCGACTGACCCGGAAGGAGGGTTATGTTTTTCGAGTGTATGTATGTATGTATGTATGTCTATTTCTTTGTGCCGCTCTGCAGCCTAAACGGCTTGATGGATTTGTCTTGACTGGGGGAGTGTCATAGGGTATATTATTTTTATATGGCGCATAAGAATAAAAAAATAGGGGGGCATTAAAAATAAAATTTTCGTTATTATAACAATATGGGTATCAAATGAAAGCTTGTAAATAGACCATTCCATATATGTATATATTGTAATACTATTATGCTACCATTTTGACGTAAACTGCAAAAAACCACGTTTAATTCAAGGACAGTAGGTACTGAGCCGTTACCATACGTAAATCACCGAGTTGCGATGGTTGTTAGCGTTCCTTTACCGTACCGCTCATTTACTTACTAATACATAGGTACAACTCTTTCTGCATAAAACTAAAAAGTCTGAAATAAATTAAATTATTAAAAGAAACAAAAAACCCGACTGCGTAAAACATAAATTAACTGAAAAGAGAAAAACAAGCTCTTAGATCTATAGAATTTTATTAGGTATTGCTGCAGTCGGGGACAACCAATGCGCAAATCGGGCGCAATGACATACATTTTGCTTGAAATCTATTCCGCCAATTCCCCACCACCGAAAGTTCGCTGGTATTGGCTCAGTCAAGGACACACTAAGATTTAGAGATGAGGGTGAAAATTGTTTCGATATCGATACTTGTTGCACTAATATAAATGTAGGAGTATTCTAATATCAATCGTTTGTCATGGTTTTTTACAAATATTTCTACGTTATCGTAACTAGCAAGTTTGTTTATAATAATTGTTTGCATGGTATATTTTGGTATTAATTCGTCAGTATGATTTTATCATTCTCGATAATGGCTCTATTTTGGGAGTGACTAATCAATACTGGCATCTGTCTAAATATTTTTCATGTTCGTATAATGAAATTTAAAGTAAATTACTATATATATATATATATAGTAATATATATATATATATATATATAGGCTAGTTTTTTACAGAATGTTTTTGATGGGATTTCACTTCTTTTTGTAGAAAATGAAGCGGCCCACCAAGTTGAATATTTTTTGTAAAGGCGGTATGTCGATCTCTAATAGTTTGGTTGGGCTCTTGTGTTTTCTAATCAGGGTCACCAGGTACTCCAGATCTTCGATTATCCTAGTTTTTATAGTTTTCACTTTATGTGGTCATTAAACCCTAACTCTGTACCAAATTTAAGCTCTCTGAGTTTATGGGAAGTACTAGTTCTATTTTGATGATCATAAGTGAGTGAGTGAGTTTCATAAATGTGAAACTTTGCTTTCGCTTAACTTCGGAACTAAATGACCTACAGACTTGAAATTTTGGATTTTAAGTATGTGATTATAGCTTACTGGATGACGAAAATATCTGCGTTCGGGTCTTATCCAGAGGTTCTCAAATAGGGGCCTGAAAATGCGGCGAAATGGTTCCAGTAAAGGATGGTACGGCAGTGTTTGCTTCGCGCTCGACTCGGCGGGGGCACTGCCGTGCCCCCCGATAGTATAGTTGTCGCGACTCGGGTCGCGAAAACGTACCGATTAATCGGTTGCAAATGTACGTAACATAAGTACGAATGAATAATCCGAGACTGGCAACACTTTGTCGTTCGACGCCATATTGTTAGTTAAGTGAGTGAAAGAAGCCGTTGCGAGGGGGGACAGGAGAAATTGCCGTAAGTGTTTCAATTTGTTACTAAATATAATATTGCTAGAGTTTTTGGATTGTGATATTAATTAGCGATCGATTGAGATAGGACTCTGGTAGAATTATGATGAGATTTCTAAGATAAATTAAGATGAAATATGAGGGTGAATGTAAAACTTTTCTCGTAGTAGATTTTATGATTGTTTGCCTGTACTGATACTACCGTTAAATTAAGTATTAATGCGAAACCTACATCAGATATATGAATAAGATGTTTGAACTGCTATATGATACCTAACGAAGTTGTGGGGAACTCCTATAATGTAATGTAAAAATGTTTAGGACGTCTTAGAATTATGGCCCCGAGGGCAAGGCTCGAGTTAGCCACTCCCGGCACTAGGACTAGGTGGAACAACCCGTTGTAGGACCTGACCGAGCCGGCAGACAAGGTTGTACCCCATAGGGAATATAGAGGGGGTGCAACTTGTTGTAGGATCTGACCGAGCCGGCAGACAAGGTTGTACCCGTAGGGAATATTAAGATAAGTCTCTCAGGGGAAGGTCAGACCAACGTGGTTGACGAGGCAGAGTCTAGATCTAGCCCAGTCTGTCTCCCGTAGGATATTAGGTAGGAGTTATGCCCCATAGGGTAAGGCTAGGTCGATCTAGCACAGACTGGTAAAATGGTGAGAGCAAGTTATGCCCCTTAGGGTAAGACTAGGTCGATCTAGCGCATGACACAGGTCAATTAATGAGATGCTCTAGGACATGACACAGGTCATTTAATGAGATGAAATAGGACATGACATAGGTCAATCAATGAAGTGAAATAGGACATGACAGGTTAATTAATGAAATAGCAGATGATAATGGTTAAATGATGATATAGCACATGACAATGGTCATGGACGAATTCCCCCAATATGATATGATAATGGTTAAATGATGATATAACACATGACAATGGTCATGGACGAATTCCCCCAATATGATACAAATAAATGGACGAGTTCCCCCAATATGATACTAAAGAATGAAGGTATTGAGTGGAGGCAGTAAACTGATGATCATAGTAATCACATAAAGGTTAATATTGATAATAATTATATGCGACAGTAATGAGTGGAGTCAATGAGAGGATGATCATAGTAGTCGCGTGAAGGTTGATACGGGTAGTAATTATATGCGTCATTCGATAATGAGACTTGAATGAAATAGGTAGGAAATATTTACGGGGTAGGGTCTGGAGGATGTCTGATATTGTGCCCCGTGCGATGCGGCCTATCATTTGGTAGGTTGTATTCGTATGTGTGTGCTTCACCGGGCTAAATATATTCCCCATATGATTATATCTATATAGTCATATATATGCATATATACACAGCGCATCCTCAATGATGCTGTGTGATGATTTAGTATATGCACTTCGCGACAATAGTAGTAATGAAACAAAGTATATAAAGTCACAATACAAATGTATAATTTATTTTTAACTTCAACGTTATTGACTGTATAACCACATTTTAGAATTTAGTTACCTAGGTCAGTGTCACCAGTATGAAATAAAAGGTATGAAGATACCTAGTACGTGATAACATCACAGACATATTTATTTTATATTAAAATGACCAAAATACTAAATACATCCGCGTTAAAAATATTGCAAATCCTTTTATCTTCGCTGTTATCCAAGCCCAGCACTAACGGGGGAGGCGCGATCATCGAAAGAAAAGGATGAAAATAGAAATATAACGGGTGAAAGTGAGATGGAGATAAATGACGTCAACGCGTGCGTCCAGTATATCTTGAGCTGTGATGAAAGTAAGTAAATTCATGTAATAAATTGTTACTTACCGATGAAAAGTGATTCCGTTTGTTTTATAACTAGAATTTCGACTGTTATTCCCACACCACTTAATCGAACAGCAAGACCTTGTGAAATATTGACAAAAAGTATATGTTTGATACGTACGCGCGGATCGAGTTTTTGGTCGATACTGTACAAGGGCGCTTATGAGCAGATATAAATCAGTGACAAATCACTGACTAGTTGCGGAATCGGATTGCACGGTATTACCACTCTAGGGATTGTTCCTCGATGGGCAAAATATACAAGCAGTGTTGCCGAACATACGGCAATTGCCGTTTCATACGGCAATCAGACCCTGATAAAACAAATTGTACGGTGTACGGCAGAGTGGCTTTTGCCGTACGCTAAAATACGGCAATCGGTCAAACTATAAATTAGTACACCTACATAGTAAATGAGTTTCACGTACAGAGTACGTTTTATGTTATAAATTATATCAACCTAACTAAATCAATTAGAGAAGCCATAGACGATGAATGGAGACTTCTGCCGAATACAGAGCTTCCCGAAAACCCATTATGTAACTTAGAAACAATGTCACCTGATCATTTTTGGAACAAAATATTAAATTTCCCTGAGTCGTTGTTTTGCAATTTGGCATTTGTTTTAGAAGTTTATTCCTTGCCAGATGCAAATGCGGATTCAGAATCTTCAACGCTGTGAATTAAATTAAAACGAAGCAAAGAAACCGCCTCTTAACATCCACTATAAATGCAACATTATTGGGAAAAACAGTGTATTTCTAAAAAAACATTCAAACTGTACAGTTTTAAACCAACCCCCGAAATTATAACCAAAATAAAAAGCCGTCGGATTTTATAGATATATTTGGTAATATAGATCCCATCAAAAACATTCTGTAAAAAACTAGCCAAGTCTCGATGGAGCTGCTTGTTTATCTCTAAAAAGAAATGAAATCTAGACAAAGTCGTGCCAAGTCTAAGGTTCCTTACTGCGATTTCTTTATTATTATAGTTAATGTTGTGTGACTTGGCCGTTGAACATTCTTTATACGTTAGTGGGTACAAGTACAGATTGGTGCAATGGTGTCATGGAACAACACCTGTTTTTGTACCCTTGTGTTCCCATCAACGGCCAAGTCACACAACATTAACTATAATAATAAAGAAATCGCAGTAAGGAACCTTAGACTTGGCACGACTTTGTCTAGATTTCATTTCTTTTTAGAGATAAACAAGCAGCTCCATCGAGACTTGGCTAGTTTTTTACAGAATGTTTTTGATGGGATTTCACTTCTTTATGTAGAAAATGAAGCGGCCCACCAAGTTGAATATTTCTTGTAAAGGCGGTATGTCGATCTCTAATAGTTTGGTTGGGCTCTTGTGTTTTCTAATCAGGGTCACCAGGTACTCCAGATCTTCGATTATCCTAGTTTTTATAGTTTTCCCTATATGTGGTCATTAAACCCTAACTCTGTACCAAATTACAGCTCTCTGAGTTTATGGGAAGTACTAGTTCTATTTTGATGATCATGAGTGAGTGAGTGAGTGAGTGAGTGAGTGTCATAAATGTGAAACTTTGCTTTCGCTTAACTTCGGAACTAAATGACCTACAGACTTGAAATTTTGGATTTTAAGTATGTGATTATAGCTTACTGGATGACGAAAATTTCTGCGTTCAGGTCTTATCCAGAGGTTCTCAAATAGGTGCCTGAAAATGCGGCGAAATGGTTCCAGTAAAGGATGGTACGGCAGTGTTTGCTTCGCGCTCGACTCGGCGGGGGCACTGCCGTGCCCCCCGATAATAGATTTAATGGGAAACAAAGAGTGATATCTATAAGCGAACATTTTTTATTGATTTTCTAGAAAAAAAATATAACATTTATTTTGTACGGCAATTTTGATTTCAATACGGCAATTTTTTGTCTTATATACGGCAACCCTATGTACGACCATCGGCAACACTGTATACAAGCCGTGCGACGCCAAAATGTCCTATCCTCAATCAACGCAAAATGTAAAAAAAAAAAAAAAAAAACTAAACGTAACCTTATCTAAATAAATGTGAATAAATGGTTTTGTTTTGATTTGAAAGTCGGTGAAAATATGGTGAAAATGCACTAAAATAAGATATCAATAGCTTTTAGATTCAATAATACATTAGTTACGAGAACTATGGCGACCCTCTTTTTATGTCGTCTGCGTATAATGTATAGAAAATCTCATTTTCTAAGGGCTGTGTTATATTCATCGCAACCAGAACATGCTAGTAAATCAGGCAAAGTAGTTAATGTAGCTATAATCGGATCACCTAATTCTGGAAAGAGTACCTTGATCAATAATATAACTGACAGAAAGGTGATGTTCTATGTGGTCT
Organism: Polyploca ridens; assembly: GCA_951394255.1. Taxonomy (NCBI): domain Eukaryota; kingdom Metazoa; phylum Arthropoda; class Insecta; order Lepidoptera; family Drepanidae; genus Polyploca; species Polyploca ridens. The sequence goes on from OX596250.1 coordinate 7,201,529, forward strand.
TATTAGCTACATTTTACGATTGAAATTCTGCTTCAGAATAGATAGATTTTATATTTGTTTTCAGATATGTGCTGCGTCTAATAAAGTTCATACAACAACAAAACTCATTAGAGCTATATGCTATCAGGATGATACACAGATCATATTCTTAGATACACCGGGAGTTGTTTCAAATAGAGAACAAAAAAAGTAGGTTTGTGTTAAGCTTGTCTCACATGGGTATAATAATAATCCTTGCATATTATAAAAGAATATTCGCGTGCGTTAAACTCAGAAACGAGACCGGATTTCCATATGGTTTTCACCAGTAGATGGAGTGATTCATGAGGATGGTTCAGATGTAAAATTTATTAAGGGCGGGGAGCTTTTTCCACCAACACCAGCTTGGCCATCCAAAGAGGAAACACTGCCATCCTTAAAGAAATTTTCTATGTATAGATTGTAATTTGTACATATTCTGTTGTAAATAAAGTTTCTATTACATTTATTAAGGCTTTGTGTAAATTGGCTGAAATATAATGATGCATGTTTTTAATTTATACCTAAATAATTGTGCCTTATTAATTGTATAAACAAGGTTAAGTTTGTATTGTTTATATGAATTAAATTCTGATCTCCAGATTGACACTGGGCTTATATTTTCCAGGTATAATTTGCCAGAATCAATGATAAGTGCATGCCACAAAAGCTTAAGATGTGCAGATGTAGTTGGTGTAGTACATGATGTTTCAAACCGTTACACTAAAGAAAGCATGCACAGTGATGTAGTCGGTATGCTCAATATGGTTCAAGAAATACCTAGCTTTCTCATATTAAACAAGGTATGTATTAATACTGGCAGAAAGCTTTTTCTAACCACCATAAGCTATAAAATTAGATGTTATAATAGTTGGAAGAAATATTTTGACGAAAAATCCGAAACAAAAGGTATTTGGTATAAAACTATCCAATGTGAACCTCCTTGTGTGCCTTGGTTTGATGATTGTAGACTTAGTAGAACTTATATTAAGCTAGTATTAAGGTTACGGTCTGGACACTATCCATCGGCTAAGTTTGCATTCTTAATGAGAAAAGCTGAATCACCTAACTGCCTTGTGTGTGATAGAATTGAGGATGTACAACATTTGGATTGTGTCAAGAACAAAGATGAGAGAGAATCATTGATGAAGGATTATAAATTAAACGCTAATGCGTTTGTATAATGTGATGTAGGTATAATTCAGGCTATTTTGTCAAACCCAAAAACAGAACTCTCGAAAAAAAATTGTACTCTGGTAACTCTCCTTCACCAGTGACACTCTCTTTACTCTTTTACATAATATAATTATTTAATTTATTTATTTGTTTATACTGTGTACCTACTGTTGAGAAACTATGTGCATGATACGATGGGATTGACATGTCCGTGTGGACAAAAATCCCAAATAATAAAATAGATAAAAAAAAAAACCACTATAAGCTACTTCCATGTTGCTATAAGTGGAGAGACCTTTACTAGGAACTAGGAACAAAATATGAAAGTAAATTCTAGTGTTGGCTTACAAGTAGTAACAAAAGCAACATACTATGTGGCTAAGATCCTGCATATCACATTTAGAACGGCTCCGCATACCCGAGGGATAATGTTTTCCTGGGATAAAAAGTATCCTGCAATAATGCAAAATATATTCTATGTGTCAAATTCATCCAAATCCGTTCAGTAGTTTAAGTCCATCCATATATTATTTCGTGATATTAGATATGGTAAGATATGAATATAAATAATGATAAATTCAAAGAGGAAATGCTGCCAGCCTGCTGGGAACATTCCTGTTTATGGGTAGCAGCGGTAGACTCGAGGAAATGCTCTTTATACTCATAGATTGTAATTTGTACATATTTGTTGTAAATGAGCATATGTTCAATTGTTTATAAATACTTTATCTTGTTCACAGATTGATACACTAAAATCCAAAAGTCAATTATTAACAATAATAAGGAATTTAACAAATGGCTTGATTGCTGGTAATCCTATACCTGGAAGGGATAGAGATGCAAGTAAATTGAAGCCACCACGGGGATATAGCCACTTCTCTGATGTGTTTCTAGTTTCTGCTTTGAAAGGAGATGGAATTCAAGATATAAAGGTAGAGCAAAAATTCATGTCATGTTATGTTAGAATCAATCATAGTATGACTGGAGATCCAGGGTTTGATTATTTCATTTTTAACTATTCAACTTGATTGATCTAAGTATGTATGAAATCTCTTTCATATTTTACTTTATCGTTATAAAATTTAAATAATGTATGTTCCTTTTTTATGTCAATCTGTCTTTTTTACTTTACACCTACGACTGTACAATTCAACACGATAACATGCTATAAAACCACATAATTATATAAAATACAATAAAAATTGCGGCGAGGCCTTTCATTACTTTCCCAAACATTCTTTAAGGATCAATCAAGTTGAACAGTTAAAAATGAAATAATGTAATTATACTCTATTTCACATAGGATGAGTCGTCAAGGTCAAGGGTTTTTTTTACCAATATCTAGTGAAATTCCATTTGATTACTCTCAAATAGTACTCACAATATTTCATGAAACCTCGATCTATCATAGTATTCCTTTATTATAGGTATCGAAATGAACATTAACCATTGAGAAATCTAATAAAATACCATGTGTCAACTAAAAAATCTACTATAACATGTTGAATCAAACTGATCAGTTGAATTGCAGTTCCTGGAATTAAATATTTATATGGACTATTCATAAAATTAGCCCTATGTAAAAAGTATAGCATAGTATGCAATTTGATGTGGATGCTAATATTGCTAATACACATTTGCTGATATGTTTTTTGTAATTGCTCCAATAATATTGCTTTTTCTTACAGCAATACCTCATGAGCAATGCCAAACCAGCGAATTTCCAGTACTCTCCAAGTAAATGGACAGATCAGTCACCTGAGACATTAGTTGTGGAAGCTGTAAGAGCTAAATTCCTTGACTTCCTTTCACAAGAGATTCCATACAACCTGACTACCCAGTTGGAATATTATGAGGAGATAGATGAGGAAAATAAAATTATGTGTTCTGTAGCTGTTGAATGCCCTTCAGAAAGACTTTTGAAGCTTGTGGCTGGAGCTGGAGGTGGCCGTTTACAGCAAATCAAGTCACATGTAAGAACTGATTTAGTCGAGTTATTTAAGAGACCAGTTGTTATTGATATTCAATTAAGAGTTAATAAAATAAATAAATAAATGTCCATAGATATTTATATAATACTTATTTTATATTAAATTGAGAATCAAGAAGTTAAAATCCAATCCATGGAATCTTTGTCAAATAAATGTAAATACCTAGTTATTTTGTATAAAGTTAAAATAAAATAAATTAATTCATAAATAAATTATCGAAGGCTGTTTTCATTACCTTGTTTTGATGTTATTCCGTTTGGTTTGGTTGAACCATTAAAAAGGGTTGAACCCATCGGTTGATCCGATTCTTAAAGCACTTATTACACGTTCCTATTTTTAGGATCCTAACTAGGAAATAGGAACGTGTAATCGCAGAAAGAACGGTTAGTGTCCTAAGTAGTGAGATAGGAAGGTCCCAACCGCTCTGCTTCCTTAAACAGGAAAGTGTAATCGCGTCGCTCCGATTTAGGACGTTTAGGGATGTAACATTTTTCTTCAAAACATCGATGTTTTGAAATAATTATATAAGGCTTCTAAAGTCTTGGCGTATATTTTGAGGGATGAATGTATAGGTCATTAGTAATCAAAAAACAATAATAGAATAATAATCCGTACAATATATAATTATTTCAAAACATCGATGTTTTGAAATAATTATATAAGGCCCTTCTAAAGTCTTGGCGTATATTTTGAGGGATGAATGTATAGGTCATTAGTAATCAAGAAACAATAATAGAAAAATAATCCGTACATTGAAAGTACTACATTATTTATAAATTAATACTTGGTACTTACTTACATAAAGTTCAATTTTGTTTTATTTTAACATAAAGGAGCTCATTTGTATTCATTGAAATTTTAATTTGTGTGATCGGTTTGAGAGTTATTACACTACACTATCTTGCTTTCTAACTAGGACGCGGCAAAGAGTATAGCAACTATACTTAAAGCGGGACGGACGACTCGTAGGGATGTAACAAAGGTCGATTTAAAAAAAATATAACTATACTTACATCGATGTTCTTCCGATGTTTTAAGTTTTTTATTCTCTCAAACCGATCACACAAATAAGAATTTCAATGAATACAAATGAGCTCCTTTATGTTAAAATAAAACAAAATTGAACTTTATGTAAGTAAGTACCAAGTATTAATTTATAAATAATGTAGTAATTTCAATGTACGGATTATTTTTCTATTATTGTTTCTTGATTACTAATGACCTATACATTCATCCCTCAAAATATACGCCAAGACTTTAGAAGCCTTATATAATTATTTCAAAACATCGATGTTTTGAAGAACAATGTTACATCCCTAAACGTCCTAAATCGGAGCGACGCGATTACACTTTCCTGTTTAAGGAAGCAGAGCGGTTGGGACCTTCCTATCTCACTACTTAGGACACTAACCGTTCTTTCTGCGATTACACGTTCCTATTTCCTAGTTAGGATCCTAAAAATAGGAAGGTGTAATAAGTGCTTTAGTTACGGTGTTGTTTCACTTGACTATGACGTAGCTACGCGTAAATGTTAAAAGATGGCGTTATCAAATACCTTAATTTAAATATTTACTTTTTTTTTTTTTTTTTTTTATACCACTTAGGTGGCAAACAAGCATACGGCCCGCCTGATGGTAAGCAGTTACCGTAGCCTATGGACGCTTGCAACACCAGGGGTATCACTCGCGCGTTGCCGACCCTGAAGAAACCGCTTCACACCCTTTTTGAAGAACCCCATGCTGTACTCCATTGGGAATACTTTGTCATACTTTGTTATTTACTATACCATTTCTTGTATTTCGTGTATCTAAATACATTTATTCTTATGCTTATCCGCTAACACCACAGAAATAGGTGGCTAACACAAACACGCGTTGCTTCACGAATTGACAAGTGTTATTTTATGTAAAAAAGGCGATGATAGCTCAGTGGCAGGCGGAAGGTCCCGGGTTCGAATTCTACATTGAGCTTGAGCTTTCAGTAAAGGACAACATCGTGAGGAAATCATAGCACAGTGGTAGGGTACTTTACAATTAAAACTTTAACAAATATTTTTTCAACACACTCGCTCGTATAGTGACATTTATTGCAAAATACAAGTCTGTTTTATTTCTCGCAATTGTGTTGATTTACGTTGTATGACACGCGTGTGCATTGATTATTACACACTCTGCTCCGTTATCGCTTAATACCGCATGGATTGTTGATAAACAACTTTGCACACATGTATCGTAATTCTAATTTGCCTTTGATCATAATGTACTATTTTTGACTTCGATACTTTTTTCTTTCATCATTGCTTCGTTACCTCCATCGAAATAGGACAGAAGATAATATATCGATGGTTTCCTCAGAATAGATACCCTAGTGGATACGAGTAAATGATCCTTAAATACTTTTTGGAGAAGGAATGTATGGAAGGAAAAGCCAACTGTCACTTTCTATTAACGCTATCAAACCAATATCAAAGGCTTATCATGGCAAAAATATTATATGCATAACTTTAGTCTCATCGTATTCTGTAAGCTTTTTTATTCTTTTTAATATTTAACATATTTTATTTTCGTTATTTTAAAGAATTAACATGACCGTTTTGGACGAGTGTTGTGAAGTTCCGAAATGTTGTTGGTTTATAAAAATGCGACGAGGCTGCTACCTCATTGCATTCTCGTGCTTATTACCCCTTCTGGTTTTGTTGTTCTTGCTTGGCTTGATGACTGCAGGCTATAAAGACTTGGGACTGGGCGAGGAGTTGTCTTCGTATACAGTTTACATCTTCTTCATACTTTGCTTCATGCTGTTTGTAGCTAGTGTGGTCTTACTGTTCGGAGTGTGTTACAGAAGTAACGATCTGGTATCAATATACGTGTGGCACCTCCTTGTGCATAGTTTGATAATCACGCCATTTTTCATATTCTGTTTAGTCATGGCCATAGGGAATCACTCTCAAGTTTTAACGATATCTGTTATTGTGTTCTGCTTAGTTTACTTATCTTGTATTTACCACTGTTTTCTTGTAACTAATTCTTATCGAATGACTATATGAATATTATTTCGATAAATGTGATTTCTTTATTTCATTTTAGGTACCTATCTAGAACAAGCAAAAGAAGAGGTGATTCCTGTAGGTGACACTTTCTTTTAAATGATTTAAGTAAGCTGCGATAGCTCAGTGGCAGTTGCTCTAGCTTATAGAATACCAATGTAATGACGTCTTGGTTTGATCCTAAGTTGATGTAACTTTATTTACAACGCGTCAGTATTTTCTCAGGCATAGGTTTGGTGAAAATATAAATCGGATTAGCTGTTTCAATGTTTAGCCCTTTATTTACAGGTATCATAGAAACGGATTCTTTCGGGGCCGCACTTAAGTTATTCTATGATTGAGTTTTATATTAAGCGTTCCAATGCTCGACAAAGTTGTCCTCTAGGATAATTGGGAAAACCTGCTGGCACTACCTATACAATTTTGATAAGTACCTACTAGTTAGTGTGGTTTTTTGAACTTAAATAAAAGTCTCCCAGTAGTGGGAGCTCTTGTCGGACTTCAATAAGATGCAACAGTGTAAACAAGTTAAGATGCTACTAAACTTAAGCACTGCGGCCAAATAAGACTTCTTTATCCTCCCGCAGGATATCCATAGTTAAGAATAGGATAGTACAAACCAGGAGACAATAGAACTTAACCACACAAGTTTGTTAAGACTTGTTTACGGACAGTTACAGTTTCAGTTTATGTGATGGCGGTCCCTAACTTTTGTGTAGGTACCTACTTACTTTACACATATACGATTTAAATGATCTTAGTTTTGGACAAAACTGTTTAGTATAATTAGAATTACCCCCATTACAATAAATTCAACCTTCATATTATCCTTAAAGTTCAGCAGTTACAGTAGGTACCCTACCTAACACTCATAAACATTAATAAAGTTGCCCCAAAACATAAATAACTATGTATTTTTTATAAATTTTGTAGGTAGGTAGATAATAATCAACTATGACTGTACTGATTAGGTTTTATTTTTATTTACATTATTTAAATACCTAAATGAAATAAACATAACAACATTTCCAAGTATTTTAGTTAGAAACGATTTTCTTAGAAATGAAGCAGCATTGAATTGTTTGAAGGCGCATTTAGAATAGTAGAGACGTCGCAACGGTAGGTCCATTTTAAAGCAAATGTACGTAACTATGTAGATAGGAACCCGCAGGTACAGGAGGCAATAAATAAGATTTTCAGTTCGCGCAGATCCTCGGCTTTCTTTGTTCTCACTTCCTTATTCTTTTCTTGAGTCCTTAAAGCATTTAACAAAATCTCCATTCAGTAAGCTCATTGCAGGTAAATGTTCGGTACGAAGGGAACTTCCCTTGTAGGTTTTAGTTCAAAATTTTCAGTTAAAGAATGAAGGAAAGAACCGACCCTACGGGGTATTGTCCTATAGTTGTGGATGAAACAATTTTTCAAGTCAATATCCTAAAACATAATGTTTTTGATTGCTGTGAATATTTTTAACTGCCACTCAGAAATTTCACCAATCGATCCTTGTTCGATAAATTTTTTGGCCCAGACAATCTCTATATATACCTACCTATAAATGAATCCCTAATTTCCTTGGTCACGCCATAACTTGGGAACGACTTTAGGAGAAGGTTCTTACGGAAAAAATTAACAAAGTTGCGTAGAAAATTAGAAAATTTAAGAAAAAACGGTAGGGAATTGTAGGATATCCCTCGGTTACGCGGGTGAAACCGCGGGGCGCAACTAGTTATAAATACAATGATTATAGAGGTCTATCAAAATGATCCAGTAGCTATATTGCAAAATTGATATGAAAAAATCTAAACTTTTATAAGCTTGACGCACAAAGATACCAAATATATTCTAAAGCGAGTTGGTATAGGAAAACATCGAGAGATGACTGTGTCGACAGAACTACATTAGCTGAAGGCTTCGATTTTATTTTATTTATTTGGAATAGCAAACAACAACATAACATTTTACAAATAAAGAGTAACATAAAAGTATAAAATAATGCTATCCGCGTGTAAATATTATAAAATAGCTATACTTAGGTACCTATTTAAACACCATTGATTCGATTGTACCTAAGTAGGGTAAGTTGTAGGTAAGTGATAGTATCAATGAGGGCTCGTCAATACACTCCGAGTGGCTCGGTGGATATTGACGAGAACCGCCTTAGAAATATCAGGATAAATAAGCTCTTTCATGATTATATGTCGGGAATTGATAATAGAAAATACTAATATAGGTACCTATAGGATACTATATACTTAATAGTATAAATGCCAAAGTGAGTTTGTTTGTTACGCCTTCACGCCTCAAATACTCAACGGATCATCATGAAATTTGGCATGCAGAGTTCTCTATGGTAAAAGGTAATTATTTTGAATGGTTGTTGTACTGGTGTGTACTAGCAGCTTGAATTCGAGAACCAGTTGCCTCCGGCTTTCTTTGCCAATTACTTATACAACTGGTGAGTATGTAGTCGAACACAAAATCTTTTTCGGTTTTTGATGGAAACCTCACCTGAGTCATAAGCCAAACCCTCACTCGGATATGTTGAAATCCTTCCAAAGTAAAGCTTTTAACCTCTCGAGTCACAATTACACTTGTGTGCTCCTAAAAATTCACACCGACCGCATTTCAGTAGATGGAGTCCAATCGAACAAAAGTTTCAACGATATATGTAGATGAGGCACCTTCCTGCAGTACCCACTCGATTCGGAAAATGGCCTTTGTACCTATTCATTCCTATATGTTAGGCCAAAAGCGTAAATGTACCTTTCAAGAATTGAAAAAATAATACAAAGAATATTTCAGGTCAATTCCTTTTTATGTTACAATTTTATCGATGCTTCAATCGTATACGGTGATTATTGTCATCTAATCAATCAATTTGGATGTAAAGAATCAAAATAGCCCATGTTACCGTATACCTAACTACGATGTATTCTCATAATTTACTTATGCATAAAATCTTTCGATGTCTAGGTTCTCTAGGTATAAGTAGGAGCTACCTCGTACATTATAATTAACTTAGTCCCACATGGGGTCAACCGCGCGTTCCCAGGGTAGTCGCCCATGAGCCTCACTATGCCATAAGCTATCTTAGCTATCTGTGTGCCAATCATGATGATTGGTAGTGCCATAGAGGCGTCAAGAGGTAATTGACAAACGATCTCACCTACGCTACGCATTTATATTATTAGTAGTAATAAGTTAGGATTACCTACAGAGGTAACAATTCCAGACTATACCTAACTAAAGATGATACTTAACTACCTTTATTTTTGCACCGAAACTAAAGTTAGATTCAGGGTGCCTTTGCTGAATTTCGCCAACATGAAATTATTAACTAACATTTGCATTAAGTACGTACCCATTAGATTTGAGTAAATCTCCGGTACTTTGTCATACAACTTTAAGTTGCAAGTCTCAGTAATTATGTACATCAACATAGTTCCTATACACTACTGTATTTAGCTAAGCAAGACGAAAATTCGGCCCCATGTGCATCAGCACGTCTGCCAACTTAGGATGCGCAAAACGATCTTCAACTTTATATCACTCTCAGGTGAAAATTTAATGTTCCTTCATGTAGTTTACTTGACGAACTCTCTATTCTATTTTAGAATTGTACTAATAATAATCTCGTGGAATCATTAGTTAAATGGCCAAGCCACATATTTTGACTACGGTGTGTTGAGTTTGTGAAGTTAGGGCGTGTAGAGTTATAAGCTTGGCTCTAAATGAGATCTGATAACTCTTTGACAGTGCGAGCCATATGTCTTGGCGGCAACATTTTACATAAAAATGTTTTTGGTGGAATTTATGTGTCACGAAAATAGATAAAATGCTTTGAGTTTCATTGTTATTTTATCCAAAAAGTTATTACCTACTCCACAAAAACCGCACTATTCATTTTTGCGCAACGATGATTGTAAAAACTCAACAATAACAATCATAAAAATTCTAAATAGACGTGAAGCGTGGCCAAACTAATAATCTCCGAGTTTTTAAAGCTCTGGCTGTACATAATTCCGAAACGAGTGTAATTGTACTTGAAACTTTTGGATTCCACGGAGAGGGGATATTGAATGCCCGCAATCGCACGTACCTACTACAAAGCGTATAGTAATTTAAGCAAACACAACTTTAACGATCAGTTAGTTGTAGGTATACAAAATATGGCTTATAAACTAAATTAAATATCCTGTCGCATTAATTGGAACATCACGGCATACTAATGCGCATTTTTTTACTATGTATCTATTTTGTTTGATTAGAATTTGTCAGTCATGATGTGGCAGACAATGGTATATCCACGCTCAAAGTCTAGGATGGAATTGGCTATCAAGTGCTATCAAGCGAAGGTGATGGAATACACTGAATAGTGTTGAGACGGAATTTGAATTAAAAAGAAAAAATATTGGAGTCTTGCCAGCCATGGGTTACCTACTTTGAATTAACCCACAATATTGTTCTTTAACATCTTTTCAGGTGATTTACCTAATCTTAGGACAATGTCACCATTGACCAGTTTAATCGCTTGGCTCGCGGTGAAAAATATAACAATGACATCCAAACGGATTAATTTGTTCATAAATGTTAAATATTTTTAGTCTGTCAAAGTCAAAGCCTAAATCTCAGAGTATATAAATACTACGTACAACCTAAATTGAATAAATGGCATCTTGTAAGTGCCCACTTATGAAGGTCAAATCTACTGAAGTTACCATCAGTTCGGAAGTCGGCCTTCAACTGAGAAGAACAGGCAAGAAACTCAGCAAGGAATTTTTATTATATATTTTTTGTTGACAATCTAACTAGGTATCTTGCACATATTGCACAGGCATATAATTATATTATGTCTGTGGTACTATATTGGCAATTTTTTCCAAAACATTATACATACATACTTTTTTCAATTTTACAAAATAAAATACACAAGCATGAAAACGCATAAAAGCAAAGTGCAAAGTGCATGAATTGCACTAGTGCTACGTGTTTTTTCGGAAAAAACACAAAACATGTAGGCTTTGGACGTGTTACGAATGTGCTACGGATAGTCTACGAATCAACTTATCTCCCTCACAAGTGCCATTCTGAAGTGCATGAGTGTAACGAAGTTCCAGAGAGGTAGAGCGTAGCGTTTATTCGCTCAAAGAGCAGCTCGACTGGGGAAGACCTCCACCTTACAGAATACCGCAGCCAAATAACTTTTGTTGTGTAAAGTAGTGTTCCTGTGCGTGAGTAAGGTCGCCAGAGCTCATAGGGGAGGGGGGAAAGGTCGGTAACGCGTGAGCGATTCTTCGTGTGTTGCAAGCGTCCATATGGCTACGGTAACCGCTTACCAGGCGGGCCAGCTTGTTTACCGACTTAGTAGTATAAAAAAAATATATAGCGAGATATGTAGCGAGAAATAAAGTCCATCAGCCGACGATATTTCATGTAATATCCATCTGAGGATACATCTTGTAAATTTTATCTGGAGAGACCTACGAAAAGGCAGGTAAGTGCTAATAATGCCGAAATTCTTGACATATAGGGTGACTGACTAACAAGAATAAGAATACAACATCAGCTTTTATTTAATTTATTTATTTATCCCTATTTGTTTCTTTGGGAAAGTTGTTTGTTATGATGAGAGTACACTGTACCTACAATCATGTGTCTAAGTATCGTTTACTAATTACCAGTCACCCTATAAAACACAAAATTGTAACCTTATTCAAATAGGTTTTAGTCCAATAAGGCTTTACAGAGTTTGTGCTTAGTATTGGTGGTCTCTACATATTCATACAATCTAGGAAACTTCCTCGTGGTGCGGTGCAGTACAAGACAAGTTCGTTGTGTGGTGTTCGCAGATACTATTAAATAGGGTAATAAGTACGTAAGTTTTAGCCTGAGCACCGGTAGAACGTTATTCACTCAGGTCATTTAAACTATTTCCGTACGACTACCGAGCGCTAACCAACAACGTTATTTTATAAGTGTTATAAACTTTTGATTACTTCACTATTCGAGTCCTTAATAGCACAGTGTGCAAAGTCCCCTAAACTAGAGAACGACTTCGTATGAGAAAGTTTAAGCATGAGTAAAGGGTATTCAATTTCTTTAACGACCATCATTTTTGTCGGGGCTTGCCATGAATCTTGAAGATAACCGTTTAATGGAAATAACAGCTCGACGAAGAACATTATGGTCATAAGCGAACTATCGCCAGGCCATAACCTTAAAAGGGTAATATTTCTGCATAAACATAAACTTTTTGTTTCATAAAAGTAATTTCGTTCTCTTATATAATAATACACAAATTTATTCAGATCGTATTTTTCTCGGTCAAATTTAATTAAAATGTCTTCTCTGCAACGAGAATAAGCGAATTAAACTGAAAAGGAAACAAATGGTTCATTTAAGTTTTTCTGACATGCTTCATTTTGCGTTATTAAAATACAAACAGTAAATAGTCCTATCGCAAATTCTATTTCCAATTAGATTGTAAAATTGAATAGGTAATGAGAGTTCACAATTGTGTATGAATAACAATATTTTACTATATTTAGTATTGTAGTGATATTTATATAAAAGCAAGGTAAAGCGGCTCGAAGATTTTGGCATTCCTCTCGTCCGTAATTTTGATTTATCATTCAAAGCGGCGCCCACAGATAACTTTTATAAAAATCGATTGCTGACATCAATACAATCAAAAAATATTCTGTGACAAAACCTCGTAAAGTGTCACGTTTCGATTAAGAAAAATAAAAATGAAATATTTTTAATGCAAAATTGATTACTAAACTCAAAAACTATACCCAATAAATTATAGTTTTTGAGTTCATTAATTAATTTGTATGAACAGTTAATATGTAGTTGCTTATATCTTCGAAGTGTAACACTTTACAAGGTTTTGTCACAGAATATTTCTTGATTGTATTGTTGTCAGCTATCGATTTATATATTAGTCATCCACGGACTCCATTCTGAAATAAAATCAGAATGGCCGGATGATAGGAATGCCAGGCTCCATAATAAAATCTTCAAACGCCTTTGAACTGAAAACATGACTCCGTTTGTTTTAAATAAATGGGCTTTAAATCGTTCGTTCACATACCCATAAAACAAAAAGACGAAGTCTACAACCGCGACACTGTGATAGCAATTCAAGTTTTTTGTTAACAATTTAATTTTTAATACTAGCTTTTTTGTGGACTGTAATTGCACTGTCATCCAATATACTAATGTATGCCAAATATAAAGTCAATCCAACAACTAGAAGTGGGTGAAATTCGACATGCAAGATTTGACCCCAACATACATACATACATACATTGCAACTTAATAAAAAGCTTGTAAAATGAAAATGGGTGAATAAATATTGTATTAGAGCACACCATACATAGTGATGATGTGTTTGTAGCTTTAACATGAAAATGTCTTAACGAACACAATGTTTCTTTGAAAAAAAAAATACAAACAAAGTTCAAACACACGTAAAAGGATTCCAGTGTAAACAATGTCAAATCAACACGATGAATTTATCTAAAGGGAAATCTCTCTGGCGAAAAGCAAACACGTCTCGAGCAAAAGACTACTGAGGGATGAGTGATTCACTGAGTTAGAAAATGTTAGTTGATTTTTGAATTTCACACTTCAATGCTTGCTTTAACGTGGGGTGAACCAACTTGCCCCCGATTTTGTTTACTTACATGTTTTTCAGTGATCATCTCCAATCTATATTTTTGGGAGACGTAAATATTTCTTATTTTGTTTATCAGGCAAATATTTTTTTTCGATTTATTCTTTTCTAAAAAGCAATCGTTGAGAAATAAAACAAGAGTTTTTTCAATACATATCTAGCCAATATTATATAACAGTTAATCAACGGGACATAGTATAATAAAAAAATCAACTACTTAGTAATAATTACAGTAGGTAGTTTATTTTTGTCAATCGTTATAGGTAGAGCTATTTCACACGAGTGCTTTTTGATAGTTTATTGACGTGTTCATGACGATGACATAAAAACACAATCATGACGTAGGGGTGATAAGGCAAAATTTTGGGCCGACGTCAACTTGTGGTGGCTGACAACTCAAAAAATAAAAAAAATTAGGTAGGTACTAAATAAAATGGGTAAAATGGATCAGTATAATGAACTATACGAAAAATGGAAAAGTGAACACGTCGCAGAGTAAAAAATGGAATATAGCGAAATAGGTAACAAGTAAGACTAGAAAACGGCAATGTGGAGTTAAAACAATAGCTAAATGCCTACATTGTTGTTACAGTTAAGAGGATATAGTTGAAATAAATCGTTCCTTGAAAGGCGTGGCCTAGGCGGCCGCGCGGGGGGCACTGCCCCTAGAGAACTATCAAAGTTTTAAAAAATCGCGCCACAGCAAGATACGTTCGGGCGGACTCGGGCGACGCCGGCAGAAACACGAAGGCCGAACCGCCATCGTTTAAATCACAGAGTATATTTTATTGGAGAGCAGTATAAGTTTATTTTTTTTATTAGACTTGCAATTAACGATTTTTTACCAAAAGCTATAATAATGAACATAAATGAAATGTACTCGTATTGACATACTAATATGAGTATATTTGTATGTCAATACGAGTTTATACAATGTATATATACTGCAGGTAACAAAAAGGGTATATGACGTTTAACCAATCAGCGCGCAAAGTGCGTTCCGACGCATTCAAGTTCAAGTATGATGCCAGTTTACAATATGACGGTTTGACAACGTTAGATTATAAACTATCGAAAATGAATACGTTATATTGTTAGCAGTATGGTACAGTTCACACTATTTCGGGGAATTTATAATCTCGCTAGGTTGATTATAAACTAACAGTTTTCAAAAAAATACGGTGACATATACACTTTTATATATGTTTTTGAGTTTGTTTTTGTATATACGTCTATTTCTTTGGCACGCTCTGCAGCCTAAACAGCTTGATAGATTTAAACATAATTATGAGGTGTCGTTAGATTCGTTTTAACTGTGGGACTCGAGTTAGGGCATCGGAACCGTATTTTCCCGGTTCCAAAAAAACCGTTAATTTCCGGTTCTGAGGGTTGCAATAAGAAACGATTTTAGAATATAAAGAACCGGTTCTTTCGGTTTTTTCGGTTCTTTCATTTAATTTTAAAGAGTCGTTTAGGATGCATCAGTAAATTTCGTAGAACGATCAAAATACACTATAGGTGGTTAGTGTCGCAACATGAAGCTTCTTGTGGCGTTTAAATATTATTAATATTTCAAAACGGCAGCTTGTGGTGAGCATGTTGGTGTGTAGCGTAGCGACACCAAACTCCAGAAATTTAACAATTTTTAATTGATTATGTGTATAATTATAAACTATTATTAATTGATTATGTGAATTATTATGTTTATACAATTATTGAAATTCCTATTATGTTCCTAAAATGTAATAATACCTATAAGTAATTAATTGTTCATCATCTACATATCCTGTTCCTAACAATTTGTGATCGACGCAATATGTTCGCTTCTTCCATTCTGCCTTTTTATCCATCATAACAGCATTCGCTCCTTTCTTATTTACATCATCTTTCTCACGATCTATCCATCTCTTTTTCCATATTCATAACTCCACCCACTTCCAAATTCAACTTTTTTACTCACGTGGCTTTCATTCCTCCTCATAACATGTCCGATGTCCATACCGCTACTTTCAAGCTTCCTCTGTATGTACTCATTATTAATCATATCCATTATTGTCACTCCATACATCCATCTCAACATTATCATGTCAACTGCATGTCTTTTATCCATCTTCTTTACCTAATGCCCAATTTTTTTTTTTTTATAAACATTTATTAAACCCAAACATCACCAAAATTACAATGTTCAAAATAGCCAAACTGCTAATGCAGTTTGTAGGCGTAACGCTCTTGACACATATATGACCTAAACATATATCAGCATGTCCTTGCAACACAATCACTACAATGACATGATCATATACATAAGTAGGTACATTTACTCACTACCTTTCTCATTAACCATAACACAGTTTATCCTTTATTTTACACATGAATTCAAACAATTTTTGACAACAACAGTTCCCTTGTTTTCCGTTTCAATAGAAGTTTACTTTTAATATTCGCATCTCTCAATACACGGTACTTATTGTATAATCGTGGAACTCCATATTGACGGGTTCTCTCACCATAACCATATATTAAGACCTATCATCACGGACTATATATTTTCCCCTTTAGCTTCAGAGATCCCATGGATCACATGTTTGTCTTTTGACCTGTCATCATTTCATCCAACCTGAGATGATACACTACTTTATATCACTGTTAGTATCACCATCGTTCTGCATTATGTGAACCGAGGTACGCACGGCTACAGATCAAGCTATAGTTTCCAATATAAGCTGAGTCTAAGCTGATCTCTCATTGTAGGGAAATCCTATACAATGCGAGATCAGCTTATACTGGAAATGTAAAGCTTGATGTGTGGCCATGTGTACCAGAAGTAGTAGAAGACTGGTATTGAAACTCCTCAATTAAAATAGGCACGAAAGTAGAGAGACCGCTAAAATCGCAGAACATGTGTTCAGTTTTAGTTCAGCTAATTTTCAAGCTCTCTCCAGTTCTTGGTGCCATTTCATCATCCTACTATGGACTAATGTCCATGTCTTTAGGTTCCATTATTAATTCAATATAAACTTAGGAGGTACCCTGGTACATGCTTTTAACCGATAACATTGTTCTCGTCCGTGAAAATGGATTTAATAAACCATTTTCACGACCGGGTACCCGGTTCTGGATTAGATCTGGAACCGAAAAACCGGTTCACAAAATATGGCCGGTTCTCGATGCCCTAACTCGAGTATATATTATTATATTATGTGGTATCTATTGATAAAAAACGAGAGGAAGTTATTTTTCATTATTATTATAATATGGATATCAAATAGGGGAAAGTGGGGGGGATTCGTACACCGGGCAATTAGCATATAGCATTCGTGCAATGGCCATAATTCGAATACGCAACATAGTGGCGCCTTCGTATCTGTGTGTGTAATGCCCACTCACACACATAATCTAACCGCGGAGTGGCTTGCCAATGCGGCCGCCGGCTTCGATGTGACAGGATGTTACGAGTTTTCGCTTCGCGAAAGTAATTTTTGGATGCAACTTTAAACGTGTTTATCTCTATAAGTGTATTAAACTGATTCTTTGTGCTGTTTGGGTACATATTTAAGTTTATTATTTCGACATTTACTTGAAGATAATGTCAGCAGTTATTTTTATTTTCAATATATTAGTTGAATTATGGTCAATATCGAAGTTTATGTTAAATTTAAATTACTTATTAGCCTAATATTAAGGCTAGATTGTAGTATGAATAGGGAACACTAAAGAAGGTAAAACCTAGGATAAATAAAAAAAATATTAGTTTAATTTCTTGGTTGGGGTAGCTTCGTACAGGTTCGAACGGGGTGGATTCGTACTGTACGAATATACCTATAATGTACGTTAAATTTTGGTTAAGAAGCAAAGTACAGATACTGAAAGTGAAGATGAGACTGACATGAGTTTAAGAGAAATTTCCTGTCCTCCCATTGAAGAGATTGCTGAAGGATCTGATGTGGAGAACGAAACTCTAGTTATAATATAACTGAATTCGTGAAAGAGAAAGGCTTTATTCTAGTGAGGTTCGAGAAGAAAAAGTCTGTCAAACATAGTGTTTGACAGACTTTTTCATGGTCATGTGATTACCAAATATAATCCTACTGAGTACAAACTTTAATTTTTATGGTACCCCAACACATGTACGAAGCTACCCCGTGTGTGGGGGTACATACGTACGATTTTTTTTTAAATCGTCATAGCTTGGCCACACTTCTTTCTATGAGCTAGTCGTCTAAGGGAATATTGTAGGCAAATATACAAGCAATCTAGCAATGCTCAAATTGTTTTCAAATAGCGTTTACTTTTTCTGCTATAGGGCTCGAAGTGGAAAGTGTACGAATCCCCCCCACTTTCCCCTAAAAGCTTGTAGTCATTTCCATATAGATATATACATATATATAATAACACGTCCCCGCCTGCAATACCTTATAAAACTCAAGAATATTCATAATTCTATAGGTTACAATGCTTGTTCTTCTCTTTTCAGTTAATTTTTCAATTGGTGTGAATGCTACCTAAATACCTAACTACCTGATGTAATTATCCCTTTTCGGAGAGTTATATATACCCTTTTTGTTACACGTTGTATAGATTTATGAAATAAACTATTTAGGTAAAATCTGTTAGAGGTAAATGCTATACTATAAATTTTAAATATTCAATAAATTAGCTTTCACCCTGTTCCCGAAGTTATTACTTATTGAAATAAAAGCAAATACTAGTGCAATCATCAGTGTCTGTGTCGTAGATAGGTACCTATGGATAGGATAGGAGAAAAACGAATTATTTATTTTAATTATCTTTATTTATCATCTTGGGCTGTTTTATAATTCAGTTCTGACATTAGTGTTAGATCAAGAGCAGCTGAAAATTGGTTTAATTTTACAGCTCTACAACCTGCAGTGACTACACCAGCAACTGCCATTTTATCTAAGTTGTTGGAGGTATTTCGTATCTTAAGTCTTTTTACATAGTGATCAACATAACGTAAAAATCGATGTAAGGCCTGATGTTTATTCTGAAATAATCACATTAGTACTGAAGCCACAATGAAGCAACAGTTCGTTGAAAAAAATTGTATTTCAACAAATCTGTGACTGAACTTACTGAAGTTTTCAATGTACTCTGAAACAAGGTTACAATATTCATTACAAATTTAAAACGAAGGCTAACTAGTCTATTAAAAATGGCGTTAAGTTCTATGTAAGGAGAAGTTCAAACCTCAGCAATGAGGATATAATATATGAGCTGTGAGGATTGGGGACATAATTTATTTTTCCACACTTGCTCGTAAAGTGACATTTATTGAACCGTTTTTAGTAACTGAATGCAGCTTATTACGCACTAGCTAGTGCTTTTTACTTTACATTACCGCACAGTTTTATGATAGGTATAATCCCAATTAAATAAGAAAAATTGAAAACAATTATTTTGGTAATACGTTTATTATTATTTTTTTACTTTCTTTTAAATTTCTCCTACTTACTGGTAGGGTATTTACATTTTATCGCGGGCTTTTGGCCAAAAGAAAAAAATGGGTAAAGTGTTCATGAGTGTGTGTTTGTTTGTTGTGTGATATTATTGGTCTATTGTCAAGAATTTGCGGACTATCCTACATGTGTTCAAGGTAACGGCTTTTTGTAGTTGGATGTATGTCATTTTATGGATTCCGAGTATTTTTAGCCTGGTGTGAAAAGTATGAGGTACAATACCAGTGGATGATAGTATTATGGGAACTGTTGTAACTGTGTATTATTATTATTCACTTTATTTATTTTGATTCTTAAAATATTTTTTTTATAACATTAGTATAAAATATCAAAAATATTATAAAAAATCTAATCTAATCTTAAAATATTATAAAGAATATCTTTACAAAATCTAACAATGTTATAAAAAAACCTAATCTTAGTGTGCCGCCGGCAGCGGGGTAGGGCCCAAGCTACCGGTGGTTAGGGCTGCAGAGAGAGGAATCTCCTGACGATGCGCGCCGTGTCCAGGAGTGCCGCCTTCTGTATCTGACCTTTGACCCAGCCATCTAGCGAAAGCCTCTTAAGATGTTGGTCGAGACTCTTCGCTATGAGACCGTTCGCCAAAACAACTATCGGAACAATGATCGTCGAATCAACATCCCACATAGCGGTTACCTCGTGAGCCAAGTCAAGGTACTTGCTGAGCTTGTCCTTCTCGGCCTTCACGAGATTCTCGTCATGGGGGATGGTGATGTCGACGAGCACTGCCCGGCGCTTCGATCAATCTGTCAGCACGAAATGAGGCTAATAAGCCTCATATCGTGCTCTCTCATCACGGACAGTACTATTATAGATCGATCCCAATAGAGCGTGACATGACAATTTTCGAGAACTGGCGCAGGTGCGTACTTATAGTACGGTATTTCGGACTATACAAGGCCGTATCGAAGAGCAAGTTGCTGGTGAATGATTCTGGCTACTAGGTTATGTCCGTACATGTACTCACCGTTAGCAAGATGAGAACAGCCGGAGATAATATGCCTGAGTGAATCTCTGGGACGGTGTCCAGAAGCGGCATGCGGCATGCTCGACAGATGTCGACCGTACCGTCCTTCAGGATATATCTTCGGTAGTTATTCGTCTTGATAACTTCGTCCGCAATTGCACAGACAAAACCTTCGGTTTCCCCAAATAGGTCACCAAAGCATAGCCAGTTCACTGACGCGAGCAAATCTACATCGGGCACTGTTAGGGCCTTGTAGAACCGCCCGTGTAGCTCCTTACTCTTCCATACGTCCCTGCGGTCCTCGATACTTAGCACCTTTGGTTTGCGCCAGTTCTCGTTTGCCAAGGATAATGGGGTGAGGCTCCTATCCACTGCCACCACATCGCGATGCATCCCACACTCGTTGTCAAGGAAATACTTCCTAAGACTGCACACCTCGCGGTTGTGGAGGTCTTTGGCGTTTAAATAGCCACGGCCTCCACATTTACGCGGGATGTACAATCTCTTAACAGACGAGCGTGGGTATAGCATGCGATGAGTTGTGAGCAGAAGACGGGCCCTTTTATCCAGGGCGTCTAGCTCACTTTGAGTTCACCTTAGTATGCCAAAGGAGTATGTGAGCAGGGGCGTTGAAGGCGCGCACCTTGTTGCCACCCGATAATAGACTGTTCAGTACTTTTGTCAGGTGACAGAAGAAGCGCTCCTTCACCGCCCGCTTTATGTCCCCGTCCACAATACCCAACGACTGTGACATACCAAGGTACTTATGGGTTTCTGTTTCGGAGAGAGATCTGAGAGACATTATCTCAGAAAGCTGTAATTTTTTTGAATTTACGACTTTCCCCCGCTGTACATGCATGACCGCATACTTATCTATACCAAATTCCATCTTGATGCCGCTACTAAACACTTCTGTAATCTTCAGTAGCTCCAACAAGTTCTGACGTTTTGGTGCAAACAGTTTAAGGTCATCCATACGTACAACAGGTGAGAAATGCTCTCACCACCTCTCCGAAGCCGGCAGCCTAGTCCTGAATCCTTCAGCAGAGTACTGAGCGGATTCAAAGCTAGGCAGAACCACAGATGACTCAAACTGTCACCCTGGAAAATATCTCGCTGAATCCTTATAAAGTCCTGTGGGCCAGAGGTGCCATCACCACCACCTGGTTGATGAAGGACTGTGATCCACTGCCTCATACATGCGCTTAAGAAGGATCTTAAAGCTGTATCAACTTTATACAGTTCCAAGATCCTCTCCAGCCATGAGTGAGGCACCGAATCAAATGCCTTCTTGTAGTCAATCCAGGCAGCCGAGACGGATCACCTGTCCCGCGGACCTGTTGGCAAATTGTCATGTCAATGAGGAGGAGCTCTTTGGTACCACGGAACCCAACCCTACATCCATTTTGAGAGGAGGCCAAAACGTTGTTCGAAACAATGTGCGTATTAATTTTTGTTCTCAAAATGGATGTAAGGAGCTTGTATAGTGTATGTATGAGTGTACGCGATGGGTCGATAGTTTTTCGCTTCCGTGGTACTATCACAAGGAGGTAACACCGGTTGTAAGGAAAATTGGCAGGGAACCAAACTCAAGAGCTTGTTGGAATTGCGTTGCCAACCGTTCGTGTGAGCATCGAAACCACTTTATTCAAAAGTTGTGCAATCCATCCGGCTCAGGACTTTTCCAGTTCTGGGTCGTGCGGATTGCACAACTTATGTCATTGGGGCTGATGGTAATGGCCTCCATTGGTTCAATGGACTCACACTCACGTTTGACAACACTCATCCAATCACCCTCGGTGTGTTGGACAGGCATTGACCAGATACTACGCCAGAAATTAATCATGGCAGTAGCACTTGGCAGCTGTCCATCCAACACACGTTGGTCGGTTCCCTCCCACTTTCGGTATACCTTCCTCTGGTCACTCTGGAAGAAGTGATTCTGTTGGAATCGATCCACACGCTCTCTGTAGCGGCGAATACGGCGTACCCACGCATGAACTTTTTGCTTCAAGAAGTCAATGCGCTCTGTGACACAGGCAATGTAGTATTATTATTATTAATTGTGTCAAGATTGGACCTAGGGCATCGAGAACCGGCCATATTTTGAGAACCGGTTTTTTCGGTTCTGGTTCTAATCCAGAACCGGGTACCCGGTTCTTTCGGTTCCATTAATTATTCGATATAAACTTTTGTTCTTTTAATTAATTTATGATCAAAAACATTATAGGTAGTATAATAATAACAATAAAATAGTTTTCTATGTTCGAATATGTCGTAGAATGACAATCAAACAGTGATTTCTGAATCACAGCTTTTGATTAAAATAACATAAATGTAATCAAGTCTTTTAACAAACCAGTTTTTTTATTTATATTAGATATTTTTAAATAAAAATGTCCCTAACATAACAAATTACAGTATTACCCAACTGATATGTCGCGTCGTGAACGTCGTTCGCACAGAAAAGAAAGTATGGCCCCGAAGATTAACGAAAGAATGCTTAAAACTTACAATCAACCTTAGATCTCTACTATCCTTATAGTAGAGATCTTAGGTTCACAATACACTGCAACTGTTAGTTCCGTTTCCGTTTCTCGCAAGTCACGCCTCTCCACACGGCGCGCGCTAACATAGCGGCAGCTGCTGACCAATAGCGTTTCCCGCGCTTTGAAAATGTATCTTCGGCGCATGTACATCGGTAAGCCATATTAATTGGGTACTACTGTACTTATAGATGACGATACGTTAAATTTAGGTGGCGGCTTACACTAAGGGTCTGCTATGATGCCTTATCTCTTCCTGGTGGTAATGGATGATTTGTCGTTGAAAGAGTAGATGTTGAAATGGCTACAAGAGCTGGAGAGAGCTTGAAAATTAGCTGAACTAAAACTGAACATATGTTCTGCGATCATGAAGCAATATTGCTTCATGTCTGCGATTTTGGCAGTATTTCTATTTTCGCTTCTATTTTACTTGATGGAGTTTCAGTACCAGTCTTCTACAACTTCTGGTACCTCGGTTCACAAATGCAGAACGATGTACAAAGTAAACATGTGATCCAAGGTCAAACAAATATATAGTCCGTGATGACAGGTCTTAGTCTTAATATATGGTTCAGAATGTTGGGCATTAGGTATAGAAAATGAATGAAAGACATGCAGCTGAGATGATTATGTTAAGATGGATGATGGAGTGACAAGAATGGATATGATAAATAATGAGTACATAAGAGGAAGCTTGAAAGTAGCGGTATGGACATGTTATGAGGAGGAATGAAAGCCACGTGAGTAATAGAGTTATGAATATGGAAGTGGTTGGATACACGGGAAGTGTAAATAAGAAAGGAGTGAATGCTATTATGTCGGATAGAAAGGCAAAATGGAAGAAGCAAACATATTGCATCGATCACAAATAGCTGGGAACAGGATATGTAGATGATGAACAATAAATTACTTATAGGTATTATTAAATTTTAGGAACATAATAGGAATTTCAATGATACATAATAATTCACATAATCAATTAATAATAGTTAATAATTATACACATAATCAATTAAAAATCGTTAAATGGCTCTTCACAAGCTGCCGTTTTGCTTTATTAACATTATTTAATCGCTACAAGTAGCTTCATGCTGCGACACTAACCACCTATAGTGTGTTTTGATTGTTCTACGAAATTTACTGATCCATCCTAAACGACCTTTTAAAATTAATCGAAAGAAACCGAAAGACCCGAAATAACCGGTTCTTTATATTTAAGAACCGGTTCTTATTGCAACCCTCAGAACCGGAAATTCCCGGTTCCGATGCCCTAATTGTACCTCAATGTAATTGATATGTGTGTAGACGAATCATTCTTAATTTAAACGGGTAAAATAGTTTGACAGAGCTTAGCTGTAAAAAAAAAACAAAAGCTGCGCGCCATATTTGTTAACGTTTTCATTGTGTGGTTGATTATTATCAAAAATATACTCCAAGAAATACAAGTCTGTTTTTTCCTCTCAAGTGTGTTGAAAAACGTCGTATGATACGCGTGTGTATTGATCGTTACACTTTCGGCTCTGTTATCGCGTTCGCCTTAATACCGCCTCGTCTGTCGTCCAACATTCCACACATTAGGGAATGCAAACCGGTTTCACCGAAAATCGAAAACCGGTTATTAGGTATGGTTTTGAACAACAACAAAAAACGGTTTCGATTTTTTTCGGTTTCTTTCTTTGTTTGGAAAAAGGAAGATTAGCCGCCGTTTTTTAAACTGACTCCAATGCAGTGAGGATTTTTGTGATGAATTGAAGTGCGTTGATGCGTATAGTGTTGAGCTGGTTAGAAAATAACTTTATAATATTTTTTTTTTTTATGATAGGTATAAAAAATGTTAAAAAAATATACTACTTAGGCAGCAAACAAGCGTACGGCCCGCCTGATAGAGAGTATATCATTGATATGCTGGAAGGACAGTGTACGAGATAATTCAGAGCCTTGTGGAACGCCAGCATTAATGTCATGCTGTCGGAGCAACTACTGTTAACGAAGGCTCTTATGTATCTGCCAGACAGCAAGCTGACTGATTGGTGTTATTTTTTAACCGTCTGCACGACAACAAAGACTGAGTAATGTTTTTTTATCTAAGGAAAGTCAAAGTCAAAGTCAAAGCCATTTATTCAATTTAGGCCCTGGTAGGGCACTTATGAAGGTCAAAGCTACTGAAGTTACCACCAGTTCGTAAGTCGGCCTTCAACTGAGAAGAACAGGCAAGAAAACATTCGTATAATAATAATCACGTGTTTGTGTACACGCAAGTTATTGTGCTGCTACAATATGCTATGTAACATAATATTACGTGTGAAATGATTATTATAACGTACGAAACATAATTTAATAAATGTTTAAATAAACATAATTTAATAAATGTTTCTTCATTACTGATCTAATTTTTATCATTTTAGTTTTTAATTGCTATGAGATATAATGACTTTATCATTATATCTCATAGCAATTAAAAACCAAGCAAATATTATGTTTTTATGATGTCATTCAAAATAAAATCAAAAGCAACGAACCGCGTAGTCTATATAAAGAGAGTTAAATAAACCATGGAAATAATAGTTTATTTAACTCTGTAGATTTATCTTTATTATCAATTTGATGAAAAAGAGATGGATGGATATTGTGAAAGATGACATGAGTAAGAAAGGAGTGAATTTTGGTAAAACGGATAGAAGAAACGAATGGAAAAAACGTAGATATTGCGCCGACCCCAAATGATTGGGAACAGGGCAGCCAGATGATAATGTTGATGAATTTGATGTTTATTTGATACCCACTCTATTAACTTTAACTGACAATAATTCCTATTTACGATTTTTAATCTTTGGCACGGTTATTATCTATAATTCGAGCTATAGAAATAACGTGGAAAAAAAACGAGTGAACATTTAAATAACCGGTTAACCGGTATTAAAACCGGTTAACCGGTTTTACCTCTAAAAAAATAATATTTGTTTTATCCGGATACTAAAAACTAACGGATAATGCTAGACCTAAGTAGGTGTACAATATACTTTATTTTATTTTATTTTAAGATCAAAGGAAAACTAACAGCTAGGTACATAAAGTATAGATACACATAAAACAAAAAGAAGGCTAATTATAAGTTTTCACAGATATTATACATTACATAAATTTACAAACACAGCAGAAAGACGGACGAGCACTATATAAGAAAAGTAAGTAAATAGGATTAGACTACAAGATAAAGTCAAATAAAAGTGGGTACTAACATAAATTTAACTTGCAAGATTCGATTACAAACACCGGACCGGTGAAATTATATACAAGTATGTAAAAAGAGAACTAACAATTAAGAAATCGCTTATAAGAAAAGTATTTTAAATTTAACATTCGCTTCATTTGAGTTTCAGAGGTATTAAATAAATCGAAATCAAACTCTTTGGCGACCATGTTGTAACATCTGCATGCTCTGATTAAATAACTATTTTGCCTATAATTATTAGTCATACATACTCACTTACTTCCAAATTCACTTTGGAGGACTGCTGCTTATCCAAATTTTCGAAAAACAACGTTGATTCATTATCTGCGACAACATCATAAGCTGCCAGCGGCGCTACCAAGGAAGTCAAAAATTATTCTGTGGGTTCTACCATGATCTTTTCACGACTGTAACTTTTTTGTGGAGATTGTTCCCTGTGAATCATAAATATTTTATTTCATTTATAGCACCTACAAATATTATTAATAAAAAGATAAGACATAAAAAGAGATAGTTGTCCTAAGTACACCATAAGAAATACACTGTAAACTGTAGCCTATTTTAAATACTAATTTATAGCACCTACAAAATTTATTAATAAAACTTTTAGGCATTAAAATATGTATTTGTCCATACACCATAATAAATAATTATAATAATCAAATCATGTTATATTTGGTAATAAAATTTAATGTAAAGTAAGAGAATAATAATCCGCAAATATAATAACAAATTAGTTGTTATCATAGTTTTCATGATCTCTCTGATCTCGGACTCGGACTCGAACTTATATATAAGTTCGTATAAATCTATCCGGTACGTGAACGATAAACTGATAATGATCTAACTGCAATATATAATTACTAAAATAATTAAATAAGTTATCGTTAGTTATGTTATTAACGATTAATAAAAAAATATTAATATGTATTGTTAATACTTACATTTAAATTTTTGTCATGTATCGAGCTTTTGGCTCTCATTTGCTCCAAATGCTGCTTTTTGTTTTTCCTTGGTCTTTATTCTATTAGCCATGTCGTGAAATTATATTAAAATCAACTTTAACACTAAACTTGACTCTATAAAAATAATAAAAACAAAACTACACAACTGACTTTATATTTATAAGCACTATTGAACTAGGTTATCACACTAAACTGAAATTAATACGATATTACAAACTATAATACTATCTTTGAAGACAATAAAGAATATGCTACGAAAATATTTAATGTTTAAAACTACGAGAGCCGGCCGCGAAAACTAGCGTAGGTCCGTCGTCGACAAAGGCTTCGGCCGACTGATCCTAGCGATGCAAGAGTAGTACAATAAATACGTTCACCGTGATTTCGTATGTGCTAAAAAGAGATGTGTATAGTGCTCTGCCCGGGCAAGCCGCAGGTTTTAATAAACGACGTAAGTACCAAACCAAATATAAATTGTTTATAAAATAACCATGCAATGTATTGAAAATCTGTTCTTCACAGTATAAAAAGAATGAATTACCAATTTTTTGCATTAAATTTCACTGTAAAATTCGCCTGTTTGACGGAGTTATAGTGTAAAAGAGTTTTATCTAGAGGCTACTTTGGAATTAAACTTTATCGAGAAAATTTCTATCAAACGTGTTTTCCTTCAAGGTAATACTCAATTAAGATCTCAAAAATCATATAATAAAATCTCGGATCCCCAACCCTTGTATTAATTAAGATACAGGCACACAAAGATATCATTTTTTCTGAATATAGCACCTTAACACGCGCTGCTAAAGCCGGCGAAAAAAGAGAAGTGAACCAATTTCTGTAGATGACAGGAAACTTTGTTAAATATAACATTGGAATTTATGATTAGAGTCTGAGTAGTGCAGTGTAGCTCTAACTTTAGAATTCAATTAGTTTGCAACGATTACGAATGCTCATTTTTTTACATTGACTTGACAGTAATTTATTTGAATTGAAGCTGTAGCAGTTTTTAATAATTGAACTCATGATTTTAGTTTGGATACATTTTATTCGACTTCATATTATGTCCATTGCCAACAGATGGGCAGCCACAATTGGGAACAGTATTGAAAATTAAATAAAACTTATATGTACACATTTTTTAATCTTGTTGGGAGACAAAAACATTTTAGTGATCGCAATCTTTATCACTAAAATTTATTATTTCACTGGACTTTTGATACCAATTAAAACAATATTTCGATTATATAAGGTGATTGATAGGGTTCGATTCAAATGCAGCCAAGAAGTGAAAGTATCTCCAGTGTGTTCCTTGCATCAATTTAAGGTATAAAAAATATGATGGTAACAATTCAGACCGAGAGTAAAAAAATAAAATAAGTTTTGTTCGAGAGGTAGAGCGTAGCGTTTTTCGCTAAAAGAGCAACTTGACTGGGGAAGTACCTCTACCTTACGGAATACCGGAGCCAAATAACTTAATATTGTGTTCTTACAGGTGAGTAAGGTTGCCAGAGCTCATCAGTAGGAGGATGGGGTCGGTAAAGCGTGAGTGGTAACCACTTAGGTACCACCAGGCGGCCCGTATGCCGACTTTGTTGTATCAAATAAAACAAATTAAATTTCTAGAGCTGTATTTTTTTTTAGATTATATACGTTTTCTTTTACTTTTTTATGTCTTCTGCTCATGCGTGTCACTCTTGGCAGAGTGGTGGTCGAGTGACGTGGATTTGTGGCGCGCTTTACAACACGCCGCCATTCGTCCCTAACTGCTGCCCTTCTGGTGCAGTCTTCGATAAGACCGCCTATTGCGGCCTTAATTAGGTCGGTCTATCGCACATGCTCTTGTACCCTCTACTTTACCCTGCACCACCAATCACTCTACGAAAACATCTCTGCACCGAGAAACTTGACCAAAGAAAGTAAGGATGCGAAAAAAATTGATATCTTTGGACCTCCAATGGTAATGCCATCTGTCCAGTCCTCTAGAGCTATTCTCAATATTATTTCTGTGTAGATGATGAACAAAAGTGGAGAAATAATGCACCCTTGACGGACTCCAGCGCTGGAGTGGAAGTAGCGTCCGGGCGGGGTTTAATTTTTAGGCCGGCTTTAAAAGTTTTCAAGTCACAACCATCAAAACTATATTTTTATTTCTACTGAGTAATTAAAAAAAAAGCACTGTTAACATGTCCGGGTTCCAAAATCCGGGGCTTTCGCGCTTCTTGTTCTGGTAGCCAGAGTTTAGAGATCAGGGATGGTAACCCTACCTGTATGATATGGGACTTCAAACGATTAGGCCCCCGATTTTCACCCTATATTCGCCATTTTTTTCGCCAAATGTCTATTGCGACATAGATGTCAAAGTCGCGAGAATCGGAATCGAGGCACCTACAAAAGTGACATTAGCGCTCCACTAATCACAGTTTATCCAATATTAGTCCTTATCCAAATGTCATCGGGCGTTAATTAAACTAACGCAAGATCAAAGTCCCTCTAACTACCTACTTATTTGTGCTACTAATCTCTAACTTGGTATCAATATATCGTCTAGTGTTCGATATTCCTTGTAAGATACACCATTTACTTGATTATCTTTTTGGTAAGAATGTCCTTAGGTGGCAAAAGTGGATCTCAGCAATTCAACTGTTAATTTAATAAAGTTGTAATATTTTATGATATTCATTCACAATCACAACCAATTTTTCTTTATTCATTCATTTTACTTCAATTGTTGTAGGACAATTACAGCAGATACAAATCTACCAAGTTGTATATCAATTCCTCGTTTATGAAATCAATTTGGTTTACAATATAGCACTTATATATAAGATTAATTTTATTTGAACATATATTTATAAAACATTTAAATAACAGTCAACATGCATATATGGGCACTTGACCGCAAATATCCTAAAGATTGAGGTAGGAAGTCCTAAATTGAAGTGAAGTTTTCTCATTAATTTGATTACGTCGATCCCAGGGCCCGACCCGTGTCACAAGTTACTTCATTAGTTACGCAACTTGCTGAAAGTAATCCTAGCGAATTACGTTTTGTAAGACACGAATCACCAAAATTATGCTGACTTGCTTATATCGGGCTCCCATATGTCACTAGTTCCTGAACCGAAACAGATTTTGTGTAAACTTTATTAATATTTGTATTATTAAAATGCGAGAATGATTCACGACCCGAGCGGTAAAGGCGGTACCGAATACATTGTGATATGCAAACAAGTCGCTTCATAAAATTAGAATTTAAAATCAAAGCTCAGTTTCAGAGGTGTTTTTGTCTCCGAACAGCGGTACATAGCGCACATAAGTTACGCCGAATATTTATGGTGGCCAATGCCACCAACAGACTAGCGCTCATATTTACCACCAACATCTCGTTTACTGCTTTTTGTATTTGCATTTTACATGTTATTTTTGTTCGGAAATAGATTACAATGTTTACAAGTAAATTGTTACCAAGTGGTTATATTATAATGTTATTGTGTGTAATTGTTATCATTGCTTAGAGCAAATTTGTTATCGCTCTAGGCGTTATTTGCAGAGCTCGGCAGACCGCGGCTAATGTCTGTAATAGCAACTATAATTTCCCTGCTAATGTATTCTATTTAATGTCTTTAGATAACAAAATGTATAATAAGTTTTATTTGAATAATTAAGTATTTAGCTACCACTCCTACATCCAGAGAAAATAATGTTTACGAGATAAAAAGGATTGCATTTACCTGTTTAAACAACCAGATGTCCCCCGCGGTTTCACTCGCGTTCTCGTAATGAAAAGCCTATAGAACTCTGGGATAATGTAATCGGATCAGCAATTCCGGAGATTAACTCCTACATCCGAACTAACAAACAAACATTACATCTTTATAATAATATCAAAGTATCACTGTTTATGTACCTATAGGTGAAACAAAAACCGTATCAAAATTCATTCATTAGTGTTTTTTTACTATGTATAGACCTGCGCTTGACCACAATCTCATTAAGGTCAGTGATGATGTGGCAGAAGGTGGTACGCATACAAATCATAGCCGGGAACTGGCTCTCAAGTGCAGCTGTCGGTACACACTGGTAGCCAGCCAGTCGGGTGCTACAAGTACCCTATACCACCGTGCAAGATTTAAGATACATATTATGGGTGCCTACATACATACATACATACATTACTACAGATAACAATTTTATAATTTTTAAACAAATATCTTCAACTGATATTTATTTGAATTTCAATAAAAAACCATGAACAGTACATAACTAATTAAAATTCTCTTTCAGTTGGAAGTAATAACGTGATAATAATAATTAGAGTGATAGTGATTCATTACAACGTTCAAACATATCGCATTTAGGCACTCGCACTCCGAGTATATTCGCTGAAATAATGTGCTACATCGTGGTAAATGAATTCAATGTAATTGATGATGAACGTCGTTACTTGCAAAAGATCGTATCTCCACTTTAATTTCAAAAGCAAATATGGGTAGCCAATAAGTGTCAATATTTGAATGTAAGTAGGTACGTGATGGAAATTGCATTAGATTGAATATTACGTGGCGGACGAAGCTCGGGTTTAAGAGTGTAGTCCTTGAAAACTGCCAAAACGACTGTTACGGTTTGTAAGAAAAATCTTCGATATCGTACGTTTAAAAACATTTAAAAAGCATTTTACAATATTAAAAGGTATACCTACAATGTTATCACGTTATATTTGTGAAATAATCCTTCATTTCCAACAAAAAAACTCGATAAAATCTCTCAAAACCACAAAATATACCTTTGCTGTTTGCAACATTTATAGTATTTCGAATGAATTGACTAAAATCTTAGTGGTTAAATAAAAACACAAAAGGGTTGAACCCCAACGCTACCTTTTCAGTTTTTTACAATATCAATTCATAAAATATTAAAATATTCTTTGCTTTTGCATGAAAACCGTGCGCCATTTTCCATAGTAATTACTATGGAGCGGTTGTCATATTTTGAATTTGTATAAATTCGAATGCGCGCATAAAAATCATCCTCCCCGGTCCGAGCCCTCCAGTTACCGTCCCATAAGTCTGCTCAATATATTGGGTAAGATTTATGAGAGGGTAATTCACACCCGCCTCAAGGCATATGCCGACACTCATCACCTCCTTCCTAACGAGCAGTTTGGTTTTCGAACTAAACACTCGTGTGTTCAACAAGTCCATCGTATTGTTGAACATATCTCTTATCACTTTCAAAAATCCAGTAGCATGACTGGCGTCCTGTTCTTCGATGTCGCAAAGGCATTTGACAAAGTGTGGCACAATGGTTTAATTTTTAAACTATTCACTCTAGGTGTCCCACATAGGCTCGTACTCATCTTGCGAGACTTTTTGTCAAATCGCCACTTTCGATATCGTATAACAGGCGCCCTGTCCTCCCCTCACCCCATCTGTGCCGGAGTCCCCCAGGGCTCGGTACTCTCCCCCTTATTGTTCCTATTATATACGAGCGATATCCCCATTATTAGTCAAGTACAGCTAGCTCTGTTTGCGGACGATACCGCCATCTACTGTACTGGCAGAACCACCAATGCCATTGTATCCAAACTCCAATCCGCAGCAGACGCCCTAGGCGTCTGGTGTAGGAAATGGAGGATTGAGATAAATCCCACCAAAAGTCAGGCGGTCCTATTCTGTAGGCCCGCCCGATGTAAAATCCCCCCTATCGTAAAGTCTGTCACCATGTTTGGCGAACCGATCCCTTGGGAGAGGCAAGCCAAATATCTAGGTGTCACCCTCGATGATCGATTGACCTTCGGGCCCCACATTAAAAAGGTGCGTTCGCGCGCCTTTTTCGTGATGGGACGCCTTCACTACCTTATAAATAGCAGGTCTAAGCTTGCGTTAAATCACAAGATTAGACTCTATACTGCTTGCATTCGCCCCATTTTCACCTATGCATGCGCTGTGTTCGCACACGCATCGCCGAGGCGGATCCATAGCCTTCAAGTCATTCAAAATCGTTTCATTCGCAAGGCCACGGGTGCCCCGTGGTTCATGCGCAATGAAAACCTCCACCTCGACCTGGGCCTTCCCACGGTCCGTCAATTCATGAAACGCGCCTCACGCAAATTCTTTGACACCGCGGTCAATCATTCGAATCCATTAATAGTCAAGGCGGCTACTTACACGCCATCCCGTATATCCAACGTCCGCCGGCCGAGGCATGCCCTCATCGAGCCCGATGACCCTATCACCTTAGCTCAGCTCGCAGCTTCCGAAGCTCGTACAAATACAAATACAGATGCGAATCGCGGTGACCGTTCACCTCGTTACCGACCTCGTCGTCGAGGTCACGCGCCGCGACCCTCTCTCACTCAGTCTCGTCCCCCCCTTGTTGTTGCTCGACAAGCGGCCCGAGCCGCCAATAATAATCCGCTTCCCTCTAATTAGTCGTAACTCGTTCTAATAATGAAGTCCGTCCCCTCCCCTCGGTAACAGCCCTGAGCCGAGGCTCGGCCCCAACTGGGGCACCCTCAGGCCATGTTACCTAAATCTAAACCGGTTGAGAGCTTGCTCGCCGAACTTGTCCGCGTAAGGGTACTTAGGCTAGCTTTGGGCCAGTACCTTCATGTCCATTCAAAAAAAAAAAAAAAAAAAAAAAAAAAAATCATCCAGTGTCCTCCTCGAGTCCAAAGTGAGAGCACGTCGCTTTGATGCTCGCTGAAGGTCGCCACCGTCTTGTGTCATTGACATAAAGGTAGGTCGTGACTGCTGAGGTAAAATAAAGAAAGAAAATACATTTATTGATTTATCAAGGTACGAGATTTTATTTAATTTAGGTATTTGTACTAACTTATTCAATGTTTTTACATTTCTTATTAATTATTATTATTAAAGCCCGACCGGAAATATATGATGATACATAATAAAATTCTAAAAGGTATTTGATAGAACTCGGGATCACAAAACATGAATCTTCTCAAAATTTTGAAAACGTGTCCGCCATGTTGAACTTTTTAGACACTGCACCGATTGCTTTCAAAATCGATATTTGAGAGACCTTGGGGTCACAAAACAAGAATATTTTCTTAGAAGTTTGAAAAAGTGTCCGCCATGTTGAACTTTTTAGATACTGGTCCGATTGCTCTCAAAATCGATATTTGAGAAACCTTGGTGTCACAAAACAAGAATCTCTTCTCAAAATTTTGAAAAAGTGTCCGCCATTTTCAACTTTTTAGATACTGGTCCGACTGCTCTCAAAATCGATATTTGAGAGACCTTGGGGTCACAAAACAAGAATCTTTTTTCAGAATTTTGAAAAAGTGTCCGCCATTTTGAACTTTTTAGATACTGGTCCGATTGCTATCAAAATCGATATTTGAGAAACCTTGGCATCACAAAACAAGAAACTCTTCTCAAAATTTTGAAAACGTGTCCGCCATGTTGAACTTTTTAGATACTGGTCCGATTGCTCTCAAAATCGATATTTGAGAGACCTTGGGGTCACAAAACAAGAATCTTTTCTCAGAATTTTGAAAAAGTGTCCGCCATGTTGAACTTTTTAGATACTGGTCCGATTGCTCTCAAAATCGATATTTGAGAGTCATCGGGGTCACAAAACAAGAATCTATTCTCAAAATTTTGATAAAGTGTCCGCCAGTTTGAACTTTTTAGATACTGGTTCGATTGCTCTCAAAATCGATATTTGAGAGTCCTCGGGGTCACAAAACAAGAATCTATTCTCAAAATTTTGATAAAGAGTCCGCCATTTTGAACTTTTTAGATACTGGTCCGATTGCTCTCAAAATCGATATTTGAGAGTCCTCGGGGTCACAAAACAACAATCTATTCTCAAAATTTTGATAAAGTGTCCGCCATTTTGAACTTTTTAGATACTGGTTCGATTTCTCTCAAAATCGATATTTGAGAGTCCTCGGGGTCACAAAACAAGAATCTATTCTCAAAATTTTGATAAAGTATCCGCCATGTTGATCTTTTTAGATACTGGTCCGATTGCTCTCAAAATCGATATTTGAGAGTCATCGGGGTCACAAAACAAGAATCTTTTCTCAGAATTTTGAAAAAGTGTCCGCCATGTTGAACTTTTTAGAGACTGGTCCGATTGCTCTCAAAATCGATATTTGAGAGTCCTCGGATTCACAAAACAAGAATCTATTCTCAAAATTGTAAAAAAAATTCCGACTTGTTGATTTTTTTATATACTGGTCCGATTACTCTCAATATCAATATTTAAGAGTCCTCGGGGTCACAAAACAAGAATCTTTTCTCAGAATTTTGAAAAAGTGTCCGCCATGTTGAAAGTATCTAAAAAGTTCAAAATGGCGGACACTTACAAAATTTTGAGAATAGATTCTTGTTTTGTGACCCCGAGGACTCTCAAATATCGATTTTGAGAGCAATCGAACCAGTATCTAAAAAGTTCAAAATGGCGGACACTTTATCAAAATTTTGAGAATAGATTGTTGTTTTGTGACCCCGAGGACTCTCAAATATCGATTTTGAGAGCAATCGAACCAGTATCTAAAAAGTTCAAAATGGCGGACACTTTATCAAAATTTTGAGAATAGATTCTTGTTTTGTGACCCCGAGGACTCTCAAATATCGATTTTGAGAGCAATCGGATCAGTATCTAAAAGTTCAAAATGGCGGACACTTTATCAAAATTTTGAGAATAGATTCTTGTTTTGTGACCCCGAGGACTCTCAAATATCGATTTTGAGAGCAATCGAACCAGTATCTAAAAAGTTCAACATGGCGGACACTTTATCAATATTTTGAGAATAGATTCTTGTTTTGTGACCCCGGTGACTCTCAAATATCGATTTTGAGAGCAATCGGACCAGTATCTAGGACCAGTAATTTTGACTAACGAACATTAATTCATTTATACAGGGTGTTGTTTTGGTCGGCGACAAGCGACCCAGGAGCGGTAGTACAAAATATATATTCCCCAAAAATGGGCTTAATTCCATTAAATACTGTAAATATGTTGAGAAATACCTTATTCAATTTGAAATAAAATGGAATTAAGCCCATTTTTGGGGAATATATATTTTGTACTACCGCTCCTGGGTCGCTTGTCGCCGACCAAAACAACACCCTGTATAGTTATGTAATAAATCTAAAATGTTAAAAATAGTAATTGCTGAGTTTATTACCGGCATTTCTCAGCAAATGCAACTTTCCAAACCGGTATTGATGATTTTGATTTGATTTACTACCATGACTTTTTATTTCAATAGAAAAAACCA
Organism: Polyploca ridens; assembly: GCA_951394255.1. Taxonomy (NCBI): domain Eukaryota; kingdom Metazoa; phylum Arthropoda; class Insecta; order Lepidoptera; family Drepanidae; genus Polyploca; species Polyploca ridens. The sequence goes on from OX596250.1 coordinate 7,237,902, forward strand.
AAAAGTAAAAGACACGTAAAAAATATATGGAATAGTCTATTTACAAGCTTTCATTTGATACCCATATTGTTATAATAACGAAACTTTTATTTTTAATACCCCCCCCCTATTTTTTTATTCTTAGGCGCCATATAAAAATAATATACCCTATGACACTCCCCCAGTCAAGACGAATCTAACGACACCTCATATGCTTAAATCCATCAAGCCGTTTAGGCTGCAGAGCGGCACAAAGAAATAGACATACATACATACATACATACATACATACACTCGAAAAACATAACCCTCCTTCCGGGTCAGTCGGGTAATTAGGTACCAAAAATAGTATTCGCCATACTGTGCTCGTGCGGCGGGCGGGGCGGCGCGCGTGCAATGTCACCACACAGCATAGTACCTAGTTAACTACATTGTACGCGTGTGAAGCCGAGGCGGGTCGCTAGTAAGTTATAAGAATAATCTGTGGCAAAAATTTCAAGATTCTGGACCTTACGATCTAGCTGTGTGTGGATCAGTCATTACGCCATTTTCTCTTTGTATCTATTTTATTATTTATTTTTTATTATTTATTATATACCTATATGGATTTAAGTAAGTAAAGGTAAAGTAGTTGTTAAGATTGATATAAAAATAACACAGTTAATCAATATTCTCAATAAAGAAAAATATCAAGAATGATCCGGTACTGCTTACCTAATTAACACGAATCACGCGAACACTGTGGCTCCAACCTTTTCTATTGCCAATATTGCCATCTCTTTTACCACGGCTACTCGCAAACTGCGGGGCGGCGAGTGAATAGCTAATACATTGCGCTGTTTCTATAACATGCTTACTAATCTTACAGGCGCGAACTCGCACTGTATAAATAATTATTCCATTGCGCCGTAAATCATAGTTGTCTGTCTCAAAGCAATGTGTAATATAACTGTGAGACGCATCTGTGTAGGCAGAATGTGTCGATGTGTGAGCTCTATGAGAAATTACCACGCTCGAGGACTAGGCTCTTAATTGATCTAGGCAGGATGATGGATTGTAGCGAGTAGATGCGGTGCGGAGCGGAGCGGTGCGGTGCGGTGCGGCTAGGGGTGGTTTGCGGTGGATAAAGATGAATCTAAGTGCCGCTTCCGCAAGTTGCTTTCGGCGTTCCCCCGCTGCACTGCCGCTGCTTGCCGACGCTCACCAGTATCAATCTTGGTAATGGTTGATCCAATATTATGTCTCTGCAAAATTATTAGCCAGAATAAAGTTCTTTGTTTTTCAAGTTACAGGAGACAGTATAACACATTGCGTTTTGATACTGGTACAGATTGTTTCAAATATATTTGCATATAGGTACCTACCTATATTTTTTGAATGTTTTATACCATACATACATATTTTTAAATTCTCGGACATACAACAACCTATGGGGCTCTGGGGTCGATATTAGATGTACCTATTAAATAAATAAATAAATAAATAAATAAATAATAAATAATAAATATCCTGGGACATTCCTCACACACGGTCATCTGATCCCAAACTAAGCAAAGCTTGTACTATGGAAACCAGATAACTGATATAATACATATACTACTTTTTGTTTGTAAATACATACTTATTATACATAATTACACCCAGACTCAGGACATACAGACATGTTCATGCACACAAATGCATGTCCTGTGTGGGAATCGAACCCACGACCTGCGGCGCGTAAGGTTAAGACGCCACGTCTTAACCAACTGCGCCAACTGGCCCGTAGTAATAAATAGATGGAACACACCAAAATCTTTGAAAAATTTAATCACTATAGTAGATATACATATCATACGCATAAATCAGTTACTTAACAATCGTTTACCCCAACACTATCCGTATGAGCTTGATGAGATTTACATATTAGACAAATTCAACGAATTTATTAGATTAAGTTAGGTTATTAGTAAAAACTTTAGGAATTAGATATGGGAAAAATAACTATTTTCGTTACATGTTCGGGAAAATGTTGGTCGTAACTATGTACTGAGCGATGTATATCTAATATTTACAAGTAAAACGGATCCGACATACAGATCAATGGATATGCATGAAGAAACTATTAGGGTTCTTTGACTGTCTTCGGAATCCTAAAGACTGCGTTAGTTGAGAGAAAAATCCACAAAAATATAGTTTATGATCTATAGGCAGGTTTTAGTGATAAAATTATCCAAGTAGACCGTAAAGTTTTACGTTCTACTTGGATAAGTTCCAATTTATGTAACTCTTTGAAACCTATTTTAATTCGTAGGATAAAGTCAATGTAGTGCGAGATCTCTATTAATAAACATGTAATGTGTAGCTCATAATTTGTAATTCTGTTATAGACATTGTCACTTGTTCTGTGAGCAAATGTGATGTGAATAGTATGAATAGCCCACATAATATACGTTTCACAATACCTACGTTTCTTTTCATTGGAATGTTATATAGTCTTCCCCCGCGGTTTCTTCTTCTTCTTTATTATTTATTTATTCAAAAAATATGTAAAAATTATACAAAACCTTGCTAAGCCAAACACAAGCGAACCTTACAAAGCTGTACTTTTTGCTAGTCATAATATACTTATAAAACTATTCATTGGAAATTAATCATTAAAACAAAACGATATTTTATTATTATATTTTTCCTGTGACACACACATTTTAGAGAAATAAATTATCGCTCGCTATCGTAATGTAATTCAGTAAAGGTCAGGTATTTTATCTCGTCTCGTACAGTCTTGATCTTACAAAGTTTAAGGTACCTTACCAACCTTTCCACAAGCAGGCATTTTATAATATAAGGTGTTGATTCTACAAACATTATAACATACACTACAGTAAGTCCAATAACCAACTACATATTCCTTTATGATTGAAAATTAATGTATCTAGTCTAGGACCAACAGTACTTTTCTTGTTTGCAAATAATAAATAAAAACTGACTAATGACTGCTGGGTGCAATTAAATGGCCATCAGGGAAAGTATAAGTGGGTTATATAGGTCGGTACATTTTAGGTATTTTATTGAGAATAGAAATGAATGTTGGTTGGTTTAGGGCATCGAACAATTAACCCAAAGAACCGCAAAAACGTTCATTTTGGTCGAAATATATTCCGCCAATTTTCCTCCGCCGACAATGCGCTCTGATTGGCTAAGTCAAGGACATAATGCAATCTGATTGGCCAATTCAAAAACACACGATGCAGTGATTGGTCCTTACTGTTCAAATTCAGTGACAAATCACTGACTAGTTTCGGAATTTGATTGATCAGTATTACCTCAGAGTATATAAATACTACGTACAAGTATTACTCTAAAGGGATTTTTCCTCGATTGTTTAGGGTCAGTTCCCACCGAGACGCGATGCGACGTTGGACGTAGCGCGATAGCACAACAATATAGAACTTCAAATCAAATCAAATCAAATCAAAATATTTATTGTGTTACTACAGGTACAATATATAAAAGATGTTAACATGTAGGAGTTCCACTGTAATATACCTATAATAGGCGTGCAATTAGTACAAATACCATTTTCTAATACAAATTTAAGATCAATCAATTAATTATCCTATTATTTAAATAATTTCATTAAAAAAATTGCATAAGAATTATATGAAGTCAGATTATAAGGTTATGCCAGTCACAAAAAATAAAAATAATAACATGTCAAATAACATTGTACACAAAAAAATATAACACAAAACAATAATACGGGTGTTTATCTGAGATCGTCTTTAAAATACTCATCAATGGTATAATAACATTTATTTATGAGGATCTCGCATAACCTATGCTTGAAGAGCGTAATTTTTAAGTTTTTCAATGACTCTGGTAGTTTATTATAGAGCTTTGTCGCCATTACATATATTGATTTGTCAAAAAAAGTAGTTTTAGATTTAGTCACAAAAAGGTACACGTTTTAGTGAGAAAATTCGTACTGACAAGTGACTCGAGACGCCGCCCGTGAGGCGTATTCGAATTCTCTCACTGAATTTGTACCTTTTTGTTTATATTGTATCGCTAGTCTCGGTGTGAACTGACCTTAGTGGTTCCCAACCACTATGTACAGATAAGTGAAAATATCAAATATACCTAGAAGTAAACAATAGTGATGACTGTAAATAGCTATTATGAAATGCCCTTTTGAATGCGTAATTGCTACTTTGAGGATGGCCAATGTTAATATCAGGTAGGTCATTATGATTTTTTTTATTAGCAAGTTCATGCAGGTAGAAGTTATACACCTAACTGCTGGTTCCGTACTATTCATTAGTAGCGAATGTATGGATGGCTCATTAGGTCACGTGCAAAATCCCATGAATACTTATCAATAAAGTAATCCTTTTGAGGCATTATTAACATAATGTTATGTTTAAAAATATATATATGTATGTATAATATTTATTAGGAATGCTTCATTATAAATTATATAACTCCTTCATAGATAGTGGTTCAAAGTTTATATAGATAAGTAGTTGGTTTGGTTTTAAAATGTTCATCAAGGAACCCTAAACATCAGTATATAAAACGAAGTGAAAATAAACTTGAGTAGAAAACTGTGCCATATAAGCTAACCCAACTAACCTAAGCACGATGTTGTTGCAACCAAACATTACATCACCCATTGAAGTGTTATTACAAATAATCATATCACAGTATTTATCTAAGTCATATTGTTTGACTGTGGTGTCTGACATACCCTTCGATTTAAATTCTCCTTCTTCCAGTTTCATGTATATTATCCCCAATGATAACAATTCGCTTCTGAGTCAATTACTAGATGCATCTGACGGAGGCTGCTCGGATTACATAGTGAGAATGGAAGAACCTCAAATATTTATGGAAGTACTTGAGAAAGTCACTCATTTGGGTAATGTTCGTAGAGGCGACAAAAAGCTACTGTTTCTGCCGTACGACGAAGACTACAATTCTACAAACCAACTGTTAGAAGTATTGTCGATGAAGGAAAGTAGCTTTATAGCTAACATTTTATTATTTTTACCCAATTTTACAAAAGAGATGGACTGCATGGAATTTGATTTAGTGACTCATAAATACGTCGGACCGGATGCAAATGTTAATGAGCCGTTATATTTAGATCGATGGAATAGTTGCACCGAAAAGTTTACTGAGAATGCAAATTTATTTCCTCATAATATGATGAATTTATATGGTAAAACAGTTACAGTGGCCTGTTTTACGTATAAACCATACGTTTTATTGGACTTGGATGATGCTTCTCTATATCCTAGTAGAGATGGTATAGATACAAGGATTGTTGATGAGTTTTGCAGGTACGTATTTAGTTACCTTAAATTTATTTCTATTATAAATCGAAAACTATCTAATTCTATATAATACTAACAATTTATTAGGTGGGTCAATTGCACAGTGGAAATACTAAATGAAGAGACAGACCAATGGGGTGAAATATATGAAAATAATACAGGTATTGGTATTTTAGGCAGCGTATTTGAAGATCGCGCCAATTTTGGAATAAGTAAGTTTATCTGTATTAATAATGAATACGACACCCTTCATTCAATTAAGAGGGAAGCTAATGCCCTGTAGGAATAAGAGGACGATGAAACACAAATAAAAGTTCGTAATCAACTCAATGTTGTCATTTTAATTACTATAAATAATGTTTACGACATAATTATTTGTCGAATTGTATACGTGGGTACAGACTCTCCTTTAACGCTTAAAAAGGTTTTTTATAATTTATTTACGATCAATACTATTATCTTAGAAGTAATGTCATATGAAAATGACACTTTAAATTCTTAATTAAATGAGAAACACATGGACGTATAAAAAATCAGGACCGAGCCACAGTATAAGAGTGAAGCACAATATTTCGTGAGTAAATCAGCAGGCACAAGTGCCTTATTGTCACTGGCAATGTCTCAATGCGGACTGACGAAGTATTCCCATTTGAACACCGATGCTATTCCCTTTTGAGCACCGATCCATATTTTGAAATGGGAACTTTTGCCTAAGTGATTTCTTGCTTCCATTTGATTTAACTTAAGTACCTTTTAAAACATAATGTCTTTGCTGTCGAGAGAGAGAGGGTACATCGATACAACAAGCTGTGAAAGATTTTTAAAATTGCATACATTCTGGTTTCAAGTTAATAAAAGGAAGGAGCAAGGCGAAAATATGTCACTTGTCCCCAGATATGGCATAAATGGAGTATTTACCGAGGAGCAGGAAGAGATATTGGTAGATTACTATAGAGAAAGCGCATTAATGTTTTACGGTTTGTTTGTCTGTGAGGGACTGCAGATAAGTTGAAATCGCTACCAGATCCTCATCCTCTAGACCCAGATCATCGTGAAAAAACCAGAACTGACAACCGGAGCCTGGCGCATTCAAATTAATGCAAAATCTACAGGTTGATGTTTGATGTCGATACACATTTCGCTGATGAAACGTGCATATTAAATTTGGACAAGAGACTAGAACTACGACCATTCAAACACCTCAAAAAAATTCGCTCCACGTGGCTTTAGTGTGGGCAAAGTAACAAGCGGGGAAAAGGGGACGCTGGTAACTTGCTGCATGATCAGTGCAACGGGATATGCTTTTCCTTTTTGCTATAAATTTTCCACGCAAGAATTTCAAAAGAATGACTCAAAAATCTGGAACGAAAAACCTTTAATCATCCTACAGTGCCGCCGCTGAGAGAATGCGTTTAATATGGGCCAAGTCATGGAAACGGCTGATCTGATTAAGATGGGACTGTCATTAAACAATTCCTAAAAAAAATATCCTGTGAAAAAGTCCCGTCGCAATTGAATTTATTAGTAGTAGTAATAAATATAATAATAAAATTCAATAGGATTAGCTATTTCCGAGATTGTATTCTCGCGGGGCGGCCGCATTGTACCTAGATTAAGGCCTCAGAAAAAAAGGCGAAGCTCCGTCCAGATTTATATACATAACCTGCAAACAAAAAAAATTCTCTTATTACACGTTGCAAGAATGTTCATCTTTCATTCTCTCGGTTTGAATTTAAAAATACAGTTGTAATAAACATGTAAATTATAGTGAATACATTTTAATTAATATACCTATACTTTTTTTCAGCGGCGCTTTACTCCTGGTATGAGGAGTTCAGAGTTTTAGACTTTTCAGTTCCATATTTAAGAACTGCAATAACTTGTGTGGCTCCAGCACCCAGGTTAACAAATACTTATACACTTCTTAAGTTTGTTATTTGCGATTACTATAATAGGTAACTGTTTTTTTAAGGCTACTACAGAGTTGGCTAATGCCATTACTACCATTTAGCGGGTATATGTGGTTCGCAGTATTTATAACTTTCATATTTGCTTCTGTCGGTCTACTAGTGGCCCAACGATACTCGACTAACAAAATATTGTTAACTGTGTTTGGAATTATGATTTCTCAAGTTAGTATTTTTTCATCTTCCTCCTAGATCTATCAAATTTTCATTTATCTGTAGGTATATTTTCACAAAAGGCCTCCTAAATCAACGTCATCTACTTCCTCAGTACCACACGTGCCTAAGTCTCCAACATTTCCTAACGACCAAACAAACCAACCGTCATATGATTGATACAGAATTTAAATGCTAAACAAGCTGATGAATGTTTACGCAGGGTTATTTAAACACCTAAAATCCTTTGCGATGGCATCGATAACATGACAAAATTGATTTTAAACCGCATCATAATCACTTTTCTTTTAGTTTGTGTTATTAATAAAAAAAATATAGAAGCTAGTAGCATTTATGGATAAAATAATTCTGATAGGTTATGAACCGTATTTTCTTTCACAGTCCGTCGCACATGCTGAGTTATCTTGGCGTATTCGTAGTGTAACTGGTTGGTTGTTGACTGGAGCTTTGATCCTCGGAACAGCATACGATGGAGGTCTTGCTTCTACCTTCACTGTGCCCAAATACGAACCATCTATCGATACTATTCAAGATATGGTGGATAGGAATATGGAATGGGGAGCCACTCATGATGCCTGGATATATTCAATAATTCCTTCAGAAGTGGTGAGGAATTCTGTTATGTAGAGAATTTGTAGGTCTAGCTAGATAAAAGCCAAACACTACAATTTCCGCATGCGGAATTCAAGATTTTGTGTGACTTCATTACGCAAACAACTTTCCGCAAACAGTCACGCTGGCTGACAGAAAGTGGCTCTTATTTAAAGGTTAGGAAGTTTTCGAGGGCAGGTCTAAAAACACTGTCTCCTGTTTCATGCCACCCGGTGTCACTGGGTGGCATGAACCACATACGATTTATGACACGGCGACAGTTGAGGGGTTTGTTGTATTTACGTGCCATGACATGACATGCAAACAGCAGAGTGGAATAGTCAATCCATCTTAGACGATCAGGTTTTACTAAATACTACTTTGGTTTTTTAGCCTTTAATTAAACAGTTGGTTAGTCAATTTCGCATATATCCAGCTGAACAGATGAAAGAAAAGAGTTTTACTAGAAACATGGCGTTCAGCGTCGAAAGGTTACCAGCAGGTAAAGATTTGTACCTATTCATTTATAAGCAGACAATCCGAGTAAGTCCATGTGGTTTATTTTATGATGGCGTTGGTTTCCAGGTTATTTTGCTATAGGAGAATATATAACAAAAGAAGCACTCTTGGATATGACGTTAATGTTAGAGGATTTCTACTTTGAACAGTGCGTGGTGATGCTGCGAAAGAACTCTGCATTTACCGAGAAGATGAATGAATTTGTGGGGCGGTTGCATCAATCCGGACTGATAATGGCGTGGGAGACACAGGTCCACTAAAAATATATCTCTTCATACCTAATTAATAGTGGTTTTGTAAATACTATTTTTTTACATGCTTTGTATTAGCTTATTAATTCGTAGTTTTGGTGGTCATCAAGATCTCTTATCTTTTTGGCATAATTTTTTTAAATCTCCTTTATAATGGTGTCATCAATTTTACCATTCAAAATACTTCCTACCATAGCGGTTTAAGGCAGGGAAAGATGCCTTTATAAGGGTCATCGATCAATTAACCCAAAGAAGCGCAATGAAGTTCATTTCGGTTGTAATATATTCCGCTAATTTCTCATCGCCGACAAGCGCTCTGATTGGCCAAGTCAAAAACACACGATGCAGTGATTGGTCCTTACTGTTCAACATCAGTGACAAATCACTGACTAGTTATGATTTGATTGTTCGGTATTACGTTAAAGGGATTTTTCCCCGATGATAAGTGTTCCCCGTTTTTTTATTGCAGGTTGTGTTAAATCACATGGATTTCGAAGTACAGCTCGAAGTGAAGCTATCTCGTTCCGGTGAAGTTGGTAGTACACAACCGTTAAATCTAGGAATTGTTGTGGTAAGTTACATACTTCCACTCAACTATTTTTAAACGATCTTATTATAGTAAGGAATAGGCACATATACAGGGTTATTGGTAAAACACGAACAACCAAGCAGGACAGTATTACTTTGTAAACAACAACTTTTGTTCTACGACTTTTACAAAACATAATACAGTTACCAAAAACAAACTTTCAAGATTTCGTTGTTCTATCTAACACATTTCAATTCTGTATTTAGTTATTTGCACGACTCCCATGCACCTAGTATTTATATACTCTGAGCATGCACTGTCACAAAGTATTTTGTTATGCGTAGAGTTCGTAATGATTAGAGCTGATGCATTAAAATCTGATGAATTATGAAAAGTAAAAGAACACCTGAGGCTACTTTCTGATCCAGTTCTTTTTCTTTTCCAGAGTATCTTCATACTGTATGTCACAGGTATAATATTTTCATCATTACTTTTCCTGGGAGAGTTAATGGTATACAATATTTCAAGGAAATCGCATCCCATAACATAATAGTTGTATTGTATCTTTCTGATTAGCTACATAAAAATATAGCGACATCTATCAGCCATTTATCAGTAACACTGAGATAGAGCACCGTTGTAGCTCAGAGTATATAAATACTACGTAGTTGTAGTAAAACATGACTTTTATGGAATTTTGTGAAAGTGATTTATTGTGACTGGAAACGTGCTGGAAACTATAATGTAACTCGACACTGGCAGAAATAATTTGGATTTGGTTGCCAAACATAAAACTATGAAGAAGAACACTGAGATAGTTTACACACGGAAAGATAGATGGCGTTGCGCTACAATATCCTGCATCGCGCTTAAGAAGTTTTCTAGAGAATCTGCATATTTACAACTATCCGATATGTACAGTTGGACCGCGGTCCCCAGGCACGATGACCCAGCCTGGCGGAAGATCTTCCCTTTCAAATGGTGGTGTCATCCACTTTGCACCTTAATAATAGTACATTGTGTTGTGATACGTGTGTGCAAAGATGGTCATTACAGAAGAGGCGGTATTAAGCGCGTGAGCCGTTGGCGAACCCGATAAGGAAGCCGAGAGTGTAATGATCAATGCACCCGCGTGTCATACGACGTTTTCCAACATACTTGCGAAGAAAAAACAGACATATTTTTTTAAGTAGATTTTTTATAATCCTCAACCACACAATGAGAATTACAAATATGGCGCGCAGGTTTTTTTTTTAAAGCTATTCGCTTTGAAACTGCTTTGGTATTCTGAAACGTTTTTGACAGCAACCGACGACGACTCCGTTGTGACGGTTAGTCCGGGAGGTAGCGTTGCAAACACAAAAGTCATAGTAAGCCGGCTGACGTTGAAATGTATAGTTGATCTTATATGACTAATAAGTGAACCGACCGTCTGCTCAAGTAAGTGCTCAAGTCTTCTACATCCGTCATCAGCCACTCCCAGTAAAAAAAAAGACATAGTACGCCGGCTCAAACTTGTTTCATAAGTATTTGACATAATACTGAGCTGAAAAAAATCGTCTGCTGCATGGTGGAGGGGGGAACACGCGTCAGCTGCTCGCATGAATTTGTAAAAAAAAAAGTTTACCCCTGCCGTAACCTTCCAATCCTAAACCCACCGCGGGTGCATCGCTGATGCGTGGTTCACATATTAGTCATTCAAGATCTATTGAAAAAGATGGCCATCGATCGGCGTATTAATACTACCTAAAATGCATCAGTACCTCCCGGACTATTGCATGTCGAAACAATTGAATACTTGAATAGGTCAAAAGAATTAAAATGGGCTGGAAGGTGGATTGTAAACATCAACTGCGCTCTGCGAGTGGATTTCATTTATTTTAATGATCTGAGTCGTAATCCCAAGCTAAGCAAACTTATGATATGGAAACTAGATAAAGGCTAATTTTATTTCATATTTTAGTAAAACTTTAATGTACTGAATATACCAATTTTAAAGGTTTAATATGAAGGCTATTCATTGGTTTAACTTTATCTTAATATTACGACTTAAACTTCACAAAAAGAAAGCTAGATATAGCGCCCATATTTTGAAAATATTGAAACAATTAACATTTTTTCACGAATAATGTTTAATAACATACTCGTATGTAAGTACATACTACTAAATTGACGAGGTATTTTTTTATAAGGAATAATAAAAATAAGCCAGATATCAAAGACTTCTATATAGAATTTGGAAGAATTTTGGCATTTCCAGTAAATAAAAATGCATTGACTTTGTAGTGCTGTGCACAATTTAATCAATGTTTATTTCAACAAGAATAGTTTAAGAATTACTCGCCAAAAGTCTCAACTGTTGAGCTTGACGACGTTTTTCCAAGATATCTTCATCATTGGCTGATTTAAGGATGCCCATAATATGACTTATCTGAGCTGCAGATATCTGAAATATGTATACCAACTCTGTAACCACTATAAAATTAGTATCATCATCATATTCTGTCACGAGATGTCCTCTGCTGAACTGGGCCTTTGTTTTTGACTGATTTCGACAAAGAACAGTCTTGGATTTATAATAAAAAAATTGTAATAAAACATACTTACTTCAAATATCATAACATTACACAGAAACTATCATAAATGAAAGTGATCCACAAAGTGACAGGTTTTTTTTTATAATGGATACATAATACGACCTTAATAGGAGCTTCCTAAAATTAAACATTAATTAATTGACCAATTGAAAAATGTAGCACCGCACTACGAATGTATAGAGAATAGACCGCGACGACGGACGTCGTCGTCGTCAGCTGTCAAAAAAGAACAGAATTGCACTGCTGTTTTACCCGTTTAAATTTAGAATGCTTCGTCTACACGCATATCATTTGAAGTGAGGTACAATCTTAACATAATCGGGATTATACCTATCATAAAACTGTGCGGTAATGTAAAGTAAAAAGCACTAGTGCGTAATAAGCTGCATTAAGATACTAAAAACGGTGCAATAAATGTCAATTTACGAGCAAGTGTGTTGAAAAAATGTTTACATGATAATGTAATGGTACATTGATGTTATGGAAAACTTATTTTCTCGTTTAAATGCTAGTTGCTAGCAATTTTTAGTCAGGCTTTTATATAAAATACGGAACTCATTAAGGTGTTTACTGGGGACCGGTACAACTTTTTACTGTATTACCATTAATTAAATTTGAAATAAGCCTTCACAAAGAGCTCTTTAAGAGGATATAGTGTAATGTAGTAGTTTTAACAGCTTAAAGTATTAAACGACGGGAGCTGCGATGCGATGACAAGCGACTTAATTAACTGAAGACAAACATAAAATAGCGCCAAAATATTATAAATAGCAGTTAACTACTCTCTTTTTCTGAGTGATCACTAAAATTGTTTAAGTAGTATACTACTTGGTCACTTTTGCTCTCGTAATTTTTGTAGTAATTTAATGCATATTGCAACATTCTGGTTGCTATTCAAGTCAAAGGTATCTCCAAGCATTGCCACAAATAAGTATAACTATACAAAAGTTACCGAATTGACCGATCAACAAAACGCAAAAATTTATATTTGCAAGTCTTACTGGCCAGCCAATGTAGGTACAGTATTACCCAACTGATATGGCGCGTCGTGAATCTTCGTTCGCACAGAAAAGAAAGTATGGCCTCGAAAATTAACGAAAGAATGCTTAAAACTATTGGCCAACAGCTGCCGTCATGTTAGCGCACAACTAACAGCTGCATTGTATTATGAACCTTATAGTAGTGATATAAGGTTGATTGTAAGTTTTAAGCATTCTTTCGTTAATCTTCGGGGCCATACTTTCTTTTCTGTGCGAACGAAGATTCACGACGCGCCATTTAAGTTGGGTAATACTGTACATCGGTAAGCCATATTAGTTGGTTACTACTGTACTGACTACAACTTAGTAATGTCTGCTATACAATTTTAGACGTCTAGTTTAGTGTTTACACGTGTTCTTGAGTGAATACTTATATCAATTTCCGTGTATATGGCGGGAATACAAAACCAGTTGTATGTTGTTAAAATTATAAAGATTTATATTTTGATATAACCATACGTAATATAATGTCCAACTAAAAAATTGCAATGTCTTTTAAATCGAGGAGCTAGTAGATAATAAAAGGTTGTCCTGCAATTTAGTTTCAGCCATCGGTTCGCTGCAACGTCTAAGGAATTTAAATTTTTCCCTCACGCTCTATCGAAGATAATCAAACAGCTGGCGGCCGCTGTACGTTTTGAATATTAATGATTTTAATCACGGCTTAGATTTTACCTTATATTTATTCCAGATACGCCGTAAACATTTTAACCTAAGATTTGACCTTTTTGAAAGTGCCTTATGATATTAAATTCATAATAAAATTGTCTAGAGATTACCCTTACTTATAATAATGAACCAGTACTTAGAGTTATTTTTAGATCTCATTTGTTTGTTAAAAAAGCATGAATAATAAATTGTCTGAAAGCATTTAAAACCACATAATGCATATTACGGAACATATTTATTATCTTTCTCTCTCTGTCGTATTTTATTAAAGGTTTAGTCGGATATGTCAAATAATTTAGAAGGACGATAATATATTTATTTGTCGTAAATAATGACTACAAGATTTGAGATTAGGTACAATTCCGAATGAGATATTACCCATTGTGTCAGTCGCTGGCGCTAAGAACGGTTTATTATTGTCTATATTCTCTCCCATTTCCATTATGTTGTCTTGATTTATGTAGTTGTTTGGAAAAAAACTTATTATATCATATAAACAATACGCACATCGTTTTGATGTAGCGAACACGAAACTGCCCGGTTCAACCGCTAACACTCGACTACTCGTATAATAAATTAGTTGTTTTAGAGGAAATGGCATCGTCTTAGCTGAGGCCATAAAGACATTTAGAATTGAGTTCCACGGCGGCTGTGAGCCGGGCTGTTAGGTAGGTACGTAAACCGTTATAATAATGCACATAAAATTCCCCACTGAGAGCAGTGAGCGAACGAAGTTGTCGGTATTACGGCCCGGAGTTATTCTACGTCACGTACACGGGACCGGTCACAGTCGCACTCGTTCCGTTCCCGTGTCGTTGTCGTCTCTTGCCATGCCACTTTATGTAAACTTTGGCTTCGTGTGCTGAAGACGTTGTATTTCCATTAAAGATTTCAGATCAATTGACAATTAAATACCTAACAAATAGAAATAGTTCATAGAAAAAAAAAACTGGGCTGTTTTTTCTTAATGTGTAGTTTTTTTTCATTAAGTCTTGAAATAATCTTAAACGCATTAGGCAAGTGTTTGCTTTTAAAATTCAATTTCAGCTTGTAAGTATCTGTCGATACATTTAAAATACATTAGGAAACTTTTTTGCAAAACAATATTTGATTACAAAAGTTTTGTACGTATGCCCATAATATTATACGCAAGGTTATTGCTACTATCAAATCCTCCGCTTATTATGTACATCGATTATATCACTCGACCAAGTTTCAGTTTGGCACTATTCGGAACTTCTGTTGGAACCTACTTAGGATTCTAGTACTAGTTGACACAGATTTGTATGATACAGACAGTTCGATACTTTGAATAGGTCCGCTTGTTTTATTATCCGTCGATTACGAGGAAAGTTTCTGGGGTAACTGTGTTCCAAGTACATATATCCGATAATTTCTGACCTGTTTTTGAAGCTTAAGCTCGCTCTTGATATATGTATGTTTCTAACTCCATCCGACAGAGACACATGGTATTGCAGGACGCTTCTATTCCTGAAATGGTTATATAACGCGGACCAAAGCTGTTTATGTAAGTGCTTCAGTTGCTTAATTCATTAAAAAACAAAAACCTTTTTATTTTTATTTTACTGAATGGCAATGAAAGCACTGTGTTATAGCCATCAAATAAGAACCACGTATCTACGTAGTATATGTATAACTAGCAAAGTGGTTGAATAGCAAAGATGAAGAAGCCTCGAGTGCATTAAGTATAATGTGTTTGTTATTCTCATTATTCCATCGCGTTACTCGTGAAGTTCTGCGAGCAATGGTAACTTGGAATATTGAGCACGTTTGCTGTTTTATATACCGTCAATGTATTAAAATTGATTATGTACAAATAATTTTGGTTGTATGTTCGGATGTTAATGATTCAGTCATTATTTGTGTGCGGATAATAGTAGAAAATTTATTTATTCTCACTTGGTCTTTTGCTCTGTAATAGTACATTGTGATTATTTGTGATACATGTGTGCAAAGTTGGTCATTACAGACGAGGCGGTATTTAGATAAGGAAGCCGAATTTGTAATGATCAATGCACACGCGGGTCATGTGACATTTTTCAACACACTTGCGAGGAAAAGAATGGACTTATATTTGTTTAAGTTGATTTTTTGATAATCATCAACAACACAATGAGAATACGTAATAAGCTGCATTATTATACTAAAAACGGTGCAATAAATGTCACTTTACGAGCAAGTGTGTTGAAAAATATAGTTAACGTATAGTTTATCCAATTATAAAGCTACTCACTTACGTTTAGCTTACTCGTAATTTACTCACGAATGTTTCAGGCATGTTAGGTGAATCTAACTAACACGGTGTTTATACACACAACGTAGCTTTAGTGATTTATGAAAATGTATGGTTAATTAAGTTGTTGTTATGATTGAATAAAGAGAGAAAGCTTTGTAATATTTAAATGTAATAATATGATATGCCGTAATTCCTTGTCTGTAGCCGGTCGAGTAGTCAGGAACTATGACCAACTGTTTTAAATTGAATCAAAGTGGAGCGAGTTGAATATTTAAATTCGATAGTCAAGTTACACTTGATGAAGCAGTCACGTCCACTAATTCTTCGAAATATTAATGTAGTTCACGTGGATGAAATCTGGAGTCGCGGCACGTTGCGGGCATTCCGCCTTTGAAATCACTTCCCGGCCCCACTCTCCACTCTCCACTCGTGACAGTGACGTATTGTTGCTCTTCTTTTACATTAATGTAATGGATTTTGTTTCATGTTGCGGAAGTTATCGCATATTTTACGATCTGTTTAATTATTACAATTAAATTTAATAAGCTTTTAGTTGTTAATATATGTTATTATATATATATATAGTATTTGTAAAATATGTTAGTACTTTTTTCAGTGAATTTCCATGAAATTGTGTTATACGGCATAAAAAAGTGTCTGCTGCGAAGATCGTACATAAACTTATTGAAAACTTCCATTATGAAGAGTTCCTTATTTCACATGAATAAGCGAGTATAAAGCGAACGAACGAACACTTTGTAGTGCATTATATTCATCTTCTTCACAATGACGTTGCGACTGTAGTCGTAGCGTGCTACGGCGTAGCAAACAAATCATGTTTCAAAATGTAGTTCTACGAGCCAATTCAACAATGTTAGCGGCCATTCTTCATTTTAATAAATAATGTGGCGATAAATATGAGTTTTTTTTAAATTAATTTTTAGATTTCTTATGTTTTAAATTTAGTTATTTATTATTGTTTTGCATTTCATAAATTGAATTTTTTTCATACATTATACTTTATTTATAAAAAATACCCAATTACATTCAGATTGTGATAAACATTAACAGAAATATATATTATTATTAGACCGCATTCACATCAGTCTTATTATTCTTATTATTATCATCAATTAGTTCAATTCACAGAACAAATAACAGAGTTAAGTAAAACTATTAAAGCAGTTTTTTTTATTTCCATTAATATTAAAATTCTTTTTCCTCAAGGCATATTATTTTTTCACAAAAAATCGCGAAATCTCCTCAATATAATATAAGGATGAGTACTTTAAAATTGATAATGGGTGTACGATAATTATTAAATTATTTACGGAGCTCTAAATAAATCGACTGAATTAAAACTGAAATGAGCTTATTGTGTAAATGAAGTCAACAATTTGTTGGTATCTCTGAACACAATAGCTTTGCATCTTGAACAGTAATTCCATTCTGTTGGTGCAAGTACGTTGCATAGGTGGACGTCAGAATGCTAGCTTTGTGTAACACAGTACCTGAAAATCTTATAGCAGCTTCACGTCAGAGCACCTTTGTATAATAATAGTGCATACTTTACGGACATGCAAGCGTTAACGCTCATGTTGCATTATTCCTCAAGCACATGATAGAGAGAGGGAGTTTGTTTTTTAAATAAGTCCTTTTGCTATTTAATTTATTTCATCTATTTTAAGCGCCTATATGTCAAAATGGGGATCATCCACCTTAAAAGGTTTTACTTGAGTTAGGTGTAATTAAATACACTTGGGATAATTACTTACGATCGCAGCTATATTTTATTGAAAGGCAGAAAGGAATTTGTGGATACATTATTAAGCTGTTTTCTATTAGGGCTGATTTTTAAGATATCGTTTATCTGAGGTAAAATTGACGTTCGACAGATTTTACTTAGAAAAACTGTCAAGAAATTTTTACTCTAATAAAGTTAACTGATGAAGGGAAAATCGGCTCTAAGTACCTAATATAAAGTAACGACAGCAAGTATAAGTACTCAAACGAATTTATGAGGAGATGGTCAATGTTCAAACACGAGTGAATTTATTTTCAAACAGTATTGGACAAATATTTTGCAAGTATAAATGGCTTTCTGCCAACAGCATACAAGACATGAAGGAATATATTATTTATAGCTACCGTAAAATGTTGTTTTGTTTTATATAATAACAAAATATTAAAGGGATATTATTAACTGAACCTCTGTTTAAAAATTACACAAACTTAAGAATCTTCTCTTACTTACTTATTGCATATCAGAAAAATTACTATTCTACAATTAAACTATCTATTCATCAAAACATGTTCTATCAGCCAGACCCGACTCGGGGCACTCCAAATACAGTTGGTTAGGTTAGGTTAGAACTGTGACAATAACGCGCGCGAGCCGAGCGAGCGAAGCAAGCGGTGCCGCGGCAGCGGCCGGCGAGCGCTAGATGATCATTCAGTTCAAACAGTTTTGCATAAACCATAATACTGATACTCAGTTCGATTTATGTAGTGTGCGTATTTAGTGTGTTATTCAGTATTTTTGGTTCCCGTTTTGAATTATTTTATTCGAATAGAGGGAACATTAAATACATGCCAATATTAAACGCGCGGAGAGTAAGCTGGAGGGGGGAATTTCTACTTTGGGGTTGAAAATCCTTCGTTTTATAAGAAACCCACAGGCATTCAGGCTATGCATTGTCTATTAGACAGTCAGTGTTAGAATGTTCCCTAAATGCCACAAATTGACAAAAATGGAGGAACATTGCAAATACAGCGACGACCACTCTGCCAAAAGTGAACGACAAGTAGTTAGAATGTATCCAAAGCGATGATAGGTGGAGGGTAGGAGATTAAGATCAAACACACCACACACAGTACCTAATTACTTACGAGTATTAGTTGTTAACAGTGAAAAAGAGTACTACATCTTAAAGCTCACTCCTTCTGGGGCTAGTCGATGACCAAACGAAGCCCATCTTACACATTTTTTTTTATTAAAAAGTACCTTAACGAATAACGTTCATCACTCTTACCCAAATATTCTTTAAATAAATGTATTATCACGAATGCTACTGAAAAAATAACGGAATCGTTTCCCACATTTCACTCTAATGAGCTAGGGGGCGAAATTACACATCTTGAACGTGTGTACAAATTGTGCGGAGGCGAAATGAGAGGTAAATCCGTTTTAAACCACAGTAGACGGGGCCCAGGACGCGTAGAGCTCTCGATCCGTCACGCGTCGCACAAACTTAATCCCTCATCAAATCCAGATTAATTAAACTGGAGCCGACCACGATCCCAGCCAAGCCTCTCACGCATATTGTAACACACGTGTAAACCAGCACTTACACCATCGCATCCTACTTGACACGCTGATTTACTCTATTGCGTACGTCTTGAACAATCTTATTTGGTATCTCTTCAAGTATCCAATATATTATATGAGTTACTATCAATGGTTTTTTACTTATAGGTATCTTATCTGTTCTAGTTAGTCAAGTCCTTGGTCCTTGGAGTTTGCAATTAAATGAGGAATATTCCCAGTTTCTAACTTTTGATTTCGGCAGTAGGTACCACTGAACCGAATTTGAAGTTTTAGATGCTCATTCAACGCAGAATTTAACCCTCTTTAATATTGAATACAATAACTTATAAAATTTAAGTTAGATTCTTAATTCTATAGATTCCAGATCTTGTTTTTCTGTTTTCAGTTAATTTTTGTTTTACGCAGTCGGGTTTTTTGTTTATTTTAATAATTTAATTTATTATGTCATTAAAATTGATCGAGACCTCCGGAGACGCGTCAGCTTGGCTATCCAAAGAGGAAACGCTGCCAGCCTTCTGGGAACCCTGCCGTTAATCGGAAGCAGCGGCAGACTTTAGGACATTTTCTGTATATAGATTGTATTTTGTACATATTTGTTGTAAATAAAGATTTTTTATGAATCTTATTTTATTTATGACCAAGTTCAAAGCTTAGAATAAAATAAAAAGAAAAATGTTCATGAGCCCACCCAAGTCAATTTGAAGACGAGCCGAGAGCTGAATTGTATAAGGGTGATTAAATACATCAAGTCGGTGCAACCCTGCTTGTCACACTACTAGGATCACTGGGTAGGTCGAGAGTTGTCCGCTACTTGTGGTAGCACAAGCAGAAATAAATATGAATAATAATGATCACATGTATTTTTTTTAATACTACAATATCGGCAAAAAGCATACGGCCTGCCTGGTGGTAAGCGGTTACCATAGCATAGCCATATAGACGCATGCATCACCTGGGGCACCCCAGGGTATCACTCACGCGTTACCTACCTACCGACCCTTCACCCCTCCCGGGGACTTTTACTCGCGCGCAGGAATTGGCTGCGATATTCTGTAAGTTGGAGCTACTTCCCCAAATGAGGTGCTCGTCGAGCGAAAGAAAAAAACGCATATAACAGTATCTATTAGTTGTTGCCCTTGAGTTACAGAGTTGTGGCTTTAGTTTTATTAGTAACTAGATGCGACCCGCGTTTCACCCGCATATATACCCGAGTGATATCCTACCCTACCCTAACTTAAGTTTTCTTAAATTTTCAATTTTTTTTTTTTCGCAACTTTCTTAATTTCTATTTCCGTCAGAACCTTCTCCAGAGTATTAGAAAACTTAAAAAAAAGATAGATGAAATCGGTAATGTCGTTCTCAAGTTATGGCCTGACCATGGGAAATAGGGATTCATTTTATATATACAGAGGTTTTATTATTATTGTAGGGAAGTATTTAGTGGATTATTTTTCAATCAAAGGGTTATTTAGTTTTATTAAAAGTTCTACTCATTTGTATAGACTTGAGTTTGATCACATGTACATCGTCCGTAGTAAGAACTTGATGCGTATGTGTGCGGCTCTATTATGCGATTAACCTTACTTGTATTAAATCTGTTCATTTGCAACGCACCTAAGTAAATTAGGGTTAACTACCCGTGGACGGATTCCCTTCATTAGCGTCCTTTGGGTTTCTTATACAATTAGTATACATTGTGAAAGCGTGGATTTGAGGCAAAGTGACCGTGAAAACTGAATATTGCTCTTTATTCATAGAAATATGTTGAAATTGTGTATCCATCCATATTAATATGATAAATACGAATGCACCTAACCCTGTCTGTCTGACTGTAGGTCTTAAACGCCTAAACCGCTGAACATAGGCTGAAAAGGACATAGGCTACTTTTTATCCCGGGAACGTGGGTGAAATCGCGGGGGACAGCACATTTTACATAAAAATTAAAACTTTAACGGCTGTTATCTACAAAGTGCCTGACTATTGTTTTAAAAATTATTTGTTGCTAAAACAATGAATTGCAAAAGTTAATGTAAAGGGGCTGTTGAAGATAAACTAAAAAGTACGAGCCATTTAAAAAAAGTTTATGTAAAAAAATTGTCAAGAAACTGTCGCGTTCAAACTTTGAAAAAGAATACACCAAAAACGGCGTCGAAAGATTAACAAGCATTCGGGGCGGAGTGTACGTAATACAATCAAAACTTTTGATGAATTTCAACAAAACTGTCTTTGTTTCCCCTTTCTGTCCAAGTTAAATAATAAAATCTACTGCAGACCTCTCCAATTGAGACCTATGTGAAGTTTTTCTTGAAAATGTAATAAATGAAGAGAATATTTTTATGAATAGTTCTGAAATGGTAGCCATTCAGTTTACGTCTCGAGACAGTTAAGGGGGTACCACACCTCAATGTTTGTAAGAGCTCCGTACTTTAATAATTATAAATCCATGGCCGAAATTCCCCTAGCATGCGTATGTTTAGTATAATAAAATAATTTTGCGTAAGTTTGGAATATATTAACGGGCTTACTCATAACTGATTAAATGGTCAAGTAAATAATGTCACATTGTTTGTAAGATTACGCCATTTACGTGACTATTTAATCAGTAAATTAATAAAATTGCGTTTTATGAGTAACTGAACGTAAAGGTTGACGGCTTTTTTACACTAGTAAGTGATCAGTCTCATAAATATTAGCATTACCATATGGATTGTATTGCCGACCTTTTATAAAGCCTGAGACAACTGGCTCTCGTGTTTGGAGCCGAAGCACACGGGCAGGTGTTTAATTAATAGTTAGTAGTGTGCTAGTAGGTAAGAACATGCCGCGGAATGTATTTAATCTCACAGTCGAAACGCGTGCGCTTTTCCTTTCGAGTCGTGCAGGCCTATAAGGTATGCGTAAAGACTGCTTCCTATTGATTCTACAATTGAAATGTAATATCTATGGTTGTTACATATTTAAAATCCAGGCATCTATCCGATTGGGGCATGTATCCTGGAATTACCCAAGAGACAACTGCAGAACATCGAACGTTATTATAATAAGGCTAAGCCAACAGGTACGAGTGTCTGTCTAGACTGTCGAAGATCTCTAATGTTATTTTGTAGAGTAACAATATAATGAAACATTTTGATACCAAATGCCACCTTTATATTTTACTAGTAGATTATAAAAATGTTAGTTGGCTTTACGATATACGTATTTTTATCGTAGATATATGATACGCCATTAATTGTATATATCGGTTGATTTATGCCCTGGCAGTGAGCGATGCAGCTGTGGGTGCCACCGACGAGTTAAAACGAATCACGGCGAAACGCCACGTACTGTACTCCATTTTCAAACGTCGCAAGGGTTCATCCACGGATCAACGTGAAGAATTTATAGAGAGTGTTTACGCAAGAAAGAAAATAACTGATGTTGTGCTCTTCTTATTTGAATATTAAATTTTTGAGTTTTCTTCGTGATACGCATACATGAAGCTGAGAAATGAGACGTAATATTAGATATGTATCACATACATATGTGTCAACCTTTTGTAAGGCTACGGGTGACGTGGCTTTTCTCTGTACCCTCTATTAATAACAGCATTTTGCATAGCAGCGTTTGAATACAAAGAAGGTTTTATAATTATACTTATAGCTTATTTCATATAATATTATTAGGTACTGGTGCTGATTCTGTTGTTTACAACTAAACTAATTTTAGTCTCACTATGTCTCTTTCTTACAAAAAACATAAGAAAAGGATGTAAGAAATTTAGTCCTGTCAAATTAGTCCAATGCTTGTTTTCAATATAAATTTAGTCGCCATCTATCGCGGTTACATCTAAATACCCGCAAATGAAGACGGCAAAGACTAATTTGACAGCTTAAAATATGTTCTATCCTTTTTCAATAATGTTCGAAAGAAAGAGATGTGATGTGACTAAAATTAGTTTAGTACGATTTACAACAGAATCGGCACCACTGTCTACTTTTATGGTGTTGTATTGTCGTTGTGTAACATAGCAATCATTAATACATTGAAGCTGTTATAACAACAGCAGCACGTCGACACGTAGTTGGCAGCTTGTATTACCCAATATCAATCTATACAGGTACATCGCCTCCTTGATCGTGCTATCAAAGCTTATGGAAGATTCATCGTAAAATTTTACGACAAACATTATGGAAGCAGGAATAAGCTTTACGCCATCCGATGTTACAAACCATAGTATCTGTAATTCCTGCTATATAATCTCATAATGCAGGTACTTAGATTTGAATAATAATGTAGTTTGGTATGTAATGTCACGTCATAGTAGTAACGGAATTAGTGCCGACGTATCTCCAATGGATAATTATATCAATCATCGTTCTATTCATCGCTTTAGTGACATAAATAAAGATAATTGATGGAAGTTTTAATGGGAATCGGAAACAGGCTAACATAATCCGAACTAGTGTGGAGCGTTCGTTGAATAGTGCGGCCAGATGATCCTTCTAGACTAGAGAACAAATTAAACCGCATTCAGGCGGGCGCCTTCTTAGCCAAAGATAGTAGCGTTTGATACTACCGAGATTGGACCAACTTAAATGGTTCTTTATAAGTACCAACATACATTGGGGCAGAACAAATATGTGTCACCTCTGCAGTGCAAGAACTATATTAATATTTTTAACTATTTCCAAGTTAGTAATATCTATCAAAGTCAAGTACCTATCTTGTCAAAGTTTAGCGCAGTTAATGACAAAGTTCATCTCTTTAAATACCTTTATTTTTACAGGGAACCTGGTGGTAGAGATAGTATGCCTACATCCTATCCTATCTACGTTCTAAAATAACTTTTCTTCATATAATCCGTAACTTTCGGATATTTCGGTCTCACATACCTACTTATTTTTTTTTTTGTAGGTAAGTACAATAAGTAAGTTTGTGTGGAAGTTTCTTACTATACACATACAGTAAATTATATACTACGTACAACTATACATACTGGTTGAATGGACTTGCAAGAGATAGGCACATGAATCATACTCTAGCTAGAATAAGACACAAGATACTTTTTATCCCAGTAAATATACGATCATTCAGGAACACTGGTAAAAGCCACGAGGCGGTTAGGGTATAAGATATTAATTAAATAGAGATCATTTTATTGTGAAATTCAAAAGTATAAATTCAAAGGGCAAAACAATTTCTGATAAATACATATCTTTGTTTGCATAGCATAAGCCGTCCCACCCATCACAGGAAAGCTTTTACGCCGTTTCGTTTGAAGGCGAGTGTTGTGGCAAACAAAACAAAACATAAAATTAATTAAACGCAGGTTGAACACAAAGAAAAACCCCGAGCCACATCAGATGTATTAGTGGTATGGAGAGAATTGAGTTAGTTTGTAGATTCCCTCCACGTTCGTTCGGCTTCATTCACGCGACTCTAACGGCGTAGATAATAGAGACTTACTGCGCACTTTACTCCGCCATACCTAAAGCAATAACTCTCCCCGAGTAGTTTTCACGCGAAAAGTATACACTGACTTGGAGAATCGACCCATAGTCGATACCAGAAAGTTTTGACGGGCCTTTTTATGAAGTTCCATAACAGAACATTTAACGAGGCCGGCCGTGATGAGGAACTCCCTTGTTCCATCGCCCTTCAACATAAAGACGCAAAAAGTTCAGTCGGTCGATTATTATTTTTATTGAAGAGATTTATATTCCGCCTATTATTTGGGAACTATTGATGTACGTTTATATTGAGGAATC
Source organism: Polyploca ridens (assembly GCA_951394255.1). NCBI lineage: Eukaryota > Metazoa > Arthropoda > Insecta > Lepidoptera > Drepanidae > Polyploca > Polyploca ridens. The sequence continues at coordinate 7,262,872 of OX596250.1, forward strand.
TCGAGACACGATATTTATGACGTCAGAAAATTTATTCGAATAATAATATACATAACCTTTATCTATTCTTTGGTCTACCGACACAGTTAAACTTCATATCCAATATTGCAGTATGGTAATCCCAAGTAACGAGCAATAATTTAACAAGTTCAATATGTCCAAGAAATCTTTGAAAAGCTGCCTGGTTTGAAAGAATAATGCATTCAAATACCTAGACTTCACAGACAAATGATTGAGATATACCGATACCGAATTGAAATATACGTTATTATTTTTTCAATTCATAGATGATATTTTATTGCTTTGGGTAACAATGGCAATAATAGTAAAAATGTTTGACATGCCTACTTTAAATAAATTTATTTATTTTTAATTTATTTTAATAAATTAAAAGTAAGCATTTCAAAAATTTTTACTATTATTGCCATTGTTACCCAAAGCAATAAAATATCATCTATGAATTGAAAAAATAATAACGTATATTTCAATTCGGTATCGGTATCGGTACTATAATTAATACCGTTCTAACTTCTAATTGATAAATGCTGTTATACAAGTAATCTTTAGATTAGACCATATAATTTAATTTGAAACACGCAGTTGGCGAATTACGTAACTTAAGTAATCAACGTAGCGAAATATTAGTATCTAGTAGGTAGGTAATTATCAGGATATTCGTTATTAAAATGTACTACCTACTTAATCTGAACTTTTAATACTCGAATAATATTTGGTGTGCACAGGTGACTTTTAATATGGTATGTGAAAATAGTAATTTTACGATACGGCCCGGGTGATCTAAGTAGTTACGTTCGTAGGTCACGAGTATCGTATACTATTTTTATAGCACGTGTGATGTAAACCCGCATTAATGGCTTATTCCCGTTTGTCTACGTTCCCGTTTGTCAACGGTACATATACATTGGTTATGTTTGTATATATTACGACCTGAGCACACGTTAAAGTACAGTTAGAGTAAAAAGTTGTATGCCGAATTTATTTAATATTATTTTTGTTTGTTTATTATAAAACTACCATATTAATGATTAAGAACTACATAGAATACATGTAACCTATCTATTTAATTCATGTTTTTTAATTTCTATTATTTAGTAATTTTTTTGTGATACGTTTATTTTTAATTTTAGTAGTTTAATTGTTATATTATATTTGTTGATTTTGCAATGTTTCGTTAAAATAACTTCTATTTTTATTTTATTTACCTATTCCGTTACTTTTTTGTGTTGTGTAGTTGAATTATATACCTACGTTATATTTAGTGTACCAAATTATTTTATTGCACTTGTTGATTTTACTTTGTTAAAAGTTGTAAATTGGAATTTTCGACATTATTGTTTTTTTACTTTTTTTATTTTTATTTTTGTATAGTCACAATTAGATAAAAACATGAATGAATAAACAACGTTTACCCATTGTATATTATAGTAACGTATGTTGTTGATTTTGCTTTGCATAGGTTAAATAATTACTAGTCATAATATATTATATTTTTACATAATACATAAAAACTACACTATAAAAATCTTAAATATGTACTTATTTAATTTCAAACCAATATTTACATTCCTTTAAAATTAGACTTAACATACTGACTGTACTTGGTGCACGCGATACACCGCTATAGGTAAGTATATGTACCGTTGAAACGGGAACGTAGACAAACGGGAATAAGCCGCATTAATACGGACTTAGATGGACTACTTAGGTAATGGAGAAGTGTGTTATAATTGCGGGTTTAGGTCACACAGTGCTTTAAAAACTATTTTACAAAAAGCTCCAAAATCGACAAATAAGTCCCAGAGCCAAACCTTGAAAGTTGTAAGAATCTATTTAGGCACTTCATACCTACTTCACGCGTGGTCATCTATAACGCCCAAAACTTACTTACATGTATTTGCAGAATCTTATAAAATAGCCTTCAAAACTATATTGTTTACTTTACCTAGTATTATAGTTCTTTAAACAATAACGACATTCGGAATTCAAGGATTCTTCTATAACATTTTTTTTTAATTTCAAATATAAATACTCTTTCGGAAAATCTACCACCTGAAATATGCGATACTTTTTTTTTATCTTCCTCAACCTAATTTTTGCTGGTACCTATTCTGTATAGAATTCTTAAGATGAAAAAGATGCGAGCATAAGTTGGTGATTAAAAATTGTGATCGTTATGGCGCCTGTGAGGATGTTCACAGATCCATCACTAAAACCACCGCTGAGATTGGGTTGTCAATTACGTCACTGCTTTTCCGCCCTTAATCTGTCATCTAGACACCAATTAAGGGGAATATGCTATACCGTAGAGATGGTACAATTTATCTTCAAAAGATCGTAACAAGAATATTATAATGAAATATGACCCATGACTCCTGCATAAACGAAAGGTCCATTACATACTTACAGATATCACATTCACATACCTAACTCTGTTACCTAACTTAAAATAAATCGCTTAGATGGTTGGCTCGGCTAAAGGCCGGAGGTCCTGGATTCTATTCTCTAGGTCGGGCAAGATGCAATTGTCATTTCTTGGTATAGAAATGATCTATAGCCCGGTATTGGAAATGTGCCCGAGAAACGGCGACATTGCTCACCAGATGTCACGTTTGGACTTGCAATATTTTCTGTGAAGTAAAGGTTTACTGTGTTTAGTATTGAGACATTTGCCTGTCGTGTCAGGATAAATAGCTCGAAGATATTTTTTAAATTCCTGATAAACAATATCGTGACTGAAATATATTATTCTTCGTAGATTCGACACAAAAAGTGAGGTGTGACTATTGCGGACAATACGAATACAAAACGTAGAAGATATAGCAATACCGTCCTTATTAGATATCTCTCGCAGTCCTAAGACTGAACAATTCTTGTTTCACGACGCTGATAACCCTACGAACTAAATGCCTACTCAAGCTTTTCTAAATCCAAACCTGTTTATCGGCCGTCAAAGGAATAAATCTAAGTATACCTTAATATTATTTGTTATAATGGTAGCAATTACCAATATTATTGTTGTCTTGCTTTTTATTATAAGTATGATGAGAATGATTATGTGCAAATGAACATTCGTTACTGCCTCAGCTAGTATAACGTAAATAAAGAGATATGTTACCTTTCCTCAGACGTTTGGGATTAAGCCAAGTCGAGGCGGTTGACAAAGACTTGCCTGTTGTGTTTGTTGTCACGCGGCACCATTCGCATTCACTGTTAAGCTCACTTAATAAGTGAAGCGTGAAATTTTGAATCGAATTGTACCGGGCACGATTGTCCAAGTGGATGCAGGACTACGCTCCAGAATTTCTAGAGCATTCTCTTTATTCTTTCATAATGATTTGTGAAGCGATCGCTGTAATGTAAATGTAAGTGCATGAATTTAAGTGCGCTTTTAAGTGATGCCTATTGAATAAACCCTCGCTGTTTTAACACTGGAAATGGCAGTTTGCCAAATATTATGAAAGTGGTTTTCTCATGTTTTTAAACTTCTGTCGTAACAATTAGGAGAAACTCTGCTTCTAGTGTTTGTGTGTTTACCACCTTCGGCCACGTTATCATGTACATTAACATGTTGAGATAGAGTTCAAACATCAAACCTACCGGAGTTCTTACCTCCTATGAGCACATCAACCACGCTCTAAGAATGAATTTTACCCGTAATTAGATAAGTACCTAGAACAATTTTATAACATGTAAAAGTCTTTATTCGTTTAGAAAAACTAAGTATAAATAAACTATGAATACAATAAATAAACAGTCAACATTTAATGTTAACGAATTAATTAATATACATAATATATATCTATCCTTCAAAAGACGCTCGGGAAAATTTGTACTACATCAACAAATACTGTGAATTCCATTTTAGTCCCGCATATATTATGGTTGAAAAACAGACTGACTTGCCATTCAAAACTTTATTCCCTTAGCGGTATGATATGTTTTGATATTATAATTTTCCAGTTAGTCAGTCATTTATCAACACTGCCTTGCCACAGATCTTGCCTGCGAACTGTTTGAATTACGCCACAATTAATGTTTTTTTCCGTCGTAAATATAATAAGTGATAAGTTCATAGTTTTAATTAGCTAGGTACCTACTCTTAATTTACCTATATTTTACTTTTAGTTTAATGAAAATATATAGAAAATATGCTCACAGAGAAAAAATATATTTGCGTACGACCAAATGATAAAATAATAAAACGTAATGTTTTTTCTCGGAAATTGCGTGAAATTGTTTATAATGCAGTGCTGCGGCGAATGATTGGACAGTATTCGAAACAAAAGTTACCGGGCGTTGTTTTGTTTGCTTTTTAAATTAATGGATTCGCTTACATTATCGAAAGCAACTCGGCTGAAATGTTATTATTACAATATAATATTTAATAATAACAAACAAAATATATTTGCATAATTCAATCAAGGCTTCGTTATTGCGATAATTAATTTGTACTGAAGTAAGTAATAATTGGAAAATTGTATTGGTTAGCGGTTGCTTCTATATAAAGATTTATATACACCGTGACTTTTTATTCGTCTTAGAAACGCATCCCACATAATGTACCCAATGAATAGGTACTAATAATTAAGTTTTTTTTTTTTACATTTGTATATTAAAACAAAATATTAAAATTTATTATAATTATAACAAATTGAGTTAATAAATTAAAGTTTACGTATGAAATGGTAGAAAATACCAACCCAGAGCACGAGTCGAGTACACTGCGCTCGTAACAGGATATTTAAAACTACGTCATGCGTTATAATGAATAATATTAGACTTTTTTTTAATTATACCAAAGTTCAAAAAAAAAATGTTTTTTAATAAGTAGTACCTTTTCATTGTGTACATTATGTGGCCTGCGTTTCTAAGGCCCGGTTTCAATAATTTACGGACCGGTATCGGTTAAGATTTATTAAAATGAAGACTCTTATATCTTTACTAATAATGAAGCAAAGACCTCAAAGCTTTACATAGCAGACCCTTCCATATGGAAGTAGCTATCACAGGTAAAATTTGCTTACGAAATGATCTATATGCCAAGTTTGACAATAAAAATACCTACCATTGGTAAGCAAAACGATTCGTTTTTGTTTATAGAAACCGGGCATAAGACGAATAAAAAGTCACGGTGTATAGATCTTACATCTATATGTAAGGTCAATCTATATAGCTAACGGCTCTTTTATTTAGCTTTTTTAGTGGGTAATAAAACTTGGACAACATTTACGAAGACAATGCCAATAAATTCGGCATAAAATCTCGGCGCCGAAAATTTTATATATAGATGGGGGTAGGTATAGATAATAACGTTCATAAAGCGTTGAAGGAAAATGATTGGACTTAATATTTACTAGCAATTTTTCTACATACAACTTTGTCAAAATATATGCCTAATATTTATCATTGTTGTATTTATTTGTAATCACTACAGGTATTATATGTACAACTGTATAAAACTGTAAACGTGAGTATTGGTGGTATTAGTAACATGATCTAATATTTTTTTCTTAAATATTTTTCACCGAATTTCGATTGGCTGAAAACGGTTTTTCTGTTTATATTTACATAACATACACCTTTGGGCAATTTTTCTGAATCCGAATCGTTATTTGGTTTTTCAGAAATAATGTACCTATGGTTAATAAAAATAAATTCGTTATAGTCATTTGTAGATTTTTTAATAGTATTTATTAGGATTAAAACTACGTACGGGCGTAAGGTAATCGCAACATAAGAAAATCTCATTCAAAATACTTGCTACTTGCGAATACACTCTATATTACAGGTATTAACAATATTTCGGGCCTAATGAATATATTGATGATCAGTTAAAGTACCTACTGAATTGAAAAGCAGAAAATCGCAAAAAGATTTCCGACCAAACGAAAAAAAACATAAAAACTAAATATTTTTTTGGTGAAATGAAATCCAGTTTGAGTCCGGAGATAAACATCGTAGATCTAGATTGCAATAATTTTTAATTTTATTATGAGGTTAAAAAAATACATTTATTCGAATTTATTGTACTTGACCTGCCTACCAACTACAAATTGAATACACTCGTACCTATATAATGCATGGTATTGCGCCCATAAAATCACTGTTATGTGCTTTGGCTGAAACTCGCATTTTCGTTTGAGACGGGAAAATATATCCGTAAATCATATGTTTATTTTTACGTGAAAGGCGGTACCTGGCGATACCGCAACCGGTTTCTCTATTGAAAACTCCGGACAATTCTATGACACAAAGACCTTAATTTATTCTTGAACCGGATTTATTTTTCACATGTGTTGGGAACTGGTGACAGAGGGCCCTTAAGGTTAATGTAGGTCTTGTCATCGGAAATTGGAGCGGCCGAAACCGTGCGATTTGTCAGCTGTCATGCGGAATTGAATGCTGAAGGTGTGGATAGGGCGGTAATTCATTCGAAGCACTGACGCCCAATTCGAAGGAAATTAATGTTTTTGAAAATAAAAAAAACATCTTAAACATACGTCTTGTATGTGAAAACTGAATTTGATTAATAAATAGTTTCCAATTGAATGTTGCTTGCAAAAAGTCGTTTCATTAAATGAAGAAGAAAGCTTGAATAACTTGAAACTAGCTGTCCCCCACGGTTACACCTGCGTTTCCAGGATAAAAAGTAACCTATGTCCTTCTCCATACTCATAGGCTATCTGCGTGCAAAATTTCATCGTGATCGGTTGAGTATAGTTAAGGCGTGAAAGGGTACAAATATACTTACATTCGGATTTATAATATGAAGTAAGATTAAGTAGTATTTGCAAGACTATTGTAATATAAACAATGTACTTTTTAATGATGTGTATGGAGCGTTTAAAATATTAACATTTCCATATTAATTATCACAATACATTAACGAAAATACATTCCTCGTTAATCATATTTCTACCTCGTTTATGCCGTGATCCCTCGGCATTATAATACCATACTTTTGATTCAACGAAATACTTCGGCAAGATAGCAATGTGACACTTTGTCTTAAACGAGTCCTTTGATGCTAAGACTTCCTGAACAATTTTCATTTCCTCTCTGGAAATCCTCTCCCCAAGTAAAGTTCCCTGCATGCCAATTTTAACTCCAAATCTGTCTCTAAGTCTGTTTCAAGTCAAGTTTACATCACACCACTTACTCTCATTTCAAATTAAATCGCTTATAATAATTAACTTTGGTTATATAAATGTGACTGTTTCAGTTTCGGTCCAATTTCAAGCCACGATATGTTTTATAGGACAAAGAAAAGCAACTTCAACTGCTGTTTAAATAAATACAATGATTAAGAACTTAATGTTCGATCAACTCATATAAAAAAAAAAGTATAAAGAAAATAAAGTATCTTAAGAAACAATTCACAATGTCAACGCTTCCGGGCACCCTTGGAAATATTCAGGATGGCCGAGTTCACTAGGAAAATAACAACATCCATTTATAACAAAAAGTCCATTCATCAAACAAGATAACAATGTCACAGCGTTATCAAAACATGACCCGTGAAGCGATCACAATGTTTTGCTACGCGAATTCCATCCACCAGCAAAAAGTTAAAACAATGGATATATATTCGTGTTTCTGAAATAAATCGTTTTATTTATTACAACCTCGGTATTAACCCATTTTTAAAGCTATTTAAACAAAAACAGTCGCTTTTTTAAAATATACCTACTAAAAACCTAATCTCCCTTATTACAAAAGATGATTTAAAGCAAGTTTATTAATACCAGTCATTTTCTGACATCATATAACAAAAAGAGACGAGGCTGTTTTAAAACCTGGGATTAGTTTAAACCATGTTTTGTAAGAAGGAGGAATATGTTTTATTTATATTGAATTAATTCATAAACATTGTACCTAAGTAAGCCTTTCTATGAATTGCAGGTTTTATTGGGCTCGAACTAAGGAGAGGCGCGTAAGCAATGGAGCACTTCTATCGTTATTATTCAATAACTGACAGCAACTTAAAGAGAATTATAAATTATCCCATAAAAACCAATCCTAAATAAAAAGCCAAAACCTATAAATTCAGCCACCGCAGTATTACTGTACTGTGAACTACGCTCGAACGTTATTGAATTCTTTTGTGTCGTGTTAGAACATTATTACTGAAACGTAAAGAACAATCGAATGGAGCATTTGTCGCGGTACCATGAAGCAATAAGAGCGGAGCGTGGTGGAGGTACTCTATAAATCCGTCTGAAGTTTAGCAGCGCGGGCGTGCGTTCGGCCCGGATGGGGTGATGTTGTAACAAGTGCAATACAAAACAATATCCCGCTGTAATTTCCTCTGAGGGGTAGGAGTCAGTGCATCGCACGTGTCGGCCGCTGCCACCCGCCGCGACCGCCCGCGCCGCCCGTCGTGCTCTGTGCACATCTCTATGTTTTTGTCATTTAACTTTTGGATAATAATTTTAATTTGAACTTTAGGTTAGTTTGGTGGCTCTTCAACATAATACATACTTAATCAAAATTAATCGAGACCTCCGGAGACCAGCGGGCGGGCAGCTTTTTCCGCCAACGTATCAGCTTGGCTATCCAAATTGGAAACGCTGCCAGCCTTCTGGGAACCTTGCCGTTAATCGGAAGCAGCGGGAGACTTGAGGAAATTTTCAATACATAGATTGTACATATTTATTCTAAATAAAGAATATTCATACATATTACTTTGTATATTCTTAAAGAAAGTAAGTGTTAAGTATAGTAGTTAACAGTTATAATAAGAAGAAAACTTTGATGACTGATAATAATTTTTCACCAAATACACACATCAACACAATTTAGAGCATTCTTTTTTGCAATTTCGCCATTCTTCTTTGAATTTAGTTTACAAAAGAAAAATGTCCTATGAACAAATTGAGGATGTTCCGTATTTTAGAACTTGATCGAACGTCAATCAGTGCTGCGTCTAGACTAAAACAATTGATTTTGGTACCTTCGCCCATGAGAAGCTTTGGCATCTTTCTTGAGACTTGATCTGAGTTTTGATTACACACTAAATGTTGATGTCTATATAATGATTGTGTAAAGGTTATGAGATATGTTGATGTTGACATGGAAGGCTTGTTACATGATAACGACGGTCAATATTATATTTTTAATATTTTAGAGTACCTCTACTTTTAAGCCCATCACAGACGCAGCTATAATATATATTAATATAAACCATAGCAAGGCATATTACGATATATTTTCAATACAAATTTTCGAGTGACCGCACACGCAGCTATAATATATATTTCTGTTACTTCGCCAAACTGTACTGTAATTTATATTATAGTACATTATAGCTGTGACGGGCTTTACTAGTGTGATTCGCAACAACATAACCCAAAAAAATCTTATTCTTGAGAAAAAAATATCAAATAACTGAAATGCCAATCAGTGAAATATATAAATCAAACCTGAATGCGAGAGATTTTTTTTAAGTGTCCAAATTAAAGTGCCTTTTCGTTTGACTTGTAGTTGGCACCGCGCCGAGTGCACGACTGCAATTAGCCAAAATTATGCTCAAAAACAAGTTCGGAAGCAATTAGCAGATGTAGACCCAAGTTAAGAACCAAGCTAAACCAGTTTGCTGAAGTCCGATACCGGATGAGATTTGTTTCCCAGTTTGCTTTATAAAAAAATGATTGTATTTTCGACTTCTGTTGAAACACTGTCCAAAGTTAGTCGTGACCATTTTTAGTAATTGATACGAATAAAATAAAATTGCATAACACTTTAAAGGTTACAAGACAGTTTGTATCACTGTATGAGACCTGATATGACTAAGTATTGAAACTATAGATTATCTTCAAAGTAAAGAAGATGATAGCGAATCCTATAATTTGCACGAGGGGTGTTACCTTAAGCTGATAAACTGACGGTGTATTCCGAAACCTATCGGTGTATTCCGACAGCTGTACTTGAGAGCCAGTTCCTTAAGAGGCTTTGTGTGCTTACTACGAGTACCTTTGGCCATCATTACTTATTATGGGTGAGATTGTGGTCAAAAGCAGCGTAATACAAAAAATATTTGCCACTTTTATTGAATAAAATATCCAAACACTTTATTTGCAATTCGTTTATATATACCGATATCTAAATGTAGAAGTAAACAGGGCAGTAAATATCTATTGTCTGCACCATTAGTGCGTGTAAATAAATGAAGCGCGCCGGACGCACAGGCGGCGCGTGCTATAAGCTTAGATCTATACGGGAGATGACACTATTGTGTAAACAAAAACACTATCTAGATACATTTAACTACGTTTTTTTGAGCGCTTTTCCATTGGCCAGCACGATTTGATGAAAAATTTAAATGGCGGTATTCCAAAAATTACTAGGTTTCGACTAATAAACGACACTTTCGACAACTGAAATCCATCATGGTGGCCGCGCCATTGCCGTGCCGATCAGTGGAAAAGCGCCGATCAAGTCAGTCACTTGCTGGTAGAGTGTGGCGCCTCGTATAGATAGAGCTTTGTTCTAACATATAACAGATATTTTTAAGATATAAATTATGGCCCAGAATCTCATATGATGAACTAGTTTCCCGCCCTGCGAAATCCTATGGTTCAAAATCCTTCCTAAAAGGACGACTTCGTTCTGTTCGATCTGTGCGTTAATATGTCAGCCAGTCAGTTTCTCTTTTATATAAATAGATTTAAAAAAAATACATAGTCACCAGCAACGTCATCAATAGTTAATGTACCGTCCCCGTTGCTACGACTGCACGAGCCTTCCCTAACGTCAACTAGAGGGGGATTAAGGTCATTGTCTATCCCGAGAGCCTAATGAGGATATTGACTTCTCGTGTTTTTGAATTTTATGTCTTGAGCTTGCAGATTTCGCAGCTATAGCAATCTCGCTACATTAAGCGGTACCTACGATTAGCGATCACTTTAAAATGTTATCAGCGTCATTCAAGATACCTTCGGAAATATTTGTAAAACCTTATTGGAAAGCAGGATAATAATACGATTCCTTTCTGCTAAAGTATAGGCACTCTAGTAGTAAACAAGATGTATTAGACACCAAACTACCCCATTTGCTGTATGTACCTTGCAATAATTAGGCCAATATATGTGTACATTTACCTTGACGTAGTATATAGTTACCTAAACTGCTTAACGGAATTACGAAGCGGTGCATTGGCTTTTAGGTCTTAGTCGAGGTGATATCTTTGTCTATAGAGTGCGCGTCGCAGAAATCTCACATTTTTATCAATTACAAATGTATAGAGAAAACTGCCTTTGGAAATAATTATGGATTGTTGTGAAATAGCCTGAGGAAGTGTGTGACAAAGATTTGATAAAGAATTATCATAGCCGTAGAAAAACATCAAACAATAAATTGTTTCTCAAAATATTATTTAATAGAGTGATTTTAGAGCTGGATCACTGTGTAACTCATTCATCACATTTTACAGGTGATTTTAATATCAACGCAACCTAAATACATATTTTAGTTTTTCATGTTTCTGGAAACTAAACATTCCATGATTGCGGAAAATCTCTAATTAATTCTCGGAACAAACAAATTCGCTCTTATTCCAGGTTTTTTTATGTATCTTTCAGTGAAACTAATAAATGTATATTAGAGAAACTAGAATATTCTGTGAATATTGAAAGTACTCAATGAACCAGATTTTTTATCGTCAGTATATTGGAATTTGTTATCGAATTTAAAACACGATGACAACGTTTCAGGAACGCTATTGAGCACGACATCATAATGTCATTCGAGGGTATTCGGGTGAAATAATTCTTCGGGCGCGTTTAGTAGATAAAACAAATTAATCACGGTTAGATAAGTATGTCTCGAAGAGGCATAATGTGAGGTCGGAGTGGCGTGCCCCCAGGGATACATCCTGTAGCTCGGAGCTAGCTATAAAATTTTACGAGCACACCGTATGAGCCATTACGGTTCTTGTCGATGTCACTTAAGTCTGTCTAACGTAGTTTGTGACTGGTATATAGTTTGGTAAAATGCTAAAAAGCGCATTGATTACGTTATTAGAATATATAAGTGTCTACAATCTATATGAATAAAATCAGTTTGAGTATTAGGTACCTACCTATGTACCTACTCATATGCTTGTTCATATATAAATAAAACCTCTGAAATATATACAAGCTTAATATTTTATCAAATTCCTCGTAATATTTATATGCCTAAAAAGTAATAGAATAAAAAAAAGTATTTAAAATGTATGAACTCGATGGATGTTATTTAATGAAAAATACACATATTATTCGAATGCAATGAATATGTAACGACGCAGTGATAAAGCAAAAAAAAAATATAATAATAATTCTTTACAAATCAATTTGTGATTGCGACAAAAAACTAGCTTTCCGCCCCACGGTTTGACCTGCGCCCCCTTCTTTACCCCCTTAGGAATTAATAGAATTTCCAAAAATCCTTTCTTATAGGCTATACAAGGAACCAATTTATACCAACCTTTAAGTTAATCGAGACAGACATTAAAATCCACCCCTTTTTTGCCCCATCAGAGGTATATTTTCCAGAAACCCAAAAAATCTTGTTTCTATAATTTCTGTCCTAAGTTTATTCCATACCGAGTTTCAAGATCGGATCACCAGTTAGGTTTCTTCCACACAAACTGTAACACCCGCTATTAGTAAATTAGTTTTGAAAAATTAATACTGAGAATCTTTATTATTTATATAGGTAAGTAATCGTGCTAAGTTTCCAGTTTATAAATCCAAGGAATAAGATTTTTCATACATTGAATTTCCAAAAACCCCTTGTTAGTGGATGCCTACGCCATAAAAGCAACCTTTGTGCAAAAAATTATGTTTTTAGACCATACGTTATGAGCTGTGCATGCATCCCTGTATCAGTCAGTTCCTCATATTAGTTTAATGATATTAATTAAGAGTTTTAGTACATCATAGATCACAAACGGTTATCTCAATTAAATAAATGTAACATCTTTACTAAGTGAATACTAATGTGAAATGTTATACAATTATATATGTAAGCATGAGGATACTACATATTCAGTACAGATTCGCGTTCGCCTCAGGGTAATCATTGCGAGCAGAGTTAACGAACTCTGAATACAAATCGAATATAGGTGACGTATTATATTACGAAGACATTCTAGCAACATGTACATACTTATCTAGGTAGAACCGTCTTCTGTATTGAAACTCCTTGGTATTTCGTATGAAGTCTGATCATAATTAAATAATACTCTAGAATAAGTATGTTATATTTATTGTATCTCTATGTAAGGCTTTATTTACATCATATACAAGACTTCCATGAGGCTACTACTGGTGCTGGGCCGATGATGGGCAAGGTTTCCAGAAGCCTGGCAGTGTTTCCTTTTTAGACGGCAAAGTTATATAGAACTAATATCTAAATATATAAAAATCATTGCCACTTTTCGTTGTAATTTTATAACTCAAGAACGAGCTCACCTATCCAAGCCAAATGTTTAGGCTTTGTTCGGACTATTTAGTAGATGGTTTATGGCAAGTTTGCACAAAATCGGTCCAGCCGTTTAGGAGGAGTTCAGTGACATACACACGTACAGTAGAATTAACTCCATGGATGGTTTAGATAGAGTAGGGTAGGGTAGGGTAGGGTAGCACCACAGGGTAGGGTAGCACCACGCGAACGAAGTCGCGCCGGGCAGCTAGTAGTACATATTCTTAAGTTAATAGGTATTCTTTAGACCGCAAATAATTATATTCATGTTACAAAATACGATGAACTGAAATATTTACTTCCATGAAGTAGTTGTTGGTTTAACAAAGTACTTTACTACTTAGGGCTTATTCTGTTGGTTAAACAATTTGGTTGAATATTCAATTCGATGAATTCCACATAATCCTATAAATAGGTACAATATTGAAAAAGTTTATGATCTAAAATATGATTTTTTGTAACAAAATAATTAAGTTTACATTGCTTGAATCAATAAACGTACTCATACCGATATACAATTTTCAAATACTATAAATGTAATTAAAACAAAAACTGCTTCATAAATTCAGTCAATAAAAATTGTTTTAAAATAGCTCACTAATAAAAGGCAATTAGGTTCATACAGATACATTTTCTGTGGGTTTACATAAGTAGTTTTATAGCAAATTATTTCTGTTGCACAAATAAAATACTTTGAAAATGAACTCCGTCCGGGCCCACTGGAAATGCCGTTCAGTGGCAATTAAAACTTTCGTACTGATCAAACTTTAACAGTCACATCTTCACGAGGACAACTTTTCCGTGAGACTCTGAAGAAGCGTAAATGTGACTACAGTTACCTAGCGGAATGGTTCCACGTTATCACGATACTTTTAGGGATCTCTACCTGGGGATACAATTTTTTTAGGAACTAATAATTAAGAGACCGAATTAAGAGACCTAAAAGTACCTGTAAATTAAAAGGTACATATATACCTAGACCTAAATAAACAGATTAAAGCATCTTTATACGGATAAAAGCTTGTTATAACTTGAATAATAATAATAAAAGTGGATTGTCGGTATAAATTGTGGTATAAAGAATTTCATAATTTACCAGCTCGAAGCGAAACTTCTCTATGCAATCTAAGTTATTGAAAGTTATAAGATACTTTCAACGTACTTACAAGCGTTCTCGAAATCCCAAACGCTCCGTACACCAAAGCTTAAAACTAAACCATTTCATATGGATTAAGATTTGATGATGCATACAAAATGTTACAGTTATGTAATTTAAAAAAAAACATTACTTATATTTTGATGATACGCGAGGTCGTTAAAAGTTGGTGCGGTGTAAGTGGACCGCATCACAAGACAATGTAGGAAACTGCTATGAATCTTTCAACACTGTATAGACAAAACTGTCGCGGAGTGTTAAATACAATGTATATATTATGTAGGTACTTTTATACCCACCATTTTAACTAAAAATAGATATTAGTTCAGCTAAAAACATTGTAACAATTGCTACAAATCTAATTTAATAGAAGTCGTTTATTTCGAAGCAATATCGTTCAATCGTTGTGTCTTTTGAATAATTAAGTAAAGATCTAGAAGATCCGTCCATTCTAAATGATATTACCTTAGAGCCTTGATCTGGGTTTAGTAGCTTTATTTACGCAAAAAATTTTGTGAAGATTACATTAAGAAGACATAACGCAGTGTAAATAAGTACTTTTCCAACACACTTGCTCGTAAAGTGACATTTAATCCGTTTTTAGTATCTTAATGCAGCTACTTAGTACTATTTAGTATTTAAGCACTAGTGCTTTTTACTTTACATTACTGCACAGTTTTATGACAGGTATAATCCCGATTATATTAAGTTTGAACCTTAATTGATATGTACGTAGACGAAGCATTCTTAATTTAAACGGGTAAAACAGATTGACAGCGACTGCGCTGTCAAAAAAAATACTTGCGCGCCATATTTGTTGACGTTCTCATTGATTATTATCAAAAAATCTATTTAAAAAAATACAAGTCTGTATTTTTCCTCATAAGTGTATTGAAAAACGTCGTATGACAGGCGTGTGATCATTACACTCTCGGCCCCCTTATCGCGTTCGCCTGCTTCTCACGCGCTTAACCCGTTTTGGTTCGCGCGTCCTATTATAACAATTGATGTCATTGTTATATTTTTAACCGCGAGCCAAGCGATTAAGAGGAAACACTGGTGGTGTTTTTTCCATACAAACGTAATCCTCAGTTTCCTCTCTGGATAATGACACTAGAGCAATGATTATTTTACCATGCAATCTGTAGGTGCCACTGTATGTCCCTCGGTTTCGGTTTTCTCCATAAATGTATTATTATAAAAACTAAAAATCTTCTAAAATCACAAAAACTCATCATTTTTAACTGCCCTTATCAGACGTCCAGAAAACAAATATGACGAATATAAATAATAAAAGGAAAACCGACCGACATAGCCAAAGCCCTTCTTATTACTATTCTTGAAAAATAATTAAAATCGATTCAGTATTGGAGGAGGAAACTGGGGATTACGAAATAGCGATTTGGTCAATTTTAAATAGGTATAATCGATCCAAGCTGCAGTTGTCTCTATCGCCTGTATTCGGGCAGGGTTGAGGGAGGAGAGGCTTGGACAAATACATATACAGTCAAAGAAGTGTCGCGTAGTAGTCGATAATATATTATCGATACCTGCTCTAGTGTTGTTCATCGATATCGATATAGTATTACGTCTTTGGTAACCTACATGTAAGGTATAGTGTGCCCTAACCAAGATTGTTCTTTTTTATACTTTTGAGTGATGAAGGATTAAAGAACAAGAAATGTGATCGTTCAAAGGTTATCATAATATCTAATATTTAGTAACCTTTTTCAAAATAACAGGACAAAATATATATTTTTAATTGACTTAAAAAAAGGAGATTATCAATTCGACACGTATGTATGTATTATTGGACTGCCAAACAATATTATATATTCAAATGATAATCTATTAGGACTTCCAAACAAATATACAACATTTTATAGGTGTATGTATGATTGTAAGTATGTATATTTATCCACGCATTTCTCGGAAACTATTAATCGGATTGTGACTATACTTTTTAGTTTCGTACCCGAAGGGTGCCAAACAAGACTCCGCTGTCCGTCCGTGCGTCTGTCTGTCAGTGGGCTGTATCTCATGAACGGTAATAGGTAGATAGCTGACATTTTCAGAGAATATGTATTTCTATGACCGCTATAACAAAAAATAATAAAAATGAAAAAGAAAAATTAAAGGGGCCGCTCATACAAGAAACTTCTTTTTTGTGTCATAGCAACGATAAGTTATTTAATATTGTACGGATCCCTCTGTGTGTGAGTCTGACTCTCACTTGGCTGGTATATTTATTTAAAATCGACTTGTAATTTTTTTTTCTTACATTTACGAGGATTTGACCAAAGTTTTCAGATATTTTCCCTTTAACACAACCAACTCCCATAGCTCGTATCAATAAGCCAGCCCGACACTTATTATTCCATATCTTAAAAACTATTGAACTGATTTTTATGAAACTTCCTCACAAAATTTCAGGCTTCCAAACTAATATACAAAATTTCATAGGTGTATGTTTGTCCACGCATTTCTCTGAAACTATTAATCGGATTGTGACATTTTTTTATTGGTTTACATTTACTTCAACTCAGTGAGAGTTTTATTAAAAGCAGTTCAGTTGTTTTCAAGATATGGAATAAGTAATACGTGCGTCGGCTTGGCTTGAGCTTGGTCAAATTCTAAATAATACGAAATAAAAAAGATGGTAATTGAAATAAAAAAGTAATTTAAAAAACTAAATCGACTTCAAAATACACAAAAAAAAAGTTTTTTTTTTTTTTTATCGACTTCCAAATACACTAAAAAGAATGAAATAACTCTAATCTAACGCTGATTTGAAGTCAGCGAAAGAGCACGACGTATTCCAGTAAAAATATTTCGCTGACTTTAAGACAGTGTCAGATTAGAGTTATTTTTAATATTTTGTGAAGAAGTTTCATCAAAATCGGTTCAGTTTTTTTCAAGATATGGAGTAATACGCGTGAAGGCCTGGCTTGATACGAGCTACGTTTTATTATGATTCTACAATATTATTTCAAGGGCTTGTTTTATACGTATAAATAAGCTCTTTCACTAGTAAAAAAAACTACTTCATAATACACAAAAAAACATGAAATAACTGAAAATATCTTAAAGTCACGAAAGAGCACGTCGTATATATTCAATTAAAAATATTTTAGCTGACATCAAGACAGTGTCAGATTAGAGTTATTTTTTACTTTCGCACTGTTCCCTAAGTTGAAGTAAATATAAGGCATTAAAAAAAGAATGTTCACAATTCGATAAATAGTTTCGAAGAAATGCGTGGACTGTGGACAAATATAAATCTATAAAATGTTGTATAGGTATTTGTTTGGAAGCCCTAATAGATTATCATTATGTGAATATAATGCAGTTCCAATAATATTACATACATAAATGTCGAATATATAATCTATTTTTTTATATCGACTCAAAATACAAATAAAATAACGTATGGTTAGGTATTTGTTCTAATTTCAAAATCCCTAATGTCACTTGGAACAACAGAACTGCAAGCGCTGAAAGGTATATCAACTTGCCAGTCGCCGGCCGAATCACAGAAATATAATATTAAAAGTAAAGTAAAATCGAGGGTCGGGCGGTCGGTGGGAGCGGTGCGAGCTACGGCACGCACACTTGCACCATGCACAGTCTGTTCACTCACACATTGATTTCCGGGCCACAGCGCGACAGCAATAGATTTGTTAAATACCTATCTTTCAAATTTCTTGCAGCCATCCTTTCATCTTAATATCAACTCGTCTGTAATTACCAACTTTGCACACATGTATCATAATGTACTATTATGCTCTGTGTTATAGGTATCGTATCGTATGTAAATAATCGGAATCGATAAAATTCAAGCGTAACATTTTCAATCGATCAGATTCAAGTTTAATTATCAGACAACAAAGAAGCTTGGTCGGGACGAGACAATCAGTCAAGTCGGATGACGGCAGAGACGGTTACTCCCTCAAATCCGTGTAAGCCCGACGTCGCTCGTAAGATGCGGTACCACTGACAGATCACTTGTCAGTGTCGCTTGCTTCGCATTCTGTACAACAACTCCTCGCTTTTTACTGTTGTTTTGTTAACTTTGTAATACTTTATGTTACAATGTTTCCTATATAGCATTCTTAAAAAAGGCGTTTTGCAGATTCTCTTTGAGTAAATCCAAGGAATTGGGTGGAGGACTAACAGTCACGATAGTCGTTCCGTTGCTGCCTATATCTTTTATGGAGTCTTATGCTGTACACATATCAAGATGCAAACTGCTTCAAACCATCACCTAAAGCCATCGTCTGTATGCAAAATGGAATTTTCAATATGTTCAGTCTGATACACTATTAACAGTATAAAATTAGCATACAAGTTATTTATCGACTCGTGCAGTATCTGAGCTGTTAATTAAACATTGTGCATGCAATTTGCATCTCGTCGGCTGGGAGTCGCGAACTTCTGATTATTTGAATAAGATTTCGTAGAGCAGTATTAAGGAAATTATTCCAGCAACGGAGCAGAATACGAGGAATAAGACAAGCCGTCTATGTGTATAGGAAGATATTGCTCAAGTACTTACTTCCTTTATCGGATATAATGGATTAATGCATTACCGACTGAAATATTCCTATTAAGTACAAAATACAATACAAATACAAATGCTTTATTATCAAAATCTTACAGTAATACTAAACTTAAACGTAAACTTAAATTTAAAGTATAAGAAACATACAAATGTATAAATGTGTATTATTGTTAATGGGGGGGGTGTGTGTATGTGTGTGTTTGTGTTTGAATGCCTGTGGGTGGATTGTGCATGTGATTGATTATGATGTGATTAGAATGATAAAATATGCCGTTTAAATGATATCCAAAAAAACTTCAGTTTCGTCGTAATTTAATAAAGACAGCCAGTTTGTTATAATTTTTTTTTTCATGGGGATTACGTATAATTGACAAAATATATTTATTTTTAATGTTCATTCATTTTGATAAGACTTTATACTGTAAAATCTAATGAGAGGCAAGCAAAACCGTGAAAGTATAGTCATAAACAAATAAGTAGTCGTTAAACAATCCTGGCCCTCATGATGTTATCAGGAGACCTAAAATAAACTCGAAATAAGAGTTGGTTCAGTTCTGAACTTTGACCTTTTGAGCAGTGTACCTACTCAGTATCCTATGTATGTAAGTTTTCATCTCGTATCCCTTTAGTTGAGATCTGAGGTGCCCTGACCACCCACTCCTAGGGTATAGCCAGTAATAAATATAATCTTACTTAGGGTGACATTGTGTGTTCTTTTTTCACTTAATATTTTTCCTGCTAAAGGTCCCCGGCGGCGATTACATAAACAGGATTCAACCACGACCTTAATGCGCCTAATAAAGTTTTACGAGGGACCCTTGGCAAAAACGTCAACGTTCCAAGGCGACAATGCTTTTATCTTTTCTGTTTTACTGATTGTTTTGTTCTTTTACAATTAGGCTTAAAAGATGTATAGGTATTATATACTTGAAAGATGTTGACTTAAAGTTTTCCTTTGAAGGCTGAAGTATTGATTAACGTTTATAAATAAGAGGAAAAACTTTAGAGGAACTTTTTAGCCGGCACTCGTGGTAATTAGCAATTAGTCTGGGCGTCTATGTGTCGACGCAAAGGCACCGCACGGATCCGCGCCTGCCACCCGCGCCGGGAATCGTTTAACATTCCTGAACGTCCAGGTTACTTTGTAAATCACTTCTTAGCTTCGTCGTACCTACTGACGTTGATGTATGGCCTATTTCTTACACGGGAGTTAATTTAAACCATTAATTTACACGTTATTTTGATGTTGTTTACCGTAAATTAGAGTACCTACCTTTCTTTTTACATAACCTTTAGTTAGGGAAAATGTTTCAACTTATTATTGTTAGATTTTAGAATAATATCATAATAACTGGCATGACTACACGTGGAAAGTTAGAAAGTATGGTTAACATAATTTTATACTAACACTAGGTATATCTTTATGTTTACAACTAATAACAATACAATAGTATGTACATATTGCTACATAATATTGGGGTTGTTTGTGCTACTTACCAGTAAACAATTTTATTTGCATACATTATTTGTGTAAACACTTGTTTCTAAATGATTATGGCCTGGAGTCGTGGAATTAATGCGATAAATCAATGTCAGGACATGTTTACGAGCTAACAGAGTTAATTCCTATGTGACATGACGTTTATATTCGTGAATAATTGTTGATTGCGTATTCCATTACATCGCCATGTCTGATACAATAATACTAATATAATTTGTCATAATTATAATTTGTCTGGTACGCCGCTGCACTTAATTCACTCACTCAGTACTTAGATACGTTGAAATTGAAATATAACATATCTTATTCTCGTGTTACTCGATGTGCTACTTATTGCCAATGTTTTTTTATTATATTTAAAAATCTAAATAAAATATTATACTGTGTAATAAAAAGGGTATATCCATCCGAAAGGAGTGAAGACTACATCAGGTAAGTACCTACAGAGTTACCTAAGTTTCAGATCAAAATAAATTTGGTACTAAAATTTTTGCTTCCAAGTTTATTCAATAAAATCATAACCGACGTGTCACCGCTCAATGAGGGTAATTATCATATTGCGTCACTTGCATCAATAATTTTCTCTTCCGCGATCAGTACGTGGATTACGTAACTTTATATCAATGAAATTCAGATTGAAATAACCTCTGAATCGGTAGAAATATTACAAAATCGGAAATTTTTCCATTTCTAATTAACCACTGTTTGTATTTGCAGTTATCAGAATGTAAAAAAGTTATCAGAAAACCGCTATATTGAACCGATTTCAATTCGAAAATTATTGAAATTTAGTTACGTAATCGCCCTACTGTGCACCTAGTACTAAAAAAGTGGATTAGTACTGTAATGGATAAACCCTTTCCGTTACACGTTGTATAAAGCCTATCACAGACGTAGCTTTAATATATATTGCGAGCTATAATATAAATTACAGTACAAGTTGGTGAAGTAACAGAAATATATATTATAGCTGCGTGACCGGTCACACAAAGATTAGTATTGAAAATATATCGTAATATGCTTTGCTATGATTTATATTAATATATATTATAGCTACGTCTGTGATGGGCTTAATAAGTAAATTTCGAAATAAGGAATATTTCTTCAGCTAATGGGATGGAAAGTAAATTAATAAGTAGGCGTAGGAAATGTTTTTATAATGGCGTAGTGATAGAGCACTCAGTTTTTTAACACGAAAGTTAGTTAACAATGTTTTTTATTTTACTTGGAACCTATTAGTGATTAATACAAACTTAGGTGTATTTCTTTATTACTAGCCTTTTTATCTAATTAGTAAATGATACAAATATTATTATTTTGAATAATTCGTAGGTCCTTAGAACCCATAAAAAATATTTTACTTTAATTATTCGGTAGGTTTTACAAAAAAATACGATAATATATTTAAAATTAACATTACTTGAACGAAAACTTAGTTGTGATTCGGTGCTCCTTTTAAAGTATCTTAAATATTCTGAGGCACAAAATAAAATTAGATTTCGGAGATGCAAAGGTAACATTTTATTAAAGTAATAAACGTTGGTAACGAACGACTAACGGCCCTGAGAAGATTCAATTAACTTTCAAACTTAAATAGTTAAATTAGAATTAATAAAATGTAATTATGGGATGAAAGGGCAGAATTATACCGGTCTTTTCGACGGCCATTGATTTTAAAGCTGTTGTTTAGTTTTTCATGTAGGTAATATTTAATTATTTGTGCATTTGCATGTATTTTTAAAAACGTAATATAAAATATTTGTACTTATAATTAAAATAAGTATGCTGACTGTTTCTTTTATAACTGTAGGCAACGAAGTAGTTCTAATGTTCTAACGATTAAAAAATAATTTTGAAAGTAATTTCAAAGCCATATTTATATACCTTACCACATCATCATCATCATCATCAGCCTATAATGTCCCACTGCTGAGCACAGGCCTCCTTTCACAAATGAGGGTGAAAGGGAATGGGCAATAGTCCACCACGCATGCCCACTGCGGATCGGTGGAGGTAGGCTAGTGGTAAACCTACTGTTGGAATTCTTCAAGCCGCCTAGGAGGCATCCAACTAGCTTAACGACTATCACAATTAAGTGATAACCGGGACCAACGGCTTTACGTGCCTTCCGAAGCACGGAAACGCTCGATTTGAAATACTACTAGGCGGTCACCCATCCAGGTACCGACCACGACGGTGGTAGCTTAACTTTGCCGATCGAGTAAGAACGGCTAATCATGGTACACCATGAGCGCTTCGCCTTATACCTTACCTACCTAATATTTAATAAAAATTTAAATTATTTTAGATTAATTATTTTTCTTGCAATAAAAATGTTTATCCCACCAAAAACATTTTTATGTAAAATGTTGCCGCCAAGACATATGGCTCGTACTGTCAAAAAGTTATCAGATCTCATGTAGAGCCAAGCTTATAACTCCACATGCACTTACTCTACAAGCCTTAACTTCACAAACTCTACACCTTAGTCAAAATATGTGGCTTGGCCGTTTCACTACTACAAGAACTATTGAATAACAAAAAAGGTGCCCCAGATAATAAAGGACGTTACCGCCAGTCCTTGTGCACGCGTTTGGTAATTATTATAACTATTAGTCGCGAGGGGAGGGCGGGCGCCTAGATGTAATGGCAATGGTGCCGATTCTGTTGTAAATCGCACTAAACTAATTTTAGTCACATCTCATCTCTTTCTTATGAACATTATTGAAAAAGGATAGAACATATTTTAAGTTGTCAAATTAATTTATTTTGCGTGTATTTAGGCGTAACCACGATAGATGGCGCCTAAATTTATATTGAAAACAAGCATTGGACTAATTTGACAGGATACATTTCTTACATCCTTTTCTTATGTTCTTTGTTGGAATGAGACATAGTGACATTAAAATTAGTTTAGTTGTGAACAACAGAATCATTAGTTTATTTAATTTAAGAACATGACATATGCTAAAGAAATAAAGATTTTAATATCGAAATATCATTATTTTTCTTAAAACATAAATATTTTATGTAACATTTAGAGACCTTGTAATTAATAGAAATTGACTTACATAAATTTGTAAGCTTGAGTCTGGGTATATTAGTTATTGGATAGTGTTTATTAATATGAGTTTTATTCGGTTATATCCATAATAAAAATATACGGATGTATTTACTTCATTTTTGACGATTTTAG
The DNA here is from genome assembly GCA_951394255.1 of Polyploca ridens. Classification (NCBI taxonomy): domain Eukaryota; kingdom Metazoa; phylum Arthropoda; class Insecta; order Lepidoptera; family Drepanidae; genus Polyploca; species Polyploca ridens. Next base: position 7,286,771 of record OX596250.1, read on the forward strand.
TTTGAGTTTAAAAGTTTTTAGCAACACGAACCATAGTTTTCGAAAATACTGAAAATAACCATTGTATCACATTATAATAAATACATATAGATAGTTTAACTTATGAATAAAAGAATGTGATCATACCCTAAGAGGCTTATTCTAACAGTCAAATACGGCGCGAACCTATTTTCGCAGAATAAAGCAGTTAATGGATAATCCCGTTTTCTAGAAGCGCCGTCTAATTCGTTTGTAGAAGTTTACGGAGCACCGCTCGAAGGCTTTGCAGGGATCAGGTGTTCCTTAAGGCCCAGACTTGATCCTCCAAAGACGGCCTCCGTCACGATTACCCGACCTCCTATTGCTACAGTTTTAAAACTATCTAGCTAATGAATATTTATTAGCTATTCAATAAAAAGGCACTTTACATTCCATAATGCTATAAGCTTATAGCTTATAAAGCCGTTTATTTTTGCTATTATTAGTTTTAGTAATCTACTTTTTATCTCATTTAAAATAACTATATTTTGATAATATATTCTTAACTGCTTTAAACTATATAGTGTTATTCAAAAAATGTCAGAATGCAGTTTAAACCAACTGTACACTTTATAGACTATTAAAAAAGATAGTTATCGTTAAACTTCATGTTTATTTGACTAGATACTATCGTACGACACGTTAACTTTATGATTCAAAACATAAAACAAACAAGTTCCTAATGCCCATACAAAAGTATTTTATTGGAATGTAAAAAGAATCCTTCAAGTCGACTTTGATTGCTATTATTTTTACGAGTGCAAAGTTTGCGGGTTTTATGATATTTTGAATGGATGCGAGTGATTCAGGTGATCCAAATAGATCAATACTCATAATTATAGGTTTATTTATAGCCAATAAAATGTCATAATAGACAAAATTTTAGGTTATCTGTTAAATAACAAGTGCGTAAATTTTACGGGTATGTTAATGTTTTCAGTTTATATCAAAACAATTGAAGTCTATTTTATATATTCAACACACTCGTTCGTAAAGTGACATTTATTGCAAAATACAAGTCTGTTTTTTCCTCGCAAGTGTGTTGAAAAACGTGGTATGACACGCGTGTGCATTGATTTATTACACTCTCACTTATCGCTAAATACCGCCTGGAGAGTTAATAATCAACTTTGCACACATGTATCATACTCATGCATAATTTACTATTATTAACTATGTTGTATTTTTACATTTTATTTATTGGTCGAGAAGAAACCGCTAACATATCCTAGCTAGAAGGCAACGCAAATACGAGTTTCTGTCTAAACCCTCAAACAATCGTAATTGTTCTTGAAGTGGAATTGTTTTACAACTAGGTACAACACTGTTAAAAAATGAGTATTTTACTTCCCCTACGCCAGTTTCAGAAACTTCAGTGGCGCTGTGTACGAACATTTTCTCAATTTCAGTTTGCAACAAAATCAGTTTATTTTCCAACTGACAAATTGCATTGAAGTAACAAAGTACAATTTTCCTTTGAGAATAACCTGACAAAGTTTGGGTGCACACAATGAACAATGAATACTAATAATAACCAGTTTAGGTATATTATGTAATATTACAGCGTGTCGAGAGGGTTGGTCGAAAATTATTTGTGAAATAAGTATTTAAGTGAATTTCCGCAGGGCAAAATCGTTTTCCTGGCGGTAATTTTGTTGCGCTTGGTCTAGATCGGCCACGGTGTTTCAATTGCTGGGGTAGCTCGCCGGACGTCATTATTTCCTGCACATGTTGAGAACCCGTGTGCCGCCGCGCAGAAACATGCAGCAATTTTATAGATTAAACATCGTGGTAGTGGTACTATGTAATCAAATGTCTATAAAAACAATGTTTACAATATTCAAGTGTGGGTTTCATTAATTCTCATATTTACTCATTTATTTAATTATTTAAATGATTTTGAGGTAATTAATTATCTTTTTTTATTTTTAGTCGTATTTTTATTAACATTGAGTGAAATAAATCAGTATGCTAGTTGTAATTTAAATTGAGAAAGAAAAGTTACATCAGAAAAATAATATCGCAAGGTAATGTTCATACATGAGAAAAAACTCTTTACAAATTGTTAATTTTTTATCAAAGAATAAAATTAAAGTAGAGGACGAAATAGGCGGCAAGTTACTAGCTAGTGTGCACCGACCCGTTCCAATTATAGAGCGGCAGTCATTATTTCCGCTGCCATGCGATGCCTCCTCTGCCGGCACTCCGCTGCTTCGCTGACCTGCCGAAATTCAACAACGAACTGCCCATTCCAACTTGACCTACCTCCCTCGCTTCCACCCACAATCTTACAGGCCAGCAAAGGGGATACACTCAGACAACCCGAGTGTTTTCGAAATTTTGTCGCATTATGTCCTCACTATTGAATATTGTAATTTGTAGGATTTGACGGAAATAACTTGTTACTAATCTTTAAACGAGTTTATTCATCTAAATAACCGTTTTATTATAGAAAAGATGCAGCTACTTATATACCTATTTATATATTAGTAGTATAGTTTTGTATTTATTTAAACCGATTAATGTCCGTGCGGTTACTCAAAGCTGGATTTAATAAAGTCGGTGAATACTAAACTGTATGGTATTGAAGTTAATAAAATTAAACATTGATTAAAATTACAATTTGGATTAAGCCTCCATTCCAATTATATTCATTGGCTATTTTATATACTGTCATTATATCTGAGCCTCAAAATCAATGATTTAAAATGTATATTGGAATGATGTTTATATTTTATATGTATATATGCACCTGCATACATAATTATGTAGGTAGATAGCTTTGACTCATTAGACAGTTGTGGTGAAAAAAAAAATAATGACGTCGCTCTACGTAAAACAAAAGAGTCACAATACGCGCCCACACACGGCATTGTTTCTGCTTTTATTGAATTCGATGCTCATTAAAAGCTTTATTTTCGAATATTATGAAATCATTTTAATCCTCATTTGAAACTTCATTTCGAACTAAGTCCTGTTTGAATGAATGCAACTTTAATATATTATTATGCTGTAACCACGTAAATCATTATTTTGTATTCATATCCACCTCATTCAATTAATTTTAAACAATGAAATTAGAATTATTATTATGCGTAACAATAATAATATATTTATTACAATAATTTTATAAATTATCTACGTATCTATGGAAGATGAAGAATGAGAATTAGCTGTAAATGTTTTAGGTGACATGTTGAAGAAAATTGGAAAATTTGTTTATTTAAGAATTTTGGACAACCCTATTTATTGTATTTTTTAAATAGGATTGATGGTTACATAAGGTGCAACTGAGACCGAAGGAGCGAATATGAAACTTTGTGAGAATAATTGTTTGTTACCTCATAACTTCGTCATTTATTAACCGATTTGGAAAATTCTTTTTTTATTTGAAAGGGTACGCTTCCCGTTTGGTCCCATTGTCATCAGATCAGCATTTGATTACTTCTTAGTGTACTTTGAAGTCGGTTTAAGGTTTTTGTAAAACATTCCAATTATTTGAAGTCGGTTAAAAACTACTTCAGAGTTTTCTAGTTTTTCTCTCATACCTAATAGTGTTGGGTTTCCAGATCTTATAATTGCTGTAAAATAACTCATAAGGGATCCTCTATGCTCGGAAATCATTGTTTCATTTTAAACATAAAATCCAACTGAAATTCAATTAGGTATACCGATTCGATTATTGGTTATTGTTATGGTAGGTTTTACTTTTTCTTATAAGAATTAATTTATAAGTATTATAGTAATTTCATAATGTTTTTGCTTTTTCATAGAAACACTAGCTGTCTCCCGCAGTTTCACTTGCATTCTCGGGATAAAGTAGCTTCCTATTAGTGAAATAATTTTCAGAATCGAATCAATAGTTGTAGAGATATTATACCTCCTACATCCAAACTTACAACTTTACCTCTTAATAATATTTGATGAAATTAAGTTTTATTCATTCGAATATGTAAACTTTACACAACATAACGTTTAAAATGTTAAATGTACTTACATAATTCACTCATATGATGTACCTATCCCCACATGTTTTGAATTAGGGTTGATGTAGGTACAAAGCTTATAAGTACTGTTGCTAAGTAACGTTTAACGTATGTGCTTGCATGGTTTATCCTGAAATTCATGTTAGTGGCTAATTATACATTTTTGATGACGTAACATATATCTAGTAAACGTGTGGGCAGGTCGTTAGTAGTGAGTGTCAGGCGGGCGGTGTAGATCGACACTCGTTCCGGGTGCTTGTCTCTAGGTATCCATGGCTCATTAGACAGACCACTAACCGAGATCTAAGAACGGTTGACGTAGGCACTAAAGTGTTACATTTTGCCTACGTAATTCTAACTTTGAATGTTATTCTTATGTTAGAGAACTTAGGGTACGGAGGGTAATTATTGACTTAAATTGTTGCTACATTTTCTGTATAAGCATATGTTTCAGCTTTCGTATCTTACTTATGTAACTTCCCATTAAAGGCATTTCTAGCGTTTTTATGGGACCGCGATGTTATGGTATAATTTTGAAATAAATTATGTCACACGAAACAACTCTATGATACAAAAAATAAGAATTATATTTGTGTACTGAAGAATATGCTCAACATTTGTAACTTGCTTGTTGGTTATTTTTTGTATGAAGTCAGTATATCTTCATTATAAAAAGGCTTTATTTTCAAAAACCTAAGCATATATTCATAAACGTAGTGGAGTTCTTCTTTTAAGTATAGAAATACTTGTGCTAGGAGACCTCTCCCTTCCATAACAGAGTATATCTACTTATGATTGAGGCGTAATTAATGATAGAGCAGAAAACATCAAAATGGGTAACTACGAGTAAAATAAACGTCTAATTGTATATATGTGTGAGTATGTGTTTGTATATGTGTATCATTATATAATAGCCTATAGTACATTTACAGTGTTTTTTCTTGTGGAATTACTATATAGTTTTCTTTAAACCATTTTACAAAACGTAAATATAGTTTTGCAAAACACATATGCGATCCTACAGTGATACATATGACACTAAACAACTACACTCGTTTAAAAAACTAAAAAGAAGAAATTTCATCTAACTTCATTCGTAGATGATTGCAAAAGAGCTCGTTGTAGGTGAAGTGGCCGTGTGCAACGGATTATAAGGCGGGTGGTGGTATCCAGCGCACAATGTCACCACTTCATGTTGCACACCCCTTTCAAATACTTTGACGTCACGACATGATTACGTAATTAAACCTACCTTTCTAGTCATGCAAGTTTGCAAGCAATATTGATGTTTTTTAACTTATAAGCTTTATTTACAACAAATATGTACAAAATACAATCTATATATAGAAAATCTCCTCAAGCCTGCCGCTGCTTCCGATTAACGGCAGGGTTCCCAGAAGGCTGGCAGCGTTTCCTCTTTGGATAGCCAAGCTGACGCGTTGGCGGAAAAAGCTCCCCGCCCGCTGGTCTCCGGAGGTCTCGATCAATTTTGATTGATGTTTAATTGCAATAGTTTATTTGATACATAGGTTTGTGTATCTAAAATCCTGCTTGGTTGCTATATTATTAAATTCGTGTAGGTATTATATTGCGGACAAGCTGCGCCGAGAATTTAGTTGAGGATAAATAATTTTGTGACCAATAACCTTTATTAACTAAAATTGTACTATGTAGCCAAAATTAGTAAATGATCACCAAAAGTTAATGAGGAAATTGTTGCGCTATTTCTTATTAAATACTCAGTTTGATTGCCATAAAATGGTACATATATTACGATAAGTGTGTTTATTCCACCCAGAAACGACTCGGGGCACTCCAAATACAGTTGGTTAGGTTAGGTTAGAACTGTGACAATAGATCCAAGTTAGTGCTTAGTGTAAATTGTTGGTGGTAATTAACTATTTTTGGATTAAGCAAGCATAATTTGGGATTGGTTGCTTTTAGTAGGATCGCAAATCGTAAAATTGTTGGTTGTAATTTCAAGCTAAGATAGGTATTTAATTTTGGTGATAATTTACAATTTTTGGCAATATGAAGTGATTTTATAGGGTGGTTCGTTAAACATAAGCCAATTTTATTCATAATTCATCGTATAGTAATACAGTGCGGCTATTTCTAATTAATTAATGTAATACAATATTAAAATACTTTCTGGGTAATAGGTATTCCTAACCCATTCCTAAATGATATTCGTTGAGTGTATAGCGCTATATAAATGTATTCAAGAAGTTGTTTTATCTCGAATATTATACACCCTTTAAGTAGCAGCACGACGTTGGCCCATATTTTTGTCACATCCTCTTCCATAGCTAACGAAGTCAGAGACGCATAAAGGGGAGTTGAGTTTAATGATGGCAGGCTTTCGGGCGCAGTAAACATGTGCAGCTAAACACAGGACAGGCTTTGTTCTTTGCACTGCGCTCGTTAAATATTCCAGACTTAAAACACTAGAGTACTCTTGAACAGCTGTATAATAACGGTCTAAAACTTAATTCTATTAGATTTAGCTGATAGTGTTATAATAACATTACAGCTAAGAAAAGACATGTCAAATTACGCGGCCGAAAAATCGTCGGCATTACACTTAATCTCCTATGGGACCTCTAGAGAGGGTTGGAGATAATCCGAATGTCCTCATTGTGCCGAAATACGAAAGTTATTACGTAATTTGTGAATATATCCTTCATCACTTATTATTTTTATATATTGGACTCAATTAACTTCTGTGACTCAAATAGTTATTTTATACCTACGTATTACTGGAACGACAACGAACTTTAAATAAAGATATGAATAAAGGAAACTTGATGATCATCAGCAAATTTAATTAATAGAAAAAGCTTGTGAGTGGGAGCCGTGTGCCCGTCGATGCGGGATCGTGTGCGGGCGTGGTTCGGCGCGGGCGGCTCGGATTCGGGCGGCTGTTTTTCGCGCGCTCGCGCTTTGCTTCACCCCAGATTATCTTTTTCATCTCCCTGGCATTTCGTTACCCTTAATGAAATCCAGTCAAAGGAAAGAAAGAATTTAATTTAAGACGAATCAGAAAATATTCAGCTGCCGCTCGCTAGTTATAAATCATTTGAATGCTAATAAATTCGACTAGCCCCCAGGGCCCAGGTGGGAACAGAATTTCTTCCTGCTCCATCTTTGTTTTCAGGAAAAATTGAATAATATTCTGCTCTTTATTATTAAATTCTTTCATAAAGCCACCGGTGGCTTTGGGGATTTTCTTTAATATCGTAATGGAATTTCATTTGTCTTGTGGTTCAACGTTACGACGAAGATGAACTTGGTCTTATTTCAATTTGTTCATAGTTACTTATTTATATCTTGTCATAATTATTTAATGTCTAGCAGATAGGCTATATGTGTGTGCTTTTGTATAATTTGTAGTTAATATAATTAGCACGGCATAATAAATTCTGAAATAAATTAATGATAAATGGATCTTTTGATTTTACTTTATAACAATAGTAAAATAAATTCACAAGATTACCATAAGATTAAAAGTAAAATCAAAAGATTCAAAGCTAAAACCAACATAATAACTTTACATGAAGATTGTAATTTTACTTTTACTTGTTAATGTTAACATTTCTTAGGTTTTGCTATATTTATATATTTTTCCAAAACATTAAAATTAAACTATAGATACTAAATAACTTAACCTCAATTTCGAATAAATAATATTGAAATATGATAACTTAATTTAAGTACAAACTGTTTAATCGCCATAAACTAATAACCAATAGCAACTTATTTCCTAAATTTCGAGGTTTTTCTGTAAATAATAATAAATCTATTTAGATAAAAACTTCACAATCTATAAAGTATCTAAATAAAACTAGCATTCCACTGTAAAGAGCGATTTGAATATAATGACATAAACTCATTTCGCGAACCTACATTGAATAGAGTTACAAATAAATTACGAGTTGTGTACCTCACCCTCGCTAAATGTGATATAGCAATTAAGGTCGAGACATTTACAAAGAATCAAGGAGGATATCGCGGGCTTGCATCCGGGCGCTCGCTGTGCGGTGCAGCGGCCATCGCTCAGTTGTTCACGGGAGGTGGCATCGCTCGCTGTGCGGTGCAGCGGCCATCGCTCAGTTGTTCACGGGAGCTCGCATCGCTCGCCGGTCCCGTAGCCTCGTAGCAGTGCTACGAACACTGAGACCAAAAACGTGCTTACTGAACTCGAATTGACAGAACCAAGTGTTTATTGACTATTCGATTTGTATAAGTGAAATATGTGAATGTAAACATTTAAAACTATACCTTTGTTTTCGGCTTTGTGATATCGGATTTTTAATTGCGGTGAGTTTTGTAAACTTATCTCTGTGGTAATTACAGTTCAAGATTTATATTTCTACGATTCTGATTTAAGTTTGTTTTATTTTCCATATTATTATTATTAATGCCTATTCCGGTACATGTATTGCGTAATTATTACTTATGATATGATTATCAGTATACTCATTTTCATAAGTACACTTACACTCACACAATTACAAGCAACTTGCCCAATTGGTGTTTTCGTAAATAGCAATGGGTATAGTTTTGGAAATATTCGAGTTATTCCATTAATTGTTGTAAAAATAAGTTTTTAGACGGCAAGACGGTGTGGTTCAATTTCTACACAGCCAGGACATAAATTTACATTTGAATTACACATTATATTATGTAAAATATGTATTTACAACGACAAAAAAGTAGTACATGTAGCATATCAGTTATTTGATCTCCATAGCACAAGTTCTGCTTAGTTTGGGATCAGGTAGCCTTGTGTGAAGAATGTCCCAAGAGATTTTTTTTATTATATTACGGAATTACTCCTATGGGTTATTGGTAAGATGAGTATTATATTTATTTGACTTAATATGAGTTAGTCACAAAAAAACCTCTGAAAGTCGCTGATCAAACAAACAAACGCATGATTTATACTATTGTACATAAGATTATAAAATAGTGGGCCTAAAAAAACCATATTTATTTTTCAAAAATGGCTTATTTTTTCTAATTAATGTTTATGTAAATATAATAAATGTTTTTTGCTTAAAAACAAAATATCAATAAAAATTAGGCCATGAAATTACCTAGTCTATTAATTCTGATAAAAATGTAAATTAGTTTTAACATTCAATTGTATGACTATTTATAATATCAAACACATGTTAATCTATATGGAATATGATATGTCCCAAAACTCGTTTTGAGGATTTAAAATAAACGTAGGTTGCAAACATTTATAAGTATAACTCTTTATAATATTAGTGAGATTCAAGAAAAGATTTTAAATGTTTTCAACAAATGACTCGCTTAGACAGCCGGCAACCACCTCTTGTTAAAAGCTAAGGTTGTCGTTGCTTACCTATCGATCATCATCATCAGCCTATAATGTCCCACTGCTGAATACAGGCCTGCTTTCACAAATGAGGGTGACAGGGAAAGGGCAAATACTCCACCACGCATGCCCACTGTGGATCGGTTGAGGTAGGCTAGTGTTCAACCTACTGTTGGAGATTTCAAGCCGCCTAGTAGGCCTCCAACTAGGTTAATGACTATCACAATTGAGTAATAGCCAAGACCAACGGCTTTACATGCCTACCGAAGCACGGAAAACACATTTATTAAATTGAAAACTTTTGCCTTCCAGGCTCTGAAAGGTTGGAAATTCCCCTATAGTATTCCTAATTATCAATGGCGACTGTGGTCACTTACCATCAAGTAGTCCGTCTGTCTGCTTAACAGCCTTATGTTATACAAAAGGTATTAGGGTACTGCACGAATGTAAACAACTTTTTGTTGAGCAAATTTTTACTATTTGCAAAGGAAGGAAATAAAAAAATAAAGTGAAAAAAATTTGATGACTAAATCATCACTTGTCACTTTAATTTTTCTATTTAACTCTTACATGTTTAACTCAACTTACGTAAGTCTTTAATGTAACTTGTGGTTAACGCGGTTGGTGTCACATTTGTTAAGTTTTTTAGTTAATAACATTAATTTATAATTTTAGTGTGTACACTGTTTGCTGACCCATGAAAACAAAAAAAAAATAATTTTGGCTGATTTTAATTCAAAAACTTGAATTCAAATATTTGGTTTAAAATTTCTGAGTACTTTATTTTGAGCTGAAACTTTTTATAGGGAGTCTGTACCTAATGTATTCTTCACCCCCTTCGGATGTATATAACCTTTCCGTTACACCCAGTATATAAGAAAATATTATAATAAAAGAAAAAAAAGTGAGGTCATTAGTTACATTAGATATGACCTGGAAATCATTTTGATGGTTTCATAATTTAAATAGCCATACCTATCTCCAAATCAGTCATTATTTGACGTTGCGACTTTACACTATCGATACCATGTTATAGACTATATTTTCCCAAAATTTCAGCCATATCATCCGAATGGATTTTATGCTTGATCTGGAAAATCATCATTATGGTTTTAACATTCAAATAGCCATATTTCCAAAACTGGTCATTATTTAACGTTGCAACATACTACAACATACACAACACAATCGATCACCGTGTTTATAGACTATATTTTTCCAAAATATCAGCGAAATCGACCGAACGGCCTTTTTCATACATAGTTTACAGTTGCGGCAAAGTTGCCAAAGTTATATTGAAATTCGAAATATCCCCCAGTGTTACGATCAATATCTATGAAGTGATTTTATATCACTTGCTGCGTTGATTATATCACGCCATAACATCCAATAGGTACTTACCATACTGATACTGTGGTGTCCTTATCCAGTGTGAAGCTCATTATTGTTTAAATTTTTTATTGCTAGGTCTAGTGGAAGTAGCTAGAAATCACAGTCATTTTCAGTCAGTTATTTCATTTTGATTATATGGAAATATAATATTCACTTAGTTGTAGGTAATAAAATGTATGTGTGTAGATATTATCCCATCAAAAACATTCTGTAAAATAAAACGTCCACGTGTAATGTAAAATGGCCAAGTCACACAACATTAACTATAATAATAAAGAAATCGCAGTAAGGAACCTTAGACTTGGCACGACTTTGTCTAGATTTCATTACTTTTTAGAGATAAACAAGACATTTCATCGAGACTTGGCTAGTTTTTTACAGAATGTTTTTGATGGGATTTCACTTCTTTTTGTAGAAAATGAAGCGGCCCACCAAGTTGAATATTTTTTGTAAAGGCGGTATGTCGATATCTATAATAGTTTGGTTGGGCTCTTGTGTTTTCTAATCAGGGTCACCAGGTACTCCAGATCTTCGATTATCCTAGTTTTTATAGTTTTCCCTTTATGTGGTCATTAAACCCTAACTCTGTACCAAATTTCAGCTCTCTGAGTTTATGGGAAGTACTAGTTCTATTTTGATGATCATAAGTGAGTGAGTATCGCTCGAAGAGCCGATAACCGATGGGGAAGAAAGGTTCTCGAGTGGCGACCACGTATTGGAAAGCGCCGAGCGGGACGACCTTCCACCAGGTGGAGCGACGACCTGGTCAGAGTCGCTGGGCGCCGCTGGATGCAAGCGGCCCAGAACCGTTAGAAGTGGAAATCAATGGGGGAGGCCTATGTTCAGCAGTGGACATCCATGGGCTGATATGATGAAGTGAGTGAGTGAGTGAGTGAGTTTCATAAATGTGAAACTTTGCTTTCGCTTAACTTCGGAACTAAATGACCTAGAGACTTGAAATTTTGGATTTTAAGTATGTGATTATAGCTTACTGGATGACGAAAATTTCTGCGTTCGGGTCTTATCCAGAGGTTCTCAAATAGAGGCCTGAAAATGCGGCGAAATGGTTCCAGTAAAGAATGGTACGGCAGTGTTTGCTTCGCGCTCGACTCGGCGGGGGCACTGCCGTGCCCCCCGATATGTTAGACCTAGAGTAACTGTAAGAGTATGTGCCGTGGGCACGGGTCCGGGCAAAATGTACAAATGTAACCGTGCTATATCCTCGGCCTCGTCATAACTCCTCATGGGGTCAGTCGAAGGTCAAACGAAAGCCCATTCAACAAACAAAAACAATGTGGTGTCCTTTGTGCATCAATAACTGGAAAGTTCTTCACAATGATTCATATAATCGTAATCTTAAACGAACTTTGCAAAATGTAGTAAGAAGTCTACAGTAAGCTTCAACATAGTTTGATTAAGGGATTAACTGATGAGACTAGCCTCTTCTTTTTTGTCTTTTTCAGTAGAAAAAAACGACTCTGTTAAAGTAGGTACAAAAATCTGACCATTTGTTAGTATCCTTGGAAATAAATAAATTAATTAAATGAAAATGTAAGTAATTTATAAAATTGTTTGGTAGTTTTTATTGTCTCCGACTGCAATACCTTGTAAAATTCAAGGTATATTCAAAATTCTATCGATTACAGTGCTTGTTTTGCTCTCTTACGCAGTTGGGTTTTTGTTTCTTTTAATAATTCAATTTATTTCATACTTTTTAGTTTTATTAATGAACGAGTTATTTAGGTCAGTATTAAACGTAGTATTTTATTAACTCTGTGGTATATTAGTAAGTATATGAGCGCTACGGTAAAGTAAGGCTAACAAACATGCACCTTTCGCCAACAACGGGCAGCTTCTTATATCTTACACAACTTTCAGGTTGTGTTTCTTAAACGGAGCTTTTGGCTGTAAAATGGTTAGGGGGCATCATGTTGATTTAAAAAGATCTATTCAGTGATACCTACAAGATATGCATACGCGAAATTTCCTTATTGTCTCTACCGCCATTTCATATACCATGGGCGCTATTTTGGTTTTATGAAAACAAAACCTAGCCTTAAACACATGGTATAGTTAGATGAATCAATAGATATCTCATTCATTAAAATCCATCCAGCCATTGCTTGGGATGGTTTGAGGGTATAAAGAATCCCACACTTATATAAATACAAAGATCGTATGAAAATATAACCTTGTCTTTACCAACCGCGCCGCCGCGTAAAAACATAACAGTAACTGCAATTAGTATGAAATGAGTAAATTTATCATCAAAATAAAGGGTATAATTGAATAAAAGGTGCTCAAAATCTCATGATTATATTTAGTTGAAGCCCGAGGATGATAAATCTATACCTACACATAAATACTTACCTCAAAACGTGCTTAAGTTTTTAAAGAGAAAATGCTATTTGCTCCTCACAGACGCGTCAGTAATTTTTTTACTTACCTTAAGTGCGGCGTGTTATTTGATTAGAAAATAATTTATAGAAGTAATTGGGTTTGTGAGCGGACATGACATCTTGAAAACGCTTTGGTATTTTTTTTCTCGAACGCTTTTTCCCCATTGAGCGTTGTCAGCAGAGCGTACAAATTGTCTTTGCAGCTGTCAGCATTTTTTAAACAAAATGATTCGTGTAAAATTAAATCTTCAACATGACGCGATGTCAGGCACAGACAGTTGTATACAATATACTATTTATGCTAACTTACATACGTTTTGTGAACAACTGCTATTCATTTATATTTGCTATATTTTTTTTGATTTTTATATATAGAAACTAATTAATACTAAATCAGCTATCTAATAACGATACAACATAATTACATAAAGGTATCGAAAGAACTCTCTTCTAACTACATTTCTTTTAATAACATGAGTCCATAAAGTAATTTTGTATTATTCCATTTCTATTAGGTACTCATAAATGAAACTTCAACGGTCTTATAAATGTATTATAAATTAAGCATTTCATAAAAATATCAACTACAGTTATTATATTATTATAAAACAAGCTCCCGTTTTCATATAAGTAACATTATGTGGAAACGAGCGTAATGCAACTGCAATTTTCATAATATGAAACTGCACACAAGAGCTTGTAAATACCTTGAAGTTTACAATGTTCACGTAATTTGCCGCATGTTTAGCTTAAGAAGGGAAAACAACAATTGCAAAAGTACAAATTCCAGTTCTATAACCATATTTGCTATATGCGTGAACAAATTCCTAGCACAAGCACGTAGCACTACTGGGAGACTTATAAATAAAAAGGAAACTAGTTCGTACGTTTATTTGAAGGGATAAACTAGTGTCTTAATAAAACTATTCTCTTATCAATGTACAATTTCGTTTCTTCCTAAACACTTATAATTTTTTTATTTGCATCTCGTATAGATATTAGTAGAAAGATTATTATTTAATTTAACTGCATGAATACAAAAAGTTAACAGAAAACAAAACAGCTAGAAGCCTAAAAATAAGATAAATAGCTATATACGTCTATATTATGTACATTTTACATACATTAACAAAATATTTAAGATACATACATGGGTGAAAAATCATGTCTCGTATGTTTGTTACTTTTTCACGACTTAACCTCTGAACTGATGGCAATAGGACACACATATAGTCTATAGTATCGAGAAGGACATACTACTTTTGATTCAGGGAACGTGGGTGATCCGTAGTGATTAGTAGTTCCAGAGATTACTTCCTACATCCATACTTACAAACGTAAAGTTTTTTTTTTACTGATAATAGGTTTGTGTTTGACCGCAATCTCATCATGGTAAGTGATGATGCGGCCGAAGGTGGTAAGCACACAAAGCCTAGAAGAAACTGGCTCTCAAGTGCAGCTGTCGGAACACACCGAAAGGTGCTTGGCGACAGATTTTCAACTTGAGGGTGGTAGCCAGCCAGGCGGGTACTACAAAGTACCCTACCACCGTGCTATGGTTTCCTCACGATGTTTTCCTTCACCGAAAGCTCAAGCTCATTGTAGGATTCGAACCCGGGACCTTCGTCTCGGTATCCGATGTCACTACCACTGAGCTATCAACGCCTTGTTTGTGTGATGAAGAAGGAGGTAGGACTGAAGGAAAACATCGTGAGGAAACCATAGCACGGTGGTAGGGTACTTTGTAGTACCCGCCTGGCTGGCTACCACCCTCAAGTTGAAAATCTGTCGCCAAGCACCTTTCGGTGTGTTCCGATAGCTTCACTTGAGAGCCAGTTCCTTCTAGGCTTTGTGTGCTTACCACCTTCGGCCGCATCATCACTTACCATGGTGAGATTGCGGTCAAACACAGGCCTATAAATAGTAAAAAAAAAAAAAAAAAAAACTCTTTATAATATTAGTATAGGGTTCTTTACACAGGCTGTTAAGTTATTCTTTATGACTACATATCTCAAGAAGTGTAGATTTCAGTTATTTCAAAGCACGTAATAAATCTCATCACTGTCTCGGGAAATCATTTTCCTCAGCATAGGTAATAATCTGAATTTGTGAGATAGATCACAACTTTTTTGTTGTAGAAAAAACTTGCCTGTAATACGTTTAATTTAATCCGAGCATGTTGCCGACACAAGCGATTAGGGATTTCAATCAAGCTGCGTTTTTAATCCAGCTGGATTTTTGCTGGATCAATATAATTCCAGCGTAGAACATCTACTTTTACAATATTCAAAAAGTTTCCAAAGCATGAAAATTCATACAGAGGCGTTTTCAGTAAAGTTTTCTCTACATTATTATCCAAAACATAAAAAGTAAGCATTTGGAAATTTTTATTGGATTATTATTAATTAGTTTTCTTAATTAAGTTTCAAATTAGACATTTTTGTACCTCAAATGGTAATTGAAAATTGTCACATTCAAGATGATAAAACCGTCTACAAACTAACTTTTTTAGGTTTAAAATGCAGAGGAAAAGTTATTATTAAAGAAGAGAAAACTGGTTTGAGGGTCATGAAATCATCATACATCAGAGATAGCTAGAAAACCAGAAGTCATCTGGTTATCATCAGAAATCAACTCAATGGGTAGGCAGTACGATGTATGATGGGGTGTAGCTAGTGCTACAAGCCCAGTAGTTCTACGAACCACAAGTGAGGCGAAACGGCAACGTTTGTGCCGTTCGCACGCCATTATTTCGAAAAAAATATACGGATCCACATTGCTAGATCCAGCATGTCAAAAACATGCTCAATCCAGCTAAATTGATGGATTCTGGATCCAGCAATTGAAATCCCTACAAGCGATACAAACAGTAACTTTTTGCACAGAATGTAACATTTTAGCCGCTAAAGCTGCCATAACATCTTGCTTAAGATCCATGCCGTGATATCTATTAATATCGAAAAAAACTTTTTCCAATCCTTTTTTAATACAGTAACATTTTCATTTTGTTGACAAGCGCGTCGAATTTACTTGTGGAAACATGTCCAACATATCTGAAAGTTGCGCAGGAAACGTGTCAAGAAAGTCAAGATACGCCCAAGTTGCGTAAACTCGTAATAAAATAAAGTTAGCCGCTGACGTCATTGCCGATGTGTGGTAAGGTTTCGTTTAAGGTATTTCCCTGACTTAACTCTCAAACGCTCTCTTTTCATATGCATAAATAGGTCAACGAAGTTAAGAAACATTTTTAACTTTAATGTAATTGAAAAACTAAATACGAGTCTGGAAATTTGTGGTTTCTGCCTACCCGAATAGGAACCAGGCTTGAGGATACGAACCTACGTAGTGTCTTTATCAAAACTCATTACATTACGAATGTTTATCGTAGTGTCATCCACAGACATGAAATATTATCCCCCTTATTACAAAACATGGTTTAAAGCAAAACCAGGTTTTACTATCATTCTGTCACTTTCTAACGTCATATTATAATAAAAAGAAACGAGGCTATTTTAAAGCCTGGTTTTACTTTAAACCATGTTTTGTAAAAAGGGGGTATATGTCTGTGGTGTCATCACATTTTCTATTATTGTGTCATATCTCTAAACATTGAAATATCGTATGAAATAGAATGCACGACAAATTTCAAGACAATCGTACGTTCGTTGAAACGTGAATGGAGCGATAAAATGAAGTGTCGAGCGGCTCGGTGCTGTGTCGGCGCGTTGACGTATCGACGCTGGTCGTGGGGTCGCGGTCGGCAGCTATTTCTCCGATACGACACCCGAACTGTTGTGAGTGGGACAAATAAAATACGAAGTCGAAAATTCTGAGAAAAATTACTTGGATAAGTTTTGCACACTAGTGAAAAATGCTTCCGCCTTTGGAGCAACTTCGATGAAGTCTTTGGCTTATGGATTCTACACATTTCGTAATATAGGGTGGATCTAATGCACACAAATGAATATGTAATTTTGACCGATTTTTGATTGCATGGCGGTATCAGATTTATGTCTTCAACACAATTTGTGATTCATGTTCACAATTTGGGCCACTGACAGCTGCCAGCGTTACCCATGCTACGCCGGGCGACAAATTGTGCGTTATTTTTGGTTTGACCAAAGTTACGTATTTCTTATTCCGAATCCTAACTTCCTAACTATATAATATATATCCTAATCCTAACTTAATATTATAAACGCGAGAGTGAGTTTGTTTGTTTTTTACACCTTCACACCTCAGCTACTCAACAGATCATCATGAAATTTGGCATGCAGATAGCCTATGGTATAATAATAAGCTTTATTTATCTCCACAAATACATAAAGGTGAAAAGGAAAAAATACATGTCATAAAACACTATAAGCACTTATAATGTATTGTGGAGACTGGAGCCCGTACTAAGGTTTGACCACCTGTTTTACAGGTCTCCAGGTCCCCACATCCATGACCCTTTCGGCACGGAACCCTAAAAACCAATGTCAAAAAAGTTATTTTTTATAACATTGTTATTCAAATAATATTTTCGTAGTTCCCATTATCGATTCTACAATATACATATTTTATTTGAAAATAAACAAGAGATTTAATAGGAATAAAACCGTAGCAATCTCGTAGCAGTTTTTTGTACAATCTGTATGTATACGAAGTATACTGATAACTTTAAACGGGTGATAGACTACCTATATATATAATTTATAGTAGAACTTTAATATTTGGCGTAGTTCCCAAACCCCTTCGTTGTTTGAGAGATGTATGTGCTTGGAGCGGGGAATATGGTTCAGTAATCTGATATTATGTATTCCAGTAGAGGTGCTAGAGGTCAAATCTAGTCAGCTTTTAGCTCTATTATTAATATCAGTGCGAAAATTAAGCACGTCTAAAAAAGTCATGCCTTTAAAATGTAATTTATGGCTTATTACATTTTAAAGGCATTACTTTTATGCATAACTTTAAATAGTATTCGGTAACCACGTATTAATTTATATTTTAATTTAAATCTTCAACATTTCTAGAACGCATTTATTCTTTGAACATACGTGGTTTCATTAAATTAGCATCTGAACTTTATAATAAATTTCTACGTAATACTTACAATTAATTTATATTAATTATAAGCATTACGCGAGCGACGTCGTCGTCAAAAGAAAAACTTTTACGAACACCGTCTGTAATATGTCTTAACCGCAATGGAGTGTAAACATTGCGTACATCTTAGAGATAAATTAAACTACTTTACACAACTTTCAAATGCTACCTACCTGGATCCCATAAACAACGGAGTGGCGCAGAGCGCCGGTAACGTGGCAATTAGTTAGACAGCTTGCCAAACAACCTCGAGCTTCCAGGCTGGCGCTTGGATGTTTGCCTGCATCTCACGCGTTCCCCGCAACCTATGAATCTAGGCAACTCGCCGTGACTCACATATTACCCGTTTATAACTTCACCTCCATTTAATACAAACTTAAAGTTGCTGTATTCATGGTTTTCAATAGCTAGTTTTCCAACTCGAAACTGAAAAGCTGAGTATAGAATAGGTACAAATAAATAAAAACATTTGCCGTCTTATATATACCTGTTATTGTAATGTATTATTAAGCTCAGCATATATACCGATGAGATGCTACTGTATTTATAAACTAGATGGTCTCCGTCGTTAAATAATGTTTCTGGCTTATATATAGTTATATAGCTTTAAATGATGTGTTTACCATCCTTGATATAGTATTCTAGCATAAACTTAGTTTAACTTGGTCTCATAGTTTACAATGCTTATTTATTTTGTTTTCAAATTGATGTTTACAAAATATTTTTAATATACATAATACTTTTGCATAATCACCACTCTAAGCTAAGTATAACGGAGAGCGTACGCCAAAACGAACTTATTTTTTTAAAATATGCTAAATATTAGGTCTTTACCACGGAACAAAAAAAAAAAGGTCTTTACCTATGAAATTGCCGTTTTGTATGAAAAAATTTTAACGAATATTTTTCATGTATTTTTTATTTGTATTAATCGAAGTCACCACCCATGCAATCAATGCATCTTTGCCAACGCAGTGGCAGTTTATTGATGCCCTTCTTAAAGAAATCAGCTGGACGGGAGGCAACAAATTCTTCAAAGGCATTTTGTACTGCCTCTCGGGTATTGAATTTTTTTCCCGCCAAGAAGTTATCCAAATTCTGGAAAAAGTAGTCTGTAGGCGCAAGGTCTGGTGAGTAGGGCGGATGACGGAGAACTTCCAACCCCAGTTCTTGCAACTTGGAGACCGTCTGCTGTGCAGTATGAGGTCGCGCGTTATCGTGAAGGAGCAGAGGAGACGAGCGATTGACCAATGCTGGTTGGAGATGTGCCAGCTTCTCCATCATTGTGTTCAGTTCTTCACAGTACACATCTGCAGTAATGCTCACCCCGTTTGGTAAGAAGCTGTGATGAATCACACTGGCGCTAGACCACCAAACAGTGACCATTACTTTTCTAGGGGTAAGTTTTCGTTTAGGGCATTGTTTAGGTGCTGAACCAGGATCCAACCAACTTGCTGAGCGCTAGCGGTTATCAAACAGAATCCATTTTTCATCGCAGGTAATGGGGTTCAAAATTCCTTCATTTGTGTGTCTGTTGAGCAGTGCAAGGCACGTTTCGACGCGTACTTCGCGCTGGCGATCATTGAGTTCGTGGGGCACCCATTTGTCAAGCTTTTTTACCTTGCCAATTTGACGCAAATGGACCAATATTGTTTTGACGCTAAAGTCGAAAGCTGCTGCTAATTCAGCCGTCGATTGTGTATCATCAGCTGCCACATTCGCCTTTAATTCGTCATTGTCGACCAAAGTCTTCGGAAGACCGCGAGGTTCATTTTTCAGGTCGAAATTCCCAGAACGGAAGCGAGCAAACTAATAACAGGTGGTGCGTTGGTTTGTAGTGTTAGCTCCGTAAACGACATTGATGTTGCGTGCCGCTTGTGCCGCGTTGCTGCCACGACGGTACTCATATTCCATAATTACTCGAATTTGAAATGCGATGAAAATGTAACACTAATCAATAAACAAATGACTACTTATGGAAAAAGAAATCCATGTTTTTAAAATAAAATTAATTTGAAATTAGAATTCTTAGCCAAACAAAAATTATTTTGATTTGAAAAGGCCAGTACTGCAGAACGGCAATTTCATAGGTAAAGACCTATTATTATACATATCAAACGATGTTTTGTCACTTTTTGTTGGGTGGGAACAAAAACTTTGATTTCTTGCATTAGGTATCACATGTTAAATTAAATAGACTTTAAATATACGAAACTTCCATGAAACGAATATAAAGTGTAGGTATTATTGGTTGAAGCATCGGGCATTGGGCATCGCGGACGAAGTGTCGACGTGCGTCCGTCGGGTGTAGCCGGGCCAACCATTTATTGGAAGTCCGAGGCCAGCGCGTGAAGCCATTAGTCCTCCAGTCGCCTGAAAAAGTGTCGCTTTCGTTGAAACATTGCGCCGGGTGCTATTCAATTGTCGAATGTATTTTATTCGAAACCAATCGATCTCAAGACAACAAAACGCACGCCGCCGTGAATGGAGTGTCTCGCGAGGCGATAAATCACCGATGTCTACGATACGTTTAATGAAAAGATCTTTCTGCTCGCACCCTGTTTTATTACTATTGAAGACGGCATTTGTTCGATTCTCAAAGAAATATCTTATAAACGTACCCATATTACGCTTTTAGTAGATATACACGTATCTATCTTGTGAGAGTGTTCCGAGAACGAAGTGCCGTAAAAGTTCCCACTGTATAAACTGTTTGATTGGTAGCTCCATCTTCTACGGTCCAAGTTTTAATCAAAATAAACGGAGTTTTACGGACAATTAGTAAAAATTTGCGAAGTTTGTTTCTATCTCCATTTTAAACACAATTATTGTTTGTTACAGATTAGTTCTATGGACACTTGAAGTCGGCGAGAAAAATGCGTAGTGACGGTGCGGTCACGTTTTGTAGATAACTCAAATTCGCTATGACAAGGAAGAATCCAATATTTGTCGCGACGGTTTAAAATGAAGGAGAATACAAGAGAGGCGCGCGAGAGCCGTCACGAGGCGGTGCTGACATGACGTGTGGCCGTGACGCATCTCCTCACGAATACAACATGGCTTCGCAACTCGCTGCCATATTATTGTGGCTCGGAGGAAGTGAGTAGTTTTTGCAATTTAGATTTGAAAATAGGAAAATGTCGAATCCCAAAAGTTTTAGAAGTAAGGTGCATTCACACGCCACTTACTCTTATAGATATTAGTATCGGGCGAATAAAAAATAAGCGACTGATGATGAGATACTGTTATATCGAGCGGCAATAAATTTTGTGGGCAAATTTACTAACCTGATGATAATGGTGATTCACTATAAATAAATAAAAACGGCTACTAAAACTGGGAATGATTAATCTAAACTAATAATTAAAATTCTAAGTGGACCGAATTATACTGGATCAGACGAATAGGAATACTGAGTGGGCAAGTATAGTGTAGTGAGAATTTATATTCGCTCTTTTATATACTATCCTCACTCTTCCAGTCACCTATCAGTCGTAACGTTAAATAAGTAGTGGTGATGCACCTTTATTCATACCTCTTCTTTATTTTCATCGTCCCACTCCAAAGGATTTTATATTTTTTTATAATGTTGTGCTATATTTAATTTTCACTTAAATTAAAGAGCATAACATTATGAAAATGCTGTCATCGTTTTATTTTATCGGAATCATAAGTATATTTCAATAAGTACATACCCTTAACTGATATTCAATTGAGGGTGGTAGAGGTGTGCTATTTGCTATTCAGTTCCAGTAGCTTTACGTTGAAAATAATATTTATAACATGTCGGTAATATCAAGATATCCTTTTTTCATCAAAGCGTAAGTGTGCCTTTTCAATCAGATCTTTCATCTCGTAATATGGAATAACTGTGCAGAAGTGATGAATTATTAAAATCACTCCGGATACAATCGGGTTTTCGAATCCAATCCCTTAAGTAAAGCTGATTATCGGAATCCTCCGAAGACCGAACAATTTCTCGAAAATTTCTGTAAAGTGCCAATCTCTCTCGGCATGGGCGATCGGTAAAATTATTGGTTCGGAACACGCAAGACCATTCATTTATTATACATTGGGCATGGTTTGGTTCCGAGACACGCGGTCGCGCGCCGCCCCACGCGCCCGCCACCATCGAGACGGGCGCCTAGTCCTGCCTACGTCACTCCCTTACCTAACTTCACAAAACTTTTAGTGAATTATTTGACTCCTTGACATTTATGGCCAACTAAGAGAAATGTATTTGGAAATTAAGTAACTAGATTACGACAGCGGTTTTGTTGATGAGACGGGAAGCTTCGTCCCATAAACCTATTTTTCGGAAAATTTATTGCAGGAAGGGTTGAATGAACGTGAACATCAGCAAATTGAATGAAAAAGCTATGGTGTTAAAAAGTTAAAACATTAATATATAAAGTGTAGTTAATATTTAGAATAACTTTTAGTGTTCCGCTGATTTCACTACGTTTATAGAAATACAAGTATATCGGGTCCAACTGAATACAATTCTGAATTATTAGATTATGAAATCTGTGTATGAATAGGATTTCATTGGAGCTTAATTTATCATATTTAGATTTTCATTATTATCATCATCATCAGCCCATAGATGTCCTCTACTGGACATAGGCCTTCTTTGAAATGTGCCCCACAACAGCCCCCTGTTCCTTGCTACTGTGCTTACTCGTGCGTGGTCTCCTTTCGAGAACTCGTCTACGCCAACAGGTCACAGAACTCCGAAAATATCACTTTCTCAGTATATTATCACACGTTATGTTTATTTACTATAATACTTGGTAGTAAGCTTTTGGTTTTCTAAACGCTTTAAATCAGGCCAGTCCATTTATTATTGTCAAAGAAATAATCATTAATCATTTTGTTATACGAGTAAGTAGTTGGAACGATCATGCTCTGGAAAATGGAACATAAGCAACTAATACTAAACTCCAAAACTTAAACGCGTTCTCGATAAACATATTGAGCTACTTGAGTTACTCAAAACTGGTGTTTACCACCAAGTATATGGGATTGAAACACCTAATGTACACATTTCTACGTATTTAAACAGAGGGCAGAGGCGAAGAAATTTTATATAAATATTAAACTCACACCGAGATGAAATATTATGACGTGGCTGAATCGCAAATTGAATTTGGTTACATTGTAATGAGTTCATGTCGACGGGAATTGTGTACTGGCTTGATCTTGAATTCGATCACGTACCGTTCATTTGATTTATGTATTCCAACCACCTTTAGTAGGTACCTATAGCTGGAGGCCAAGATTCGATTACTCGACGGACTGGAGTTCTCTTCATCAAACTATTATCGGATCGACTGCTCACATGCTACTTATAAAACGGTATTGTTAAAATTCAGCGGACAACAACATAGAGGGAGAACTATTAGCAACTTGTGACCATGATTCTCATAATGATTTTGTTCATATTGTGACGTCGAAGCGAATATTGAAAAAAATCTTTTTTTATGCATTTTCGAAATTACACATTTCTTTTTAAATACATTTTAATATAAATTTGAATATAAATTTTTCCTTAAATTTGAGCTCATGGATTCTATAGACCTGCATTTCAGAACCTACCCATACTGGCTATAAAAATAGCACCCTGTAAATACTTATGATATTATATTGGTGATCTACCATTTAAGAATTTGCAACCGTCTTAATAAGACTCTACCTATACCTAGTAGAATAACACCAGTTAACCAGGTTCAATTACAGGATATCAGTTCATAGGTTCTTGACAACGTGCTTGTTCTTGGTGGTAATCAAAATATGTGAGCCCCACACTGTATCATTTTGCGTTTATTTGTCATATCAAAATTAAACGACAAAATTAAAAAAAAAAAACAACGAATACCCTAATCACCAAAATAGAGGTTTCAGTACAGAGAGTAAACTAAAAATCAAAAGGTTGAATGTAATTTTACCAATTTCGAAATTTACTTTGGAATTCTTTGGAACTAATGTATTAAAATGTCTATAGACGGGAGTGACCACTTACCATTAGGTCCACTGCCAGCTTGTCAACCTATTGAAAAATAAACGAAACTAAAACTATTTTGAATTCGCTAACTGCACTGAACCACATATGCTACGAGATAGGGTTTCATCATCAAAGAATAATTGAAGTCGCTGGCAACCCTCTAGTTATACACACAAAAAAAAACAAAATCAAAGTAAAATCCATTATACATTATAATGCTGACATTCCATTTTCAAAACGCCACAATCAAAATACAAATGAAAATCACGGAAACAGAAATATAACCTACACGCAGAGAGTTCAATTTTCAAATATCGCAATTGCTTTTTAGTTAGGTATTATTTTTGTTACAAGTGGCCAGTTCCAGAGACTTTCAGTACCTAAGCCACATGCATAATGCTTTTACTATGAAATTAACATTCTCATTATCGTGTTCTGTAGGGCTATTTTAAAACGTCGGATTTGATATCGGAAACGGATTCAAAAATTTCCGAGGCAAATTTAAGCAATTGCTATATTAATTTTCGAAAACTTTTCGATGAATCGAATTGATATTTCCGTAAATAAACATCAAAAATATTCGAATTCGGAAATTAAAATAGCAATTGCGGAATATGGCCTCGGTCGTTTTTGAATCCGTTTCCGATATCGAATCCGAGCGTTTTAAAATAGCCATGCTGGTCTGGAAATAACTACTGTACAAAAGAAGTCGTTTTAATTTGAGTTCTATTTTTTTAGTCTTTAGATTTAGTTTCCTAATTGTAGTACACTTAATAAAATTCAATATGTCCATATAAATTATGGAGAAAAACGGTTCAGTGAATTTTTAACCTCTTTTTATAGTATTGATTTTATTCATAGGTGTTCTTGGACTCCGCGACATCCATCTCAGCGTGCCGGAAGCTGTTGGCGTCGGCTCCAGTGCCACACTGGGCTGCCGATGGGCACTAGACGCTGGGGAAGCTCTTTACACTGTAAAGTGGTACCATGGTGCTCAAGAGTTCTTCAGATTCGTGCCCAAGGAGCTACCCAATACCAGAGTCTTCTCACAAACGGGCATCAGTGTTGACGTAAGCTATTTTCTCTATTTTCATTTTATTCACGGAACAGTAAAACGAAAGAGTTAAATTAATCTAAGAGGTTGGTACACCAGATGTAGACAATCGAAATTTCTAACCACTTTGTGCGACATCAATGGATTAAAAAGGTTCTTGTTCCTTCCCAGTAAACAGCTTAGGTATATTTTCACAAGAAAAGAGAAAAAATAATCTTCCTACAAAAGAAACATTAAAATCATAACAACACAAAGCTAAGAGACTGTAAGAAAACTGCTTTTACCTTAGTCATTAACTTGTTCAAGAACGTAAACGCAAGAATAAAAGAAACAGTATTTCTTACGCAAATGGCTTACTTATGGCGCGACTATAAACAACGTCATAACTGTGATTATATATGGGTCAATGGCTTTGCGACATCTTGCTAGTTCGTTAAACTGCCATAGGAGGGGCGCTGAAAAAATCACTTAAGAATCTCGTCGAGCGGTCGCCACGTTAAACCTTTCTGTTGGCACCACGCCACAGGCGAGTTATAACATTGTGCCAAAATAAGACATTAAAAACCCTTTTTAGGCATAATAAATGTCTTAAGTTTGCATCGAGACGGCATCAGGACTGAGTCGTTCTCGAATGTGACGCAGCATGACCCTTGAAAATCGGGTCAGACCTCTCCCGAGCGCGGGACGGGCATGATTTAGATCGGCGGTTTCTCAAAGTGGACCGACTTTCTGTAAGATGGATCGAAGCTTTTAGCTCAATTTGACTCGCTACCAGCTACCAGCTGCGTACGGTAAAGTGCACAAGGCTCCTTGTAATGGGATTAGGTACACGTTGGCTCACATATTATAAATTACACATGAGAACCACTCGCGAGTAACACTTGAAATCAGTGAGATTTTAGAATGTTTTTTCATTCAAATAATAATCTTAAAGAAGAAAGTAAGCAAAGTTGCAAACGCTCTAGCAGTATGAAGAAATCAAAGCTCAATCTCTTTTTGTTCACGGTAAACGATACCACTATACACACCTTAAATAAAATTCAGGACCGCATAACTAAGTTTGTTTTCGAAAAATTATTTTGATAATTCCGCTATAAAACTGTGCTAGTTATACACTTTGTTCTAGTTTTCCTGTAGATCACTGTTTATCAACTGTAAATATGATAGATTTTTCGCTTCGTAAACTTTGGACATATAGGGAGGAATGGTATTTTTTTATATTTTCCAACATAATTCAAAAACTAAGCAAAATAAAGTCCTTTCATATGATACCCCATTTAAACTTGACTTACTTTGAAATTTCGATCCCCATTTGCAAAGTTTTTTTTTGAAATTTTCTTTTAAATAAGACTGGCTAAGCAATAAATAATATAAGTATTCCAAATTACAAATCAGCATCAGTGGTTGCTGAATTATAGCGCTATGATACATCATCAGCCTAAAGCAGTCTACTGCTGGACATAGACCTCACTCAATGCGCGCCATTTCGCCCTATCTTTAGCGCTATGATACACGGACAGACAACCCTTAAGTTGTCTTTACCTTTTTTTGTTCGGAACCCTAAAAATGCTCAAATAGGTACAAGACTCGATACTAATTCTTATATCGATACAAATAAAAGATTATACGTATGTTATATAGGTGTCCCGTTCAGGAGCTCAGCAGGTGGTGCTCCGGGGAGCCTCCCGGACCCTCAGCGGCCGGTACCGCTGCGAGGTCTCCGCCGACGCGCCATTCTTCCACACTGTGTACAAAAGCGCTTACATGCGAGTAGTTGGTCAGTATTTCCCACTTCATACATACATTCAATTCTTTTCCTTTGATCAAAACAATTGTTGTTTCATTTGAAGTGTTTTTCGTTTTGTGTTCCTTTGTCGACTATAGCAAACAGGTTCAACTTTCTTAGTTTATTTCAACTAATGTTTTATTTAGTAAGGACATTACTTATAGTATAGTTGATGATTAAATGTATTTCAGTTTATTTTATGTCGGTCACAATTATTATGTAGATTTAAAAAAAAGACTCGTGTAAAATTTAATTAGGTATTCATAAACAACAATCTATAGAAATGACCAAGTAAAACCATTTTAGGAGCATTTTTAGTAAATTACACAGCATATAAATTAATCGAAATACAATATTTCATAATAGTCTATTCCTATGTGTAGGGGAATGGTACGATATATTATTTACTCTATGGTACGAACGGTGGTAGATTCAACTATATCGTTCATAAGAGGCTTATCAGGGCCTATACCGATTAATTACTTTTTAATTTGATTTGATTTTGATTAATACTTTGAGAAACATTGTTTAATTTTGAAAAAATTGCTTTATTTTCTAAACGATTGAAATGGTTACCTGAATTAAATCATCGTTTCTGTTTGAATAAACTCCTTAATTCACTATCTAATAGCTGGCGGTTCAGCGTTTACCAGGAATTACACATAATAAACCAAATTACATTCTGGAGAAAATATTTGACTTTAACCCATAAAACTACAAAAAAATATACTACAAAATGATAAAAATTCTGCAAGCAAAATCTATGTTTAATCGGCCAAGATAAAAAAAATGTGGTTCACTGTTCAACATCCCTCCTACTGCGAACCATCAATTTAAAATATAAACAATTTTGTGAAAGGTTTTTGTTGCTCATGTAATTGAATTTGTAGTTGCTGAATGGTATTCAAAAATGGTGAATATTTTAAATGCTTTAACCATTTACATATCGTCCTACATGCAATAACATTTTTGTAGTTCACGCATCGAATATTCACTATTGGCGGTTCTCTTGTCATAAGTATTAGCAGTAGTTTTGTCATGGACATCTGTTATAGCCATTATACTCGGGGATAAATTCAGCAATATTTCAGTTTTATTTGAGAATAATTTTATTCCATTTATATGAAGATGTTGAACGGTAGCTGTTCATTGGCAATGACAATCTGTTTATTTCTATAGATTCAGTAGTTAGTAAATGCTTCATTTGATCTAAGTTTGTTCAACTAACAATCATCATATAAATAACTTGAACAATCCCATCGCGTTTTCGTGCAATCCTAAATCGTAAATCAGAACTATTGTTAGGCAATAAATGTTGAGAATCGAACACAAGGGATGTTTGATTAAGGTTTATCTTGGTTAATTTACGGTTATTGTAGCAGTCAATAGTTCGCAAGGATATACAAACTTAGGTGCAAGCAAGGCTTTTATAATATAATCTTATATTTGGACGAACGCAAGCAGTCCATCAACAAAATACTTGTACAAAAATAAAGTCAATAATATTTTCACTTAATTCGTAGCACAGCTACGAACTTGCTACGAGCGCATTCGACATTTTAAATGAATATGGGTTACCTCAGCTGTTTAAAATAGGCTTTCAAATTGAATAAAATGCTTTTATCAGGACTTTATTATCAAATAACTGCAATATATTTTCAGAGGTATTTAATAAGTCTTTTCTTTTTGATTTTTGAGGCTGCCGCTGCTGCCGATCGGTAAGGTTCTCAGCAGGGTGACAGCGTTTCCCCTTTGGATGGCTAACCTAATATTTAGGCGTAAAGAGCTCACCCACTTGCCGGTCTCCCATGCCTCAATTAGTTTTGACGGTTATACCTTTTTGTATCACGTCTACCTACTTACCCTAAGATCACAAATTACTACAAATTTATTGAAGCGCTTATCTGCTATCTTAATTCATATACAGGTAGAAATTCTCACGGGTCAGTATGGGCAGAGTTGAAGGCATGTGTAAATGGTCTTAGGAGGCTATCCCTTACTTTTGAGTTATTCATTTGAGAAAAAAAACAGTCAGTGAGAAAACGGTGATTTAAAAAAAAATATTTGCTTAATCGATCCTGTCTCCGACAATCTGTAAATGTTGATGGATATTACTCAAAAAGTTTAGGGATTGTCTCTTAAGACCATATTCGCGTGGCTTCAACCCTTAAGGTAGTTTGAACTTACTGACCCGACTCAAATTCTATCCTGTATAATATATAGTAATAACAAAAGCATTCATTCTTCTCAAATAAAAATAAGCGCTGTGCGAATATGTTCCTTTTATCTCGTTGTCACCAATATTTCGCTAAAAATGCTGACAGGAGCAAGGGAGGGACTGCATCAATAAAGTAACGCTGCAATAGTGCTCCAGTTAGAATGAATATGAGGTATCATGCCGTGTTAAAGCCCTCTGTGCAGCGAGTAGTAAACGCGCTTGTGAGATAAATTCTCTTAGTATACGGCTCATCGTACCGTATCGCTTCTCTATCTGTAATCTCTAAATGGGATGAAATAGTCACTATTTCTTTTTGTTTGTTTCCATATTTTTTTTACACTTCGAAATAGATTTTGATACGGCATATACCGTCATTTAAATAATGTATTCTGAAAGATTTATGTGTACTGTTATATTAAAAAATAGTAGAGAAATCTTGACATTTTGTAATGAAATCGTAATAACATACTTTTTACGACTTGATTACTTTGTCTGGCTTACACTGACTAGCCCCTAAGAAATGCATCAAATTGATGTACTACAGAATTTTGAAAAGCAATGGCACCCTTATGCAATTTAAGATATTAGTAAAATTAAACAATAATTGTCTTTTACACCATGATCACTCATGACATATAATTACTACACCAAACCCGAGCGAAGTCGGAGCGGGTCACTAGTTTTACATAATTTGGTTTCAGACAGCCTACATTTAGTGTATTCCAGTCTGTCGGTTTCACTAACTTTATATGTTACGTACTTAGTAATAGCCATTCATAACTCGCTTATTTGTACAGCTGAATAAATAATAAATATATATAATGTTGGTTTTAACAGACGTACATATTTTTTCTTTCCTCTTATATTCTCATATTATGCCCTGAAATTATTATGTGAATGATATTTATAAAATATTATAAAGCTTTGTCCGATATATGACGTTATTTCCCGACACGACAACGATAACCATTCAGCCAGACCAATGCGCAGTTACACTGTGCCTGACTCACTTACAGTGTCCCTAAAGATTTAAAAGGATTCAATTATACTTGTTAAGATGATGAAAAAAGCCTATGATCGTTGGTGCTAGCACGGTAAAGTTTAGTTTTGCTCAAGACGCAAGTTAGTATAATTTAAAACCTTATCACTAAATCAAGACAGAAAACAGTAGCCTACATACATTACAAAATACCCACCCTCTAATTCCTAGTGACTTAGCAACAAGCCCTCATTCACGACATAAATAGTAACCTACTAAGTGCTTGTCATAATGGTCGACCGAGGAGTGGTTATCAAATTTATCGATGCGCAACGTCCGAACATCATTCGAAATGAAAACAAGATTGTTTGCTCAACAAAGTAGGAAGGCCTTTGGTAAAATCTTGACGAATTAAATAAACACTAAAATACACCCACGACAGCCAAATTAAACGAGGTGCTGGAAAACTCCCTGCGTTCCCATTAAGTAGAATTGGCAAAAAGCGACAGAACAGGAATGTAAACACTTAAAACTTTGCTCGGTGCGGAGTTCCGCCGCTTCGCCGTAATAGAGGGCGCTGCTGGCAAACAAAGCACGCCGAGTTTTAGTTTGGGCCGCCATTTTGTCTGTTCGGCGTTTTAAGCGCTTTCTACGAAATTCGTGGGTAAAATGGAATAGGCGCATATGAAAGATGAATATGCAACGTGGACGTCCGTGTCCGACGCACATTGAAATACCGGCATACTCGTCCGATGAAAATTTATTGCCATCTATTTACTATTCCTTTATGTTTACGTACGCACTGCCATTGTTTACGAGGTGCGGTTTTCCGAACAAACAACATAATTCTGTACGGTTTGGTTTTGGTACACGGTATGATACAATAATTAATCAGTCTATGAAGACACGTTGCGTGAATCATCTTTCAGAGACACCGACACCATGCTCGTAGTCCTGGTAGGCTATTCTGTAAAAGGTAAATCATCTCGAAAGTCATCTCGCAACTCACCTCGCAACCCGATTTGGCGTGTTAATTATATTTCAGAATACCAAATCCTATTGAAAAACGTCAAAATACTCACCTGTCGTAGTTCATCTCACTTCCGTCATCACTCTGTGGCCCTAGTGTCGAATTCAATGATTTTTAAGAATAAGTAACTCTACTCTCATCGCGGATTCAGAAGTGATATTGCAAATGAACTTTACAGAATACCACTACTGCTTCAAATGTTCTATAAGCAGTAGCATCAATATTAATTTAGTTTCATGTTATGTTTACAACCACGGCTAATTACTGAAGCCAATTATTTTAATTGACATACCAATAGGAAGTAGTCAACGTGGTAACTTTCAACCGTGGAAAACTTTCTGCGGTTCTATCATTAATGTTATTTCGTTTGATGTTAAACAAATTTTGCTTTTTCGAGAATATCTACAATTAATAATTTAATATTGATTTTTATTTTCTTTCTATTATTTTTGTTCCTTTAGGTGTAGCGCAGACGACAGACTTTTTGTGCGAAGGAGTCTGCGCACAAAAAAGTCCGTCACGGATTTTTCACAGATTGAAAGCACAAAATACAACGTACATTACATCTTCGATCATTCTGTCGGCTGAATTCTATCTAGGAATATACATGCTTGCAGTGATAGTGATCTATTATTTAGTACTTTAAATACAGAAAAAGAAGAAGAAATTGAGATTTGGGTACATCCTATTCCTTCACAGTCTTTTTGCGCGTCGTGTGTGTTACTGATTAGAAATGTATAGGTTCTATTTTCACATACCTACTAAAAAGTGTGGCACGGATAGTCTGTCGTCTGCGGCTGCACCTTAGTCGCAAATTTTCATTTAGTTACGTACTAGATTTCCGAGGCTATCGTTTTAAGAGCAATCATTAAATGACTTGTTGGTTAACTATCATAATAAAAAATATGTAGATTGACACCTTAACTATCTAAGTGCTGCCTCAATTACTGCTACCACAGCATGCATAACAAAAAATAGTAAAACATCTGAAAAAATTAAATAAAAAAATAGCCAATTAAAAAAAAATATGTCAACGTTCTTGGATTGACAATACTACTCTTTACAATTTGTTTCGTCTGCATAATTGTAATAAAGTCTAACCCCCTTATTCATAATAAAGTTATCAAACGTTGATTAGCTAAAATTCCGAAGTCATTATCTGACACTTGACATTTGGTGGTTGAAAGAGTGAGACGGGGCACACTATTACACTGATTTAGTTAAAAATCTAGTATGAATAAGGGGGTACAATAAGTCATTAAGAGAGCCATAAAAATAATTTATGAGCATCTCACTTTCTCCTCACCTTTTAAAATAAATACTAAGTACATTTTTATTTGATTCGATAAGAAAATATTAATGAATTTACAGTCTCATTTTCAGAACATTTTCAGTTAAGGTTAAACAGTCTAGTTAATAGGAACAGTCATATTGGCCAATTGCAGTAGTTGCGGTTGGCTATTAGACGTTGTAAAGCGGTGTTTTGGTTGCGGTCGTAATAGTATTGCTTTTATGTGGCAGAGCTTCCTGAATCTGGGCCTAAAGTTCGAGCACAGAAGAGCTGGTACTCGGTGGGTGATATGCTCCGAGCAAACTGCACCTCCCCGCCCGCTGAACCGCCTGCGAACCTCACGTGGCTTCTTAATGGGCAAGAGGTAATATTTTAATCGAATACCTACCATCTTTTGTTTAACGGCGTATTAAAAATGTGAACGACTTGCCACGTAATAAAATATACGTGCGAATTTATTGTGTAAGATTGTTTGTTGTAAATGTTGAGTTGTGTATAGGTATATTGAATTGAATCATAAGCGATTTATCTAAATGTTCGTATGTCAGTCAGTTCAAGTATAGATGTAAGTATGTAGATTCTAAAATATGAACGTAAAAGCTTTTACGCAACCCCGTAATTGATTCTGAGCTGTAGAATTTTCTGCTGATAATAAATAACCTTTTTAATATTAAAACCAGCTTCGATATTCAAAACATAATATTTTTATCACACGATAGATAGTTTCGCAAATAAAAGTGACATGATTTATATTTGCCATATTTTTTACAAACTCAATATTTGAACAGTTTTAATAAAGAGGGTTTATGTAAATGTTATTCTTTATGATTGTACTCAAAGGTGAAGGGCCTCGACATCCCGCCCCATGACACGCCATATGCGCCAAGAAAACCTGTGATAACCGACACGTCGCTCGAAGATGCAAATAGAATTATATTCAGTCCGTGGGACGCAATCTCGAGCTTCGAGGAGCCCGTGACCGACAATGTAATAGACATTCCAGGCAATATCGCCGGCATGGTGGGCATTTCCGACGTTGATAGCAATCGGAAAAACAAAGAAGAGAGCACCACCCGTCTTGCTCCCAGACTAGAGCAAATAGCAAATAAATTGAACATTAGTATTGAAGAAGAGAAATCTAATAAATCATCTTCGTTCAGCCAGCTTGTTATAAGAGTACAGTCCGTACATTTTCACAAAGTGAGTCAATATTTTTAGATTTCATTTTTGTTGATTTGTTACTTGAAATGTTTTTTCAGTGATATAAATCTAATACCGTTACGAAAATAAATGTTGTGAACCTTTCTGTTTAATAAAAAAGAAATGGGAGTAATAGTCATGATGTCACTGTCTGGACTCTGTACCTGTCTCAATTTAGCACCGATCAAAATCGTAGTCATGACTAGACATATTTTTTTTATTCGAGGTCATGACAATAACTTCTTTAGTACTGTACTATTGTAGGTATACTTGTACAACAAGGTGGCTTGGCTATATGTATATACCTACTCGTACATATTGAACGTCGCATGCCCTTTGTCAAATTAGCCGTGTGAAAAC
Source organism: Polyploca ridens (assembly GCA_951394255.1). Classification (NCBI taxonomy): domain Eukaryota; kingdom Metazoa; phylum Arthropoda; class Insecta; order Lepidoptera; family Drepanidae; genus Polyploca; species Polyploca ridens. The sequence continues at coordinate 7,320,923 of OX596250.1, forward strand.
AATATTGCACGTGATATATTGCGTATGAATATCCACTTCATTTCAGAGGTACATTTATTCAAAGATAATATTGGATTTGCATTTATAAAACAAACTTTGAATTTATATGTGAATAAAACAACAATTTTATTACAATGTTAATTTGTTTGACCCGAGCTAGTATCAGATAAATAGTAAAAGTAGCTTTATGGTAATCAACTTTCGCAGTGTGTGTGTTGAGACATGTTTTGACGCAGGGTCGGTTGAACGTGACGTGCGTGGCTCGCGTCCTCTCCGTGTGGTCCGCCGGTGGCGAGCTACTTCTCGACGAGGAGAGGCCACAGATAGCACCCGTTATGGGCAGCCGGGATTCGAATTCAGGTGCAATATTAAAAAATGAAGCGCTCGTGGTGTAGCATGATTAGCCGTTCTTAATCGATCGGCAAAATTAAGCTACGCCTGTCGTGGTCGGTACCTGGATGGGTGACCGCCTAGTGGTATTTCAAATCGAGCGTTTTCGTGGTTCGGAAGGCACGTAAAGCCGTTGGTCCCGGTTATCACTTAATTGTGATAGTCGTTAAGCTAGTTGGATGCCCCTAGGCGGCTTGAAAAATTATTAGGCCAACAGTAGGTTGACCACTAACTAGCCTACCTCCACCGATCCGCAGTGGGCACGCGTGGTGGAGTATTGCCCATTTCCTTTCACCTTCATTTGTGAAAGGAGGCCTGTGCTCAGCAGTGGGACATTATAGGCTGATGATGTTGTTGATGATTAATAAAATCATTTTTTTTCTAAATTTGCCTCATCTGGCAAAAGAATTATTGAATAAATATCCCTACTATTGCAAAAGACGATTTCATCATATATTTTTCTCGTTTTTGCAGGATTGCGGCATGCTACATCATTTACTGGCGCTTTAACGTTACTAAATTGTTTAATATACACAAATTGGTAAATATATTTTTTTGTGTGAGTACTCTGTCATTTTCCAGCATGAAACTCATATTTATTCCTTTGAATACCATAAAAATCATATTGAAGAGATTTTATCTTTAAGTGAAGCCCTTATTTAAATATTGAAACTAAATAAACTTGAGCGCTTTTTATCAAAAGTATTTCTATTTTAAATAAAAATTGTAAGGCATTCGACTTTACAGCAGCATCGTGGAATTTCAATTTTATAAAACCAGTTGGTGTTCAACTCAGCTTATATACTACTTGAAATAAATTTTTGTTCTTATTGCAGGTCAAACCGATGATCAGAAGACTAAATAAATTAGTATAAGAACTCATTTTCTCATCTAAAATCAGTGTTAGACTAAAGTTTTAGTGATTGAAGAAATAAATGAAAATAATGCAGGTAAAGATATTTTATCAGCAACGTGAGTTGGAAGTAGTGAATTTTATACTGTACATAATTAGATGTATCATAGACATTTTAAGGAAAATAGTGACGTTTTGCTTGACGAACTTGTACGTAACTGTTACTTAAACATAAGAACTTTAAAAAATAAAGATCTCTGTTTTTAAAACTGTATATTATTTAATATCGTAACACGTATTAATACCAATACATAAGATTTTTGATTAATAAACAAGGTGCGAGTGTGTGTGTGTAGGTATAAAGGAGAGTGCAATACATATGACTGAAGATCAAATTCAAACACCACTTATTAGAAGCTCCTATCGTGCTCCTATCTCATACACAAACTGTCAACTGTCACAATTTAAATGTTTTTTTTTTAATTCTAGATAGATTTGTCTTTGACGCTAATCGCATTCGGTGACGCATCACCAAGTGATGACGTCACCGAAGGTGTTAAGCAGCCAAAGTCTTGAAGGGAACCGGTTCACAGTAGAACTTCGGAAAAATTCCGAAGGTGCTTGGCGACAGATTTTCAACTGGAGGCGAATGAGAGAACCTCCGAGCTACGGTTTCCTTACGATGCGACGCCTTCCTAAACCGATAGCTCAAGCTGATTCGAACCCACGATCTATCTTACTAAACTCGATACCACTGAGCCATCATCGACTTATAATGCAACTGGCGTTTTGGTATTTGGCTATAAAATTCCTTCCTAATGAATAAAAGTTCAAAGAGATTTTTATTCTGGGAACTCTGAACTCAAAAGAGTTTCAAACAAAAGCGAGCTTACAGTAAATGTGAATTATATTCGATTAATAATAAAGGAATATATAAAAAAAAACTTATCTAGTTATTTCACTAGACTGCGGTAAATGTGCTGCAAAATAAATAGTAATTATAATAATTATGAGCCATCTAGTATTATTTATTATAGTATATTTATAGTATTATGTACGTTCCATGTGAGTGAATATTCTGCACGTACTTAATTAATATGATTTTATGAAATAGCTTTTTCATAAACTCTATTTAGAAGCGAAGCTAAGTTTTTGTAGCTAAATTATTAATTGAATTTTGAACTTGATCTTATTTTATTTTCTACGGATTCCCTAGGAGGATTCCCGAGAAGTTACACGGTTTTGGTCTCCTATTGCATTTATACTTTCGTAAAATAAATAAAGCTCAAAATAGTATATACAACTTTAATCCAAAAATTCGCATAGCTTCCGTAATGTGTAATTGAGTGAATTTACCGGCGAAGTTCCTGTATTGAAAAATGTGTCTAAGTACATCCATATCCAATTATAATAAATAATTTCAATCATCGTATTATATGAAAGTGGAGCATTAACGGGTAATGTAATTTAGTTGCTTTATTAAATGTAATGTTGCATGGCGTGTCTTTCAAAGTGGTTGGTGGACGAAACTCAATAATATAGTTTCGTCGAAGGATGCAATCGAAATGCACATGCTTGGAGCTGTGGTCAGACAACTATCCACTAGTAACTGTTTATTGGAATTGTTGTCAACGTTGTTCAATTTGCGTGATACAAATTTTGCAATACGAAGTGGTGACAATACGGAGATATTAGAAGAGATGCCAGAGATATTGATGAAAAAGAAAATAATAATTAAAGTAACACATTAAGTTAAACAAAAGAAACATTGGTGCCGATTCTGTTGTAAATCGCACTAAACTAATTTGCATATTTCATAAATTTCATGTCATACCTATCACATCTCTTTCTTACAAACATGATTGAAAAAGGATAGAACATATCAACTTAGTCTTTGCGGTCAAATTAGTCTTTACGGTCTTCATTTGCGGGTATTTAGACGTAACCGCGATAGATGGCGACTTTTATATTGAAAACAAACATTGGACTAATTTAACAGGACTAAATTTCTTACATCCTTTTTACCCGACTGACCCGGAAGGAGGGTTATGTTTTTCGAGTGTATGTATGTATGTATGTCTATTTCTTTGTGCCGCTCTGCAGCCTAAACGGCTTGATGGATTTAAGCATATGAGGTGTCGTTAGATTCGTCTTGACTGGGGGAGTGTCATAGGGTATGTTATTTTTATATGGCGCCTAAGAATAAAAAAATAGGGGGGGAATTAAAAAGTTTCGTTATTATAACAATATGGGTATCAAATGAAAGCCTGTAAATAAACCATTCCATATATGTATATATTGTAATACTTTTTTGCTACCATTTTGACATAAACTGCAAAAAACCACGTTGAATGCAAGGACAGTAGGTACTGAGCCGTTACCATACGTAAATCACAGATTTGCGATGGTTGTTAGCGTTCCTTTACCGTACCGCTATAATACGTACAAGTCTTTCTGTATAAAACTAAAAAGTCTGAAATAAATTAAATTATTAAAAGAAACAAAAAACCCGACTGCGTAAAACATAAATTAACTGAAAAGAGAAAAACAAGCTCTTAAATCTATAGAATTTTGAATATAACTTGAATTTTATAAGGTATTGTAGTCGGGGATAAACAAATATTACAAAAAAAATACATAATTAGATTATTGGTTGTCCCCGATTGCAATACCTTATAAAATTCAAGTTATATTCAAAATTCTATAGATTTAAGAGCTTGTTTTTCTCTTTTCAGTTAATTTATGTTTTACGCAGTCGGGTTTTTTGTTTCTTTTAATAATTTAATCTTATGTTCTTTGTTAGAAAGAGACATAGTGAGATTAAAATTAGTTGTAAACAACAGAATCAGGGCCATTATAATAATTGTACTAAATAAGACCAATTTGGTATTGATCTTGTATACGATAACCATATAGGGGTACCAGAAACAGCAAATATTTATGGAACAAACTAGAACATAAAAAATAAAACAATCCTAAAAGTGTAGGTACTTAGATACTATAATTTGTGATCCAAAAATATTAAGGTATTCATTTTCGAATAAACTATAGCCGAAAGAAACCCGTAGCACAACCGGTATAAATAAAATATTAAAAATTACAAAACTAATTATAATACAACATATTAACTATATCACAATAAGGTCATCAAGACCTAGAAGTCTCAGAGAACGATTTACTTAAGTATTTAAAAAGTAAGTTAATCGAACCTCTGGAGTTCTAAATAAATTGTTAGCTAGCTATTCAGAGTGGAGGAGATTACAAAGTTTCCTACAGCTTAGACTGCCCTTTGTACTTTTGTTGGTATTGGCTTTAGATTTGGGTTTAACGTGTTTGTTGAGTACTCCATCGATAAACTGCTAATGTAAGTAGAAAATTTAGTGGAAGTAGTTTAGTAGTAGTTCATGAAGAATATATATTTTGTAAGCCATGTATAACAATTTAATAATATAAGAGAGGGTCTTCGATGTTCTGAAAAGCATATTTTTTTGTCACCGCATTGACTGTGTTATGTGAAGTTATAACATGAAGTACAGGCATAGCGCATACAAATGCCTCCCGCTCCACTACCGCAGGACACTACTCAGTTCTGCTCTATGCCTAAGTACACAAAATCTAGAAAAGTGTAAATTTTCAGGACCTGATTGATATCATCCTTGTAATTCAGTATTTAATGTAAGTAATAAATTTTAAAAAAAGGAGCGCTCGTGGTATAGTATGATTAGCTGTTCTTAATCGATCGGCTACCACCGCCGTGGTCGGTACCTGGATGGGTGACCGCTTAGTGGTATTTCAAATCGAGCGTTTCCGTGCTTCGGAAGGCACGTAAAGCCCTTGGTCTCGGTTATCACTTAATTGTGATAGTAGTTAAGCTAGTTGGATGTCTCCTAGGCAGCTTGAAAAATTCCAACAGTAGGTTGACCACTAGCCTACCTCCACCGATCCGCAGTGGGTACGCGTGGTGGAGTATTTGCCCATTCCCTTTCACCCTCATTTGTGAAAGGAGGCCTGTGCTCAGTAGTGGGACATTATAGGCTGATGATGTTGATGATGATGAATAAATAAATAAATAGGGATGAAAATACTTATATAAATGTAACTTATTTCTTACCGAGTAAATTTTCATTTTATAACCTTTAAAATTTACTAAGGTTTAATTTGATTTGTTGTCTGTTTAAACAGACAATAAATCAAATAATTACCGACATTTAGTGGAATAGCAAACATACCACAAACATTAATTGCTACAATTTCATTGTGAAATGAAAAACTCCATTTCATTTGTCTTTAATTACAAGAAACAAGTACATTTACCTGCCGAGACTGACTTGTATGTTTCATACCATAGAGTTAGAATATTTTTCAGCTATAGTTGTAATATATAATTAGTCTTTGTTCTCATATAATATTTATATTGCATATAAAAGATAGGTTAAAGGTGTAAACGGTTTTTACGTCAGAAAGTAACTTTAGGTAGGCAGGTATAATTAATTTAAGAGTATACTATGCTTTATAAAAGATAGCTTGATCTCTGCGACAGTTGTATGAGTCATATGAAAATTAACCTTATGGCTTTAGCATAAGGTTTATCTGTGTCATCATAAAATCAACGACAGATTAAACAGATGAGCCTTATTGTAAATCTTTTATAAACCATAAGTATGGTACAAAATGTAACCCTGAAATAATAAAACTAGTGATCTTAAAACTTATTCTTATTAAGTACTTTATAGTGTTTGCTACTTAGTCAGTTTTTTATACAAATTAATATCATTTTTTGAAGTGCTAAAAGATGGCAACCAAGCAGATGGACTACCGAAAGATGATGGTATATTCTGACCTGTGTAGCTGTGCTGCGCTTGGAGTATGACCATATGCTCATATTGGCTGCTCTACCCCGCATCTCGTCGCCCAGTTACCTAAAGTATTTATTCAATTTAGGCCCTGATAAGGCACTTATGAACGTCAACAAAATGACTCTACACCGGTTCCAAATACAACTTGAACTGAGACGACTCCAGCAAGAAAATCAGTTAAAATTATTAGTTTGTTTTATTGATAAAAAATTTGTTCATTCAATGCTGAGTGGATCAGACACTTGTCTAATTAGGCGGTGATAGTCTTCTGGCTAGATATGATGTTTCCAAAATAGGGATACCTACTATTTTATGATGTTTGGAAAGGTTGCGTCCAAAGTTTTGAAGGTAAAAACTGTTTTTGAGAGTCAATAAAAAGTAAAGTTTTCAGAAATTTTACTTTCGTTTATTTTGTTACTTGCACTAAATAAACATTTAATCGTACTTGAAGTCCATTTGTGTATAGGCTTGTGATTTACCACAATGTCACCGTGGGCAGTGATTATGTGGCCGAAGGTATTAAGCACAAATATCCTCGAAGGGAAAACTGCCCCTCAAGTGCAGCTTTCAGAATATGTGGTACAAATAATCATAATATACCTAAATACTGTTATTCTCATAAAATAAAATATAATACGCATGACAACACTGAACAAAAATAATTTTCTTATTCTCAGAATCAGTGTACGAGTAATATAATATAGTTATTATAACATAAAAAAATAAGTTCATGTTGACTTCCTGTTTGCCATGATGATTTTAGGTGAGGAAAATGTTTTCCCAATACAAAAATAAATATTTTCTTGACCATTATTTCAGAGGTACGAGTACACCCACTTTTCCTTAGAAATAACATGTTTTTAACTTATTACTGACTTATTTGTGCCTTTGTCGTTTTGTGTCCATATCCCGTAGAGTATGTAGATACTCGGACAGATGGGGCTCGCAGCTGGTACTACGGGTCCGGCTGCTTGGATCACATGGGTGCCACGGGAGTCGAGTGAGGAGGTTGATTGTGGTTGGACTCGTGGTGGCTATTTGTGGTTACCTGCAGGGGACGGGCATATTCGCCTGCTCAGTAAGTCTGCGGCCGAGCATCCTTTCCCATGCGCAACTAGGGTCTGAAGTTACCAGTCTAAGTCGTAGGGCTGTTTGGTGGTCAGACGCGGGGTGCAGCGAGTATAAGTTGCTTTATTACCGCTACTCAGGTTCATTCCTGGATAGAAAGTAGAGGGCTAGCCCCGCTAGATTAGCTTTCCGGCAACTCTGCTGTAAGTGAGGGTAGATGTGTTGATGCACATCGGGCGGTGAACGAGCATTACAGCTCCAGCATTTCAGCATTCTGGTGAAATGGTAGTCAGCAATTCTCTGACGTCCCCAACCGGGATCGAATAACTTTCCTTTCGGAATGCGCGTGCTGAGCGACTTTTAACAGCTCCGGTACTATTCTGGGCAAATAGGAGTGAGTGATCACGGTGCGACTCTCACTATGAGTACCAGAGTGGACGCTCTGGCGGTAAGACCTACCGCAGATGGTCCTTCGCCTTGAAAGTGGCTGCCAGGTATAGTGTACCAAAGTTTTATGCCTAAGGGTTGGTAAGTTGGCCACTAAAATATATCTAAATGTGGTCTGACCGTTTTGAGTTATACCACAATCTCACTATGGCACAAAAAACTAAGTGTACATAGTTAAACTCATGATGTGGCCGAAAGTTGCTATCACAAAAAGCCTATAAAGGATCAGGCTCTCAAATGCAGTAGCTGGAACACACCGGCAGGACCTTGGTGACAAATTTTAGGGTACCACCACTACTGGAACCCTATACGCTCCGTTCATCCATCTGTTGGACTAAACTAAGTAAAATAGAGGCCAGAAATCATTTTTTTTTCTACTACTAAGGTAGCAAACAAGCGTACGGCACGCCTGATGATAAGCAGATGCCTGGACGCTTGCAACACCAGGGGTATCTCTCGTGCGTTGGCGACGCTGCAAAAATCTCTTCACACCTTTTATGAAAAAATTTATGCTATAATCCCTGGGGAAAACCACGGCGGGAATATTATTTGCTCAAATGCTCCGAATGTCAACAAAATTATCGGTAATAATTAAATATAAAGTTTGGGATGATGGGGAAACAAATATCTAACACAAGCAAAATAATTTAAACATTATTGTATCAGGGTCACTGAATTTCCTTTCAGGTCTTCGCACGTATCGTTTTATTTTAAATCTTTAATCGAGTAATCATTTTAATAAAAAATTATTTGGTAAATAATAGTGACTTTACAACTAAAGTAATTAAGGCACAACCAGAAGTTATTTCTTGGTACCCACTTTAGGATTAATGATTTCTGTGTAAAATAGAACATGTCCCTGAGGTAAGGTAAGGTCGAGCGTAATGGAGAACGCAGGCCAATTAAGGGCTTAGGTATTAAGCTATTAGCTTTATTACAACGTTACTAATACAACTTGGAATTTATGACCGTTATGAGTTACTTATGGCTGACTGCTGGATATTGATATATGAGCAGTTGTGAGCTTGCTCGCCGCATTGTCCGCGGATGACAACGTTCGAAGAAAAACCACCTTGTCTCGTTTTTTTTTGTTGTAGGGTACTGAGTTGATCAATAAATCGCTACTCCTTATATTATGTTACTTTAAAATTGGACTGAGATATGCATGAGAGCGAGTAGGTGGTTTCATTTAATTTATTTTACTAACTAATAATTATAATCTTTTTATTTGCCATAAACATCTTTGCAACCATTACGGCGTATAACTGAACAACAAATATACAAAAAACACACAAATTAAATAGTATGAATAGTTATCAGCATTTTCTGAATTAGCATTAAACGTATAGTTTTTTGAGGATTATCGTTAGGAAAATCTATTGTACACACGGCAACACATCAAGCTATACATTTCCAGTATAAGCTGATCTCGTATTGTATAGGATTTCCCTGCAATGAGAGGTCAGCTTATATTGGAAATGTATAGCTTGATCTGTAGCCGTGCGTACATATAAATCGCTTAGAAAACTATACAAATACACAAGTAGGTACTGTGACCTATACTGGTACATACAGGTCGTTGTTTTGGTTAGCGACGAGCGACTCAGGGTCGATAATATGATAGATACTGGTGATAAAAAAATACTTTTTTTTTAATAATAAAAATAAAAAAAATTTTTTTTTAAATCTTGTAATAAGCTAAAGTGTAGACATAATACTCAACGGGAGTACGAGGGAGTAAAGGAGTAGGGCGATGGCGGCTTGTGCCTAGCTCTAGTCTGTGCACGTGCCTAGTAACCTAGTACTTTGCGGTAATTTTATTTCAAATTGAATAAGGTATTTCTCAACATATTTACAGTATTTAATGGAATTAAGTCCATTTTTGGGGAATATATATTTTGTACTACCGGTCCTGGGTCGCTTGTCGCCGACCAAAACAACAGCCTGTATACAATGTTGAAATTGTGTTGTATCAATTTATTTTATACTTTATCCTTAATAGATATCTACTTTCACAGCAAAATCTGGTACCTTTCCTATATCTTCTCCATTTTAACATAATGTTCAAAACATGATGTGTCAAAACACGTATGCGAGATGAGATCTAATATAAAGGTAAGTAAGTTTGTATCCGTAGACGATAAGTACCTATGCAAGGAAGTAAATTGAAAACGCTGATATATCCCCCCTAAGACGCGAAGCAGTTACCTTCTTAACTCTTGTTGAGCTATGTCGATGCAATATTTTTACAAATGTTCCTGAAAAACGTCCAAATAATTAAGTAATTTGATCATCTGATTTTTATTTTGTATAGTTTGTGACTCGATAGAATTAGAGTAATTTAACTCACATCCCACACACAGAGAAGATCTCATACTGACTATTTTCCTAATTTAATTCTTTTTCTTTTTACTGTTTAAATTTTAATTTATTATGTAATGATTTAGCTTTATATATATGATTTCCTTTTTTTTACGACCTATATGATCACCTGTAATACAGGCGTCAAGCCTAGCTCAGCAACTGAGGTCTCAAGACGACTGTGTGCTTTATTTTAATTTTTGAAATAAACTTTACTATTATTGCAGTAAAAAAAAAATTTAAAAAAAAAAGCCAATTTTAAAAATATACCCATGCCGTGGTTTCGCGTAATCCGATATTACCATAAAATTTGGACGTAATGCATTTTTTCGCATCATCATATTCTTTTATCTAAAGCCATCTACGGCTATCTAAGGCTACTCCTGAACATATTTTTCCAAAACGAGTAGAATCCTGGTCATATGGTCGCTTCTCAAAAGCTTTTATATACCTACCTTAACTTAGCACAATAGTCGCAAAAGTTAAATGCGTACATTATAAAGTTGAATTATACTTATTTAAGTAGGTACCTACCCACAAAGGAGATGCACAGAGCACCTAATTTCAAAATCAGTTCCACATGAATAATGTAATAAGCGAGATCGTAAAATCTAAAATCGATGGGGATTATCGTCGCTACTGAGTGCAATGTGGTGGAAATATAAAGGATTTGAATATAATTCAAATGGATCCAGTTATCTTCAATGAGCATAACTAACTAACTAAATTAGTAAATAAAGGGCTTTAGTTACACATTAGTGCTCATTTAGAGAGCGAATATAATTTAGCAATTTGCTCCAATGTTACCAGTTGAATTTTGCTTCGGTTTTTTTTTGTGTTAGATCATTAAGAAGTTGTGTATTAACTGAAAAAATCAGAAGTTATATAAATAAATCAGACCTAGATACAACGTAAACTCTTAAGCCCCTAATTTACAGGATAATTAAATACGAGGCTCAGATACAGCCGTTCAGAGGCAAAATTGGCATCGAACTACTTTAGTTTTGTGCCAGTTATCTGCAGATTTCATTCCTCTGCAAGTGTTAGGATGGCAAACACGATAACATTAATGAATTTGGGTTCGGTTGGCTTTCATTTCCTAAGTCTGCCGGTGAGTTGTGTTGGTGAGGATTACGTCCGCACGCTTTTATCTCCGTCGCACATACAACAAGTTTATGCTCTATCTCTTTTCCTTCCACATATTCTCTCGTTCGTTCTAAGATACTAGTTTATCCTATTTAGTGCACGGATTGAACTAAATAAAGTTCCTTTATAAGTTTTCTCACTTAGTATATCTAATGTGTAACAGTTAATATGGTTTTGAAACTTGAAATGAAAATATAGGTATCAAATTGGGTATCAAGGATTAAATTAACTATATTTATTCCATATTTATATTCAATTATTTTTTTGTATCTACTAATAATAAATATTTAACAAGGTTGTTTTGTTGAAGGTTGTCTATGTTATTTTACTTTTGTAAATAATAACAACTTATGATGACAACCGTGAGGAAAAAGGAAAATAAATACCTTTAACAGTAAAAAAATATGGTTTGAATTGGACCCATGAAATATTATTTAAATTATTAAGTTCCCGAAAAAGCCCGCTCCTTTTCTCTTGCGAATAAAAAAAAAACAATCCATTTTTCTATGTAAATGAAATATTTGTTTGCGGCGGAGACCGCGACAAAAATCTTATAATAAATGACCGTCGCTGTATGAAATGCTTAAACATTTTTATGCTCGGAACAAGATCTTTTTCAGCGTTCCAGATGCGCTTTCACGAAACAAATAAATAACTATTTGTCCTCGTTGCGGGACAGGTAATTACGAAGCAAATAAATTATTCGGGCCCATCGAGCTATTCAACGCACACGTAGATACTCCACAAACCTATCTGTGAGTAAAACGAATCCCCTGAACATAATTGCCTTGGAAATAATAGATACTTGTGCCGAAGCTTACTTATATGTGCGCCTTCGGTTCCTAAGTGAAGATGCTCTCAACATAATCGTTCAATATTCATCAACAGCTGCCAATATTAAAACTGGCTTTATAAAGATGGTTTATTAACAGAGGATATTAAAATGTATCTACTTACCCCCTTATTTATAATCGCTTTTTGACTAAATCAGTGTACCCAACTGATATGGCGCGTCGTGAATCTTCGTTCGCACAGAAAAGAAAGTATGGCCCCAAAGATTAACGAAAGAATGCTTAAAACTTTCAATCAACCTTAGATCACTACTATAAGGTTCATAATACACTGTAGCTGTTAGTTCCGTCTCACTCGCAAGTCACGCCCCTCCGCACGGTGCGCGCTATCATGGCGGCAGCTGCCGACCAATAGCGTTTCCCCCGCTTTGAAAATGTATGTTCTGCGCAGGTACATCGGTACAGTATTACCCAACTTATATGGCGCGTCGTGAATCTTCGTTCGCACAGAAAAGAAAGTATGGCCCCGAAGATTAACGAAGGAATGCTTAAAACTTACAATCAACCTTAGATCACTACTATAAGGTTCATAATACAATGCAGCTGCTAGTTCCGTCTCACTCGCAAGTCACGCCCCCTCCGCACGGCGCGCGCTAACATGGCGGCAGCTGCCGACCAATAGCGTTTCCCACGCTTTGAAAATGTATCTTCTGCGCAGGTACATCGGTAAGCCATATTAGTTGGGTAATACTGTAAGCCATAACAGTTGGTTACTACTGTAATAGTGTGCCCGTCTCACTCTTTCGATCACCAAATGATAAAGACTTCGGAATTTTAGCTAATCAACGTTTGATAGCTTTATTATGAATTAGGGGGTTAGAGTAGGTATATATCAAAACGATGCGATGGTGGAACAATATTAGATCTACATGATAGTTGCCTTTGTAAATCGCTTCCGCAGTTAATTTATGTTTACCAATATCAGTATGTAGAGAAAGTTTTCAGTACCGATCAAGATAATGAATAAAACATTTTGTATTGGTTCTAGAATATTTCAGTGATTCAATATAGGTAACAAACACAAACAAAGAAGAGATCTCGTAAGTTTTTTTGAGGTAAACGCGTTGAAAATTTTTTCAAGTAGGTTATACTTTGGAACTTTTAATGAGGGCACTTCATTACTCAGACTCGCGGGTGGACGGTTTTTTTTTAAATTAAAGTAAAACTTCCAAGTATTGTAGCACTTCAGTCGTCAAAGTGGAACTCGTAAAAAAATCTAGATGGAAACTTAGTTGGAAGAGTTTATAAAGCTTTGTACCTACACTGACTTAGAAAATTCATGAGGTCAGTGGCGTTATTTTAAAATAAGTAAAGACTGAAATAAATTATGACTATTACGATCCACTGCACTCTGCATTGAAGATTTATATCTGTGGTATTGACACATTTGTGTATTTGGAAATCAGAGTAACTCAAAAGTTACCTAGCTTTTGAGTTACTCAAATGACTGCTCATCAATTTGGTAAACAATAAATAACTTGTTGGATTGTGTGTTATTATAATATACACAATTTCAATACACAAGTTTAACTGAGGAAAAACGATCAACACTTATAAATAATATCCAATGTAATATAAAATCAGAAGGTTTAACGAATACGTTGACTATCTGCATTTAGAATGACAGTAGTTAATTTCACTGTTGCATTTAACTATAGCTAAATAGAGATAAAGAACAATAAAGGCTTTCGAACGTTAGTACCTGTGAGTAGTGGGCGGCTGCCCTTTGTGCGTGGCTTTGAAGTGGCGCCACTAACGAGGGTACGGACTGAGGTACAAAGGGTCAACCGACTGATACTACGATTGTCATCCACTGAAACGAATTGTATTCTATGCAGGACAATGCTGTAATATCCAATAATCAATTTATATTGTGTATGTGTAGCGAATTTACAGCGATATATACATTATATATCTATTGAATATATAGATGCATAGTGTATATTAACGGCAAGATACCCAGCAGGCTGGATGCGTTTCCTCATTGGATGGCGAAGCTGATGGCTTGACGGAAGAAGCTCCCCGCACGCTCGCTTTGATGACAAAGTACTAGCAAAATGGCGAGCTTCCGATCCCCACGGTCCCATGGTCACGACTGGAAAAGGTATAAATAGATAATTTGGTAATCAATGCGTATTTTTTTGGTTTTGATTTTTCCGCAGCTGCCAAATCGCCGGTAAGTGAGATGGTGCGAGTGTATCAACACAATTCACATCACACCAGCGACCTGTCGACACTCCACGAGCTCAAAGACATACCGTCCGGCCTCTTGTCGTTGCCACGTGGAATACCGACTGGTTCCAGTACGGAAGGCACGTTAGCGACAACAAGAGCCCTGCGGATAATGGAGTTTTTTTTTAAATATTTTGTGGAAAAAAGTTTTCACTGCATATATAGAGATAAATAATAATAAATAAATAATAAATATCCTGGGACATTCCTCACACACGGTCACCTGATCCCAAACTAAGCAGAGCTTGTACTATGGAAATCAGATAACTGATATAATTACATATACTACTTTTTGTTTGTAAATACATACTTAATATACATAATTACACCCAGACTCAGGACATACAGACATGTTCATGCACACAAATGCATGTCCTGTGTGGGAATCGAACCCACGACCTGCGGAGCGTAAGGTGAACCTTAACCAACTGCGCCAACTGGCCCGTCAATCAAAGAAATACGTACCTACCACTGATATATCCTTATCTTTATCTATCCACTATTTTTGGTATAAGAGCTAGCAACGTCGCGAAAAAAAGAACTTTAGCAAGGCTGGTTTTTTGATATTTTCTTGCGCATTAAAACCTGATAGAGATGCGCCAAGTCTGGCAGCTGGAAGTGGTTGCGTTTGCTTTTGCGCATCCTATTTGTATTAGTGAAAAATTCGGATTTTTAACCCTTTAAACCATTTTAGCACGAATAATTTTTTCTTCACCATTTTCTACAGCCTTTTTGCAACCTAAACTTAAATCGACAGAGCGTTATGTGGTTGCTACCTACGTGCCAGATGCTATTTTAGTTGTGAATCTTGTGAATGACATATTTTCTTCTTAACCATTTTCTAAAAGCTGAAATTTTAACATTATATAGTTATGCTATCAAAGAACCTAAAACGGAAATCTGGTTGCATAAGGGTACAAAGACTAATTTAAGATCAGTTCAGAACACGGAAAGCAAGTACCGGAAATGGAATTAGAGACCCAATCGATAGCAGCAATGAACAAAATGCTAATTCGAAAAAGTTTATTTTAAACCAGAGCCATTTGAAGGAAAGCATAAGATAACTTTATGTTCAAAATCCAAATAAAAAAAATATTTATTCAGGTTAGGCCCTGGGGCCCTAGGATGGCCCTACGGATCGTACGGGGATACCGTACCGTATCCTTTGAGGCGGCAACTATTCTGGCTCGCTTTCTGCCACTGGATATTCTGGCGGACATGGATGCGAGGGTCTACGACCGGATTCGCATCGTCCGCCAGGGTGGTGGAGGCGACCCAGTAGAGGCGATCAAACGGCAGGAGCGACTTATCGCATTCGAGACGTGGCGCGCAAGGCTTGGTGAGGAGCGGTTTGCGCGCAAACGCGTCGTTGAAGTAGTCCTGCCGGTCTTCGAGGCCTGGATGCAGCGAGAAGGTGGACGACTCACCTACAGACTTACACAGATAATCACCGGGCATGGGTGCTTCGGTGATTATCTGTATAGGATCGGACGTGAGGCGACGGCGGCCTGCTTCCACTGCGGTGGGAGTAACCAGGATTCCGCATCGCACACGCTCGCGGTGTGCCCTGCGTGGGAACCTGAGCGGCGGATCCTGGTCCAAGAGATCGGACGAAATCTCTCCCTGCTAGCAGTCGTGTCGGCGATGCTGAGCAGGGATACGGCGTGGAGGGCCGTAGCCTCCTTCTGTGAGACCGTAATGGTCCAGAAGGAGGCTGCTGAGCGGGATCGGGAGAGAGCCGATCCCACCCGGAGACGAAGCCGCCGGGGCGCTAACGTGCCTCGTCGCGGCCCCCCTGCCCTGTAGCTCGGGCTTAGAATAACAGCTACGGTGTTCCCCTGCCTGTCGTAAAAGGCGACTAAACGGGGCCTTTGGGGTCGTGGGCAATCAGAGCGGGGGCTTTGTGCGCCCAGAAGCGACCCCAAGGAGGACGATGGGTCGATGTGGTCACGACTCATCGTGCGATAGCACAGCGAGGGTGCTGGGGGGAGGTGTAACGCTTCCCCCGGGACGAGCTATCTAAGCGCCGCGCTTGGAGGGGTGAGCAGGTACGCGTTCAACACGAGAGCCCGCCCCCCTCTCTATAGCGCAGGTGGCGACCACCGTGGGGTTTTAGCCGGTAAAAGTCCGGCATAACCAGGCCGCTCCCCCCCAGGGCGGTCGGGTATCCTATGAGGATTTCCCCACGATAATAAAAAAAAAAGGCCCTGGGGTCAATTCTCACTTCCCTCGAACTAGCCTTCGAATCGAACTTACGGTTCGAGTCCTATTTGACTGTAAAATTTCGAGGGGCGGAGTCAATTCGAACGGTCCCGACCAATCAACGCTCTAGCTGACTGGTTTCCCTTCTAAATATGCCGGCCTTGAAATTGCCAGAATAACGTAACGTTCGTAAAAGTTAGAATTCGTGCTTTTTTCGATCGAGCGATCAGTTTCGATTGGGTGAGAATTGGGCCCCTGATAAGGCACTTATGAACGTTACAGTTGAATCTATCGACGATTCGAAATACACTTAAACTGAGAAATCTCCGAAAATATTTTGTACTAGTTGTCCCCCGCGGTTTAACCCGTGTTCCCGGGATAAAAAGTAGCCTAATTCCTTCTAGGCGTAACAAACAAACAAATTCACTTTCGCATTTATAATATTAGTTAGGAAGTTAGGATTTAATCAATATTTTAATATAAATTATGTATCGGGAAGCTGAATAGTTGGTCCGACTTATTTGGATCATTAGAAAGATTGATTAAGTGGCAGCACTGACCATAAAATCAATAGCAAAGTTAATAAAAGTTTGCGCATAGCATTTAGAGGAGGCAGTATATCGCAAGCACTCGACCTAGCCCCCTAAAAAGGAAGCTAAGCAATATTGATAACGCAATTCATTTTTTCGAATTTACAGCAGAATTTAAGTAATTCATCAATTCCGAGTCTTTTAATGAATTGGATCGAGCATAATGAGTAACTATTTTACCAAAAAGAAAATCGAAAAAATGGATTCCGTAGCAATATTGCTTTAGCTTCCTTTTTAGCCCCCCTGTGCACACCTCTACGTGCAGTTGCTATTTCACCCGTTACTAAAACTTTTAATTTATTAATACTGTAGGTGTAATTTTTTTATTTATTTTTTTATACCACTAAGGTGGCAAATAAGCATACGGCCCGCCTGATGGTAAGCAGTTACCGTAGCCTATGGACGCTTGCAACACCAGGGGTATCACTCGCGCGTTGCCGACCCTGAAGAAACCGCTTCACACCCTTTTTGAAGAACCCCATGCTGTACTCCATTATTGGGAAAACCACGGCGCACAGTGGATCGAAACAGCTATATAAGGGACATTGGGTTTTTTTTTACAAATTCCATGTTTTAAAAATAGTTATCGATAGGTCTCGTTATTCTGATGAATAATTGTCATTCAAGGTTTTTCTCTAAAAGTGATAGTTTGCCTGAAAAAAAATATTTTATGTTTTTGTTGTATGGGATGAGACAGAAAATGCTCGTTTTCGGCCAAGTCTTGAGAGGTCTTGCTTTCAAACTACTTGAGCCTTATTCTTTGGCTTGATGACCATAATCGTACACTATCAGCGCGCACACAACCTTGCCCCTTCACGAGTTATGACGAAACGAAAAATGTTTTTTTTTTTTAAGTAAATGTCACTTTTTTGTTTCTAATATCATAAATCATCATATATTTAAGCAAAATAATCTGTTACATAAAAATTTGAATGATTAAATAATGATATTAATTTCAAAACGTTGTTTATTTGTTTTTTGGTAACACATTTATTGAAGAGAGTACAGAAATAAGAATATTTTCAAAAGTAGAAATAAAAACATTCATTAAAAAACACAGTTAATCACTATCACAATCTTCTATGCTATTCATATCTATGAATTATAATTCGGGTTCAATTGGAAGAGACTCCAAAAGCTCGACTGCTCTTGGTGAAAGAACCATTTTCCGTTGTTTGGCCATTCTTGGCCTTAGAGAAGTCTGTTTTGGATCAGACGACAATAGAAGATTATGTAGGATATCTTCATTTGTCGCTATCCTACTTACTTTCCTAGAATAGTTCTCTCTATATTTACGAAAGTCCTTATTTCGAGTCTCTGATACTTCTTCCGTGAGTTTCCCTATTTGTATAGGTCCTATTGGTATAAGTCCAAAATGTCCAATTATATCCGTATCATGCACTAACAACTTATGTACGCTAGAGGGCATGTAGTACCACGAAAATAACTGGACATACAAAGTGGCTGTATGTTATACAAAATTGGGAGAATTTAGAAAGATCCACTCGCTCACCAGTAGCCACTGTCTGTAATATGATGTGGAACCTTTCTATGAATTCTTCATCTACACCAGTGATACGAGCTGATGTTTTTGCATCACTAAAAATCGCCTAGCTGTTTTGTCATCGTTAGTGGTGCCTGTTCCTTGTTTTTGGTTGGCGGTCGATGTTTTCGAGCTTATTCGTTTCTGATGGCTTCGCCTTATAAATGTCACACACAGCTGCTGAAGTTTCCTATATGTACGATGTAATATTTTCATCGATAATTGTCATTAGCAGTTGGTGTATGACGGTCACTTCCAATTTAGATGGTTGAAGTGCTTCTATTTGCTGTTCTATGGCTTTTTTTTCATTTTGTACTGAACTTTCACTCTCCTTCATGAACTTGAACTGTATAAGGCAACAGTAAAACGTTGAAGACGGACGATCATTTTCCCATGGTATCTCTACGTCACGCATCAGCCTTATGAAAACTAGGCTAACCATAAAAATACTGGAATCATCAAAATCGGAACTTTCGCCTTCTGCTTATAATTACTTTGACTAGATGCTCCATCAAACCCCCATTTGCATATTAGCTTCAAGTTGGCTTTAGAGGATAGATTAAACTCCATTACTTCAAGTAATGTAAGTTTTAGTAATTAATAAGACAACCTTAATAGATGCTCCATCTTCGGTTATGGTGATGTCCTCTTTAGCAGGGTAATAATTTAATTTCGCTTGCTTTATTTTATAGTAGGAGGGATACATAAATGCTGCACTTTGTTCAATCGCCTGTTGCAGTAAATGTTCCATTTTTACTTATTTCGCTATTTCCACTACTTTTAAGATTTTTCATGGTAGCACTGCAAAACTCTTGTGGAGACAATGCTTTTCGAAAATGTTCTTCACACGTCTTCTTTTTTGCTTGTTACACACAACCTCTTTTTATTATAATATCATTGGTTACACAACTCTTCAAAGGGTTTTATCGGCGTATATTGTGACGATGACGTTGAAGCTATTGGTGTAGATTCTGCCAAACTTTCTACATTTTCACTAACATCATCGGTTTGGACATTTTCTCGTTGGGTAAAAAGGTCTTCAGGCTAGATAATAGCACTTTCCTCCCAATCTTCATTTCTTTTTCAAAAATATAGTAAACGTCATATTTGATCTTTCTCATCTTCCATAACCATTTGAACAAAACTTCTGAAAAAACTTCAGGAGTATTGCATTTTTTCTTCCGTCCAGTTTAAATTCAGCGTCTGCTGCAGGTATTCAAAAAGTTTTTCATTGTTCGACACTGATCCGAACTGTTATTTTAACACCATAAATAAATCCAAATTATTCACTAAACTTTCCATATTGATCACAACAATTATTTAGGTACACTGAAGATGTGAATAGATTCGCAAATTAACTATTCTTACCTGATAATTGCAATTTATGTAGGTATTCTATAAAATATTTTTGATGTACCTTCTTTTGGTAAATTAAGCAGTCTTAAATTCGCCGTATCACCATAAAAAGTTTGTATTAAATTTATTTTGTGCTCAATTTATAAGTATCTTATCGATAAATTTGTGTTTTAAAGTAAATAAAATTATTTATTCGTTAGATTAATTATGTAACAGATTATTTAGCTTAGATATATGATGATTTATGATATTAGAAATAAAAAAGTGCCCTTTACTTACATTTTTTTTTTCATTTTTCGGATCGTCATAACTCGCGAGGGGGCAATGTTGTGTGCGCGCTGATAGTGTACGATTATGGTCATCAAGCCAAAGAATAAGGCTCAAGTAGTTTGAAAGCAAGACCTCTCAAGACTTGGCCAAAAACGAGCAGTTTCTGTCTCATTCCATACAACAAACACATAAAATATTTTTTTTCAGACAAACTATCACTTTTAGGGAAAAACGTTAAATAACAATTATTCATCAGAATAACGAGACCTATCGATAAGTATTTTTTTTTAATGGAATTTGTAAAAAAACACCCAATGTCCCTCATATAGCTGTTTCGATCCATCGTGCGGCGGGGAGCTCATTCCACAGTCTGAGCGTCCGCGGAAGAAAATTCCTTTTAGCACGCATAGTTCGAAACAATTCTGGTTTCAATGTGTGTGGCGGAAGCCATATAGTCGGTCGCTCAACAACCTCCAGGTATCTCAACAGCTGCGTGTTGATCACACGCTCCATGACTTTGGAGAGAAGGGATGTGATGGTGATAGGCCTGTAATTCGTCGGGTCTGATCTGTCGCCCTTTTTGGGCACTGGGTGCACGTGGGCAGTCTTTTACTTAATTAAAGTGATAATTTAATTGTAAAATTACACTAAAAAACAATAAACATGTCGGGCCCATGAGGAGTTTCTTGCGTCGCTTCTTCTCCTCATTATTTTTTCATTTAGATAACACGATGGTTTTTACTTTTTAATATACTTTTACTTTATTTAATTCGTTGTTTTCTGTTCCTTATTATATGGAGTCGGTGCAATTTTTGCGCTGCTTCAATTCGACCATTATATCAGCATTTCCTCCTTTCTTACTAATTTCATCTTTTACACAATTCATCTATCTCTTATTCGGACTTCTTTTCGGACATCCATCCACTATTATAATGAATAATAATATAATGAATTTACCCTCCTTGATACCTTGACCTTATTATGGTCGATGCTTATGGTTTTCTACATTAAAATGTTTTCTTGCTGTCTTTTGCTGATATATCTCTCCGTGGCATTGGGGCCTTAAGATTATAATTGCAAGGCTTTTAACTCAATTAGCGTAAAATGAATTTACTGAGTGCTGTGCCATTTCTTGGAACTGCTTTAATTATTTCTTTTTTTAATTTTTATAAAAAAAATATCCTTAAGATAAACAATTTGGCAGATAAAAACGTAAATTTCCAAAATTCCAAGTTAGCATTAGTTCATTTCTGGTGTCTAAACAATTTAAACAAAGAAATTTCATTGTCATATTGACAACCAAGTGACGCCTCAGGGGTAGTCAACATTTTTCTAGACAGTCTCATTATAATTTTAATAATAATTCATAACCTCAGTCAGGAGATACATGATGCTCAATATGGTTTTCTACTGAGGACTACTACGGGGCTGTCTACTGAGAATGCTATATTTTACCTTAGAACATACGGTTAAATACTACACAGATAGGAAAACTCCCGTGTATGCATGTTTCCTGGACCTTTCTAAAGCTTTTGATCTAGTATCATATAATATCCTGTGAGATAAGCTTAGGAAGGGAGATGTCCCTGTGGAATTAGTTACTACACTCTCCGTCTGGTATAACAAACAGATAAATTATGTTAAATGGTTTAATGCAATGTCTGATCCATACAAACTGGAATGTGGAGGTCTGACATCGCCAAGGTTATTCAATATTTATGTAGATCAACTGATCAGAGAGCTCATTTTTGATTTACCATCTGGTAATTGTGTAAATAACATAAGCTATAATATGGTGCTGCTGGTTCCTACGATTCGTAGTATTAGGAAACTATTATTCATACGTGAATCTTATGCTGAGGATCATGGTTTAAAATATAACTCAAGCAAGAGTGAACTGTTGGTGTTGGGTAGAAATAAAAGTCGGTCATATATCCCTCCAGTAACCCTAAATGGCACTACACATACACTACAACAATACACTATGGCAAAAAGTTTTATTGTGACTGAAGACCTCAAAGATGATTGTGATATAGAAAGGGAGCACAGAGCGTTGGTAGTGCGGGCAAACATGCTGGCTCGTAGGTTTGCTGGTAGCTTAGTCAATGTCAAGATCACACTCTTTAAGGCATATTGGCTCCTTACTGTAGTGCTTCAGGCATGTTTGCAGATGCGCATACGGTCGTTTTTCACCATAATGCGCAAACAAGTGGCCTCTATTTTATACAGGGTGAGAGGGAGCATCAACAGAATTCTGAACGTGTTTGCTGTGAGGGCAGATGGGCCTACTTTAGGCAGGTTTATAAAGCTGCACGTCATGCGTTATGCTTCATAAACTGCCTGTCGTTCTTTTTCTGTTGTTTTAATGTTTTAAAGGATAATGGGTAAAAACGTCCCCAGACTGTAGCACGATGAGCTATAGTGGTAATTGTAGGTCTCGTCGAGCACATTATTTTATTCTATGACAGCAAGTCTGAAGTCCATGGGAGAAAAAAGATATTCACATTTGAAGTTACAAAAATGTTCCTTTGGTAATGATTGTTTTTTGTTATTATTAGCCTTTATTAGCTTTGCCCTGCGGCACAGAATACTCAATACCAGCGATCCCAATCGCGTTTTCAGGTGAAAAATAAATGTATGGCTATCTCCAGGGTCCATGCTATCTTTCTGCTGATATTTTATCGATATCGGTCCAGTAACGTAGCTGTGAAAACTTTACAAACAGACAGATCTACTTTCGCATTGACCATATTAAAGTACTAGCTGTGCATCGCGGTTTCATCCATGTTCCTGTGAAAAAAGTATTGCAGTTCCATCTCCAAGATCCATGCTACCTTTCTGCTAATTTTTATCGATATCCATCCAGTATCTTAGCTGTGAAAATATAACAAACAGAGAAACCTACTTTCATGTTTATAATATTAAAGTACTAGCTATGCCTTGTGGCTTCACCTGTGTTCCTGAGAAAAAAGTATTGCGTGTCTATCTCTAGGCTCTATGCTACGGCGTGTGCTAATTTTTATTGATAGCAGTCCAGTAAATTAGCTGGAAAATGTAATATAATTCAGCCTTACTTTTTAATTAATAAACATTAAAGTACGTTACCCGTTAGTTAATTCAATACGTGGACAACGGGAATGATTACTCTTATAGAACAGCAATGTAACAAATGTCATATAGTAGGTAGGTAATATGTAAGTTTACTTGTTTGTTGTGCCAATTAAAAAAAGAAAGATAATAATAATAATATTTTATTTTGACCCTAGTAATGTAAGTAATAAATGCTTAAGATTTTGTCGATATTTATTTTTAAATTACGCCAAAATGGCTAATCAGATGTAGGTGAAACTTAGCACATAGATAGATTACACTCTGGATTAGCATATCTAATGATTTAAAACCAGAAAAGTTTTTATAATACTGCGGGACGGTAACAAAGTTACACAGTATTTTGTTTGCTTTAACCATGAATATCTTTTTTTTCCCATGGAATCCAGACTTGGTGCCCTCGATGTGGCCAACAATCTCCACCATAGCTTATAGTGCTACATTCTGGGGACGCGTTCCATATAACCTGACCCATTGTTCTTTGTACTAACTTAGCTATTTTTTGTGTATTTACTAACAATCTTTGGACCCTGTTGTCTGAAAATAAATGCATTTTATTTTATTTTATAATGAAACTAAAAGATTTTGCTTTTTATCACCAAGTTGTTTATGTCTTTATTTCAATTGTTACCGAATAAATAGCTCATTCAGAATATTCTTTATATTATTGACCGTGTATGAGGAATGTCCCAGGATATTTATATTTATTTATTTATTATTATTTAATCTCTTTGATTTGGGCTTTGACGAGCTTGATAATGAAGAATCTGAATATGTAATAAATCTTAATATAAACTGATATATTATATAAGCCAATTCTTATAGAAGTGCTTGTAGGCATTCGTTAATTGTCATGACTTTCTCTGACAAAGCAGTTTGTTGTCTATTTTTAAGCAGTGATGGAATCCTCATATTTCTTGGTCGAAGGTAATCTAAACAGATATTCGAGTACCACAATATATTCTTAAGCCGATCTTAATCTTTGGATCGCGGTTAAATGATAACAACGAAAAGAATTGTTATTATAGGACGCCCGTCTGTATACTCTTATGCAACCAGATTTCCACCTTGCAAAATAATTTTACGTTCTAGCATAACTTTATCATATTAAGATTTCTGCTTTTTGAAAATGTTTTTTTTAACAACTAAAATACCATCTCGCACGTAGCAGTAATCACATAACGCTCATCCAATAAAAAAAATATTTGCTAAGAGGACGGAGAAAGTGATGAAAATAATTTAAAAAATGTTAAAATGTTTCAAACTCCGAAATTTTCACCAGTACAAACAGGATGCGCAGAAGGAAACGCAACCACTTCCAGCTGTCAGAGTTGGTGCATCTCAATCAGGCTTCTATGAGCAAGGAAATATAAAAAAATCAGCCTTGCTAAAGTTCTTTCTCGAAAACGTTGGTAGCTCTCGTACCATTTATGTCGGTTATATTTTACGACAAAACTATGTTGATCTATAACATCAAATACAAATAGCAAATTCGACAGAGTTGGAGATCGGTTTAGTTTCATCGCAAAAAAAGAAAATCGTTGACCTATTGGATAGTTTGTGTACCGACCAACCAATCTCCGCACAGAAATAAAAAATAAACTATTGTACCTAACATACTTAATTTATAAACTTTTTAGGTAAGTAATATACCCTACAAATATATTACAAAGGTCATATTTATTTTACCAATTTAAAATAGCTATTTTAGTTATTTACTTTTAAGATTGATTCGCATAATTAATACATGGCTCATGAATCAAGTAATTAGCTTTGTATTTATTATGCGAAACAGAGAGCAATACAAACCATATGTACCTACCATTCTTAAACTACAGGCCTAAACTAAAATTTAAAATATGTAGATATGGCACCTAGTCACTGCCCGTGAGCCAGTCAAACTATACAGGGCTATTAGTAAAACACTAACAACCTTGCAGGACTGTACTACTGACTAACGTCATAACATTACGTTACGTCATACTCATATCGTCATAAAGTCATAAACATGGAGAATGTAACTACATCATAGACACAGCACGCTTACATGAGTGTAAGTGTACATATTATTTTAAATTGTATGATTTTCGGTGGTATCGTATCTTTCCTTATTTGTTTTAATCCAAGTGCACGAAGTCGTTTTAGCAACACGCTCTCTCGAGAAATGTTAGAAATAACAAGGAGCCAAATCTCGAAACTCCAAAATCCCAAACGTAACTTTGCCAATTATACCGTACGCCAATGTGCGCTTTAATTTGTACGTTTTCGAGGAGATTTTTTGTGAGTGCATATAATTCAAGGAGGGCTGGGATAGTCGGTAAGCGTTTCTCAAGGAGCAGGCGAGGGGCAGCGAGTTCTCAAGTCGGAGTTGCGAGCCCTCGCATCTCCCAGCTGTTATCTTGCAGACTGTTCAAAACTACACTGGTCCGGAGCGAACGTGCTCGCCGCTCGAGTACTGCAACTACAACGGACAAATTCTTCAAACATTTCTAAGTACGGATATCCAACTTATTGTTCGTGGTATAATCATACACACCGATTGCTTTTATTTGCTGTGGTATAATATCTAAGTTACTAGGTTTTAAGCATATTCGTTTTTTTTTTTATGAAAACTTGCATACCTATATGTGCCACCATATCCACACAGGACATGTATTTGTGTGCATGAACATGTCTGTGTGTCCTGAGTCTGGGTGTTATTATGTATATTAAGTATGTATTTACAAACAAAAAGTATTAGGTATATGTATTATATCAGTTATCTGGCTTCTATAGTACAAGCTCTGCTTAGTTTGGGATCAGACGACCGTGTGTGAGGAATGTCCCAGGATATTTATTTATTTATATCCTTCTTTCTATCAAAGCTAGTTAATTTACTTTATGCGTTTTATGCGAAAAACACTCATCAAAACCAGTCTATTGAAAAGCTTATTTTAATTCAGTATTTTTCAAAAGTAACTCATAGTTATTTCCATATAAACGTATAGCGTCTAGTACGTTTACGATTCACTTCATTTCAAAACTCTACACTACCTGATCTACTTATTCTTTTAAAAGTTGCATGCTAAGTTAGACAAGGCTTAACTGCGATGTTACGATTGCTCTCTTCACCTAAGACAACACTCGCTAAGGTGCATTTGTGGGAAAAGTTGTGAGCATCGGGCACAAGTTGCGAGGGCCCTTGTCGCCCGCGCAGTTGTTATCTCAAACACTTGGCGAACTGCGCTGCGCTTTCTTGCTTGGCGCAAACTGTAATAGCCTGGCTAGGAACAGCGGAAAAGGTTCAAATTTTATTATTCTAGCTTCTGCCCCGAATTATACCAACTTTCTCGAGGTAAGTTATATTTTCCAGGAATAAAGTATATTTAATTTAAAACTTACTGCTAACATAACACAACAGTACATTCTATGTATTATTCAAGTATACTATCTATGTAGGTAATAAGTTTCATCGTAGTCCGTTTTTTTCATTACGGTGTTATTGAGGAACAAACACGGACACTAACATTGATGTATAAGAAATCGTTCAAGTGTATAAGTAATGATATAGTAGGATTTACACTGTGTTTTGATGCATTATTTTGTTTTATCATAAGCTTACCTAGCATGACACGGTCTTCAATCAGGAGTGAGTTGTGAAGTTTTACTTTGTTGCTTTATGATACAGAACTCTTATACATTTCATACGTGCATTAATTTAAAAGGTTATTTTTAGTGATATTACAAAAATGTAGAACCATAAAAATCGCTAGAGCACATAACTTGTGAACCCAGCGAGTTAGTGCAGGGGCTGTCTCCTCCTTTACCTTTAACGTCGAACTGCCTCCAGTAGCTGTCACTACGGCTACTTACCTAACTTATACACATAGTTACGATACCTATTTCCAACTACGGCTATTGTTCCACTTGATGTAGACTACTACTATTCATATCAAATTGTTTGAAAATATTATTATAGCATTTCAATCAAATAATTAATTTCTGGCTTTATTTTCAGGTGAAATTAAAGGCGATGATAGTTCAGTGGTAGTGACATCGGATACCGAGACGAAGGGTCCGGGTTCGAATCCTACAATGAGCTTGAACTTTCGGTGAAGGGAAATATCGTGAAGAAACTATAACACGGTGGTAGGGTACTTTGTAGTACCCATCTGTCTGGCTACCACCCTCAAGTTGATAATCTGCCCAAGCACCTATCGGTGTGTTCCGACAGCTGCACTTGAGAGCCAGTTCCTCCAGGCTTTGTTTGCTTACCACCTTCGGCCACATCATCACTTACCATGGTGAGATTGTGATCAAACACAAACCTAAACACAGTTAAAAAAATAAACAAAAGAAATGTGCGTTTGCTGACACTTTACTCTATGGTTTGTTGTTACACCATTCATGGAAATCTGTGTATTTTTAACCGACTTCAAAAAAAGGAGGAGGTTCTTAATTCGAATGTATATTTTTTTTTTTTTTTTTTTTATGTTTGTTACCTCACAACTCCGTCATTTATTAACCGATTTGGAAAATTCTTTTTTTATTTGAAAGGGTACGCTTCCCGTTTGGTCCCATTGTCATCAGCAGGGCTATTTTAAAACGCTCGGATTCGATATCGGAAACGGATTCAAAAACTACCGAGGCTATATTCCGCAAATGCTTTTTTAATTTCCGAATTGAAATATTTTTTATGTTTCTTTACGGAAATATCAATTCGATTCATCGAAAAGTTTTCGGAAATTATAATAGCAATTGCTGAAATTCGCCTCGGAAATTTCTGAATCCGTTTCCGATATCGAATCCGACGTTTTAAAATACCCCTGCAGATCGGGATTTGATTACTTCTTAGTGTACTTTGAAGTCGGTTTAAGGTTTTTGTAAAACAGTCCAATTATACATGTTACTATCTTCTATCACCCATGTATTTAATTGAAGTAGTGTTACTAGACCAAACTGTAACTCATCATTATAACATTAATTACTCGTAGCTACTGCACAGAATTCGCAAATCTATGATAACGAGGTTACCGCAATGGCAGCTAGATTTATGTATTTTATTTCATTTTCATTCACCATACTTAATTGTTCACTGTTTCACTGAGACTAATTATATCATTATTTAGACATAGCTACTGTATAATCAAGGTAAATACAGTGTAAAAAGGAACGCAAATTCACATATTCAAATGGATCGATTTGATTGGTTAATTGCAATCACCCGCCATCTTGTCCCACCCCTTCCGCATCCTCATTCACATTAAAAAAAAGCAATTGAACGAATCGTATTAAAAAACGCGTGTGCTAAACCAAATTCAACAATCTAAAAGAAAATAAGTGGTTATTGTGTTTATTGTGATCTCCAAAGTTTCCCTAATCCCGAACCTCAACCATTTTGGTAAGTGTTTGTATTTTTCCCCATCAAATTTGGTCCTTCGAGCCGGATAGTGTAAATCACGTACGCGGACGGCCGCCATTAAGATTTTGCAACTTCATTGCTATTTTCGATACATTTCTAACTTGTATTTTTTTACCTAAAATGGCTAAAAGTAATCAGATGCTGGTAATAAAGTTTGAGTTTTACATCGAAAAGATTGTAAATATCTATGATTCACTGTCGACAAGTAATTTAAATGATCCGATATTTATTGAGAAGTTTAAGATTAAATGTGCCGACTTAGGTGAAGTAAAACAAAATGTTGAGGATTGTTATCTAAGTTTGTTAAGTCAATTTGCTTCTAACACAGAACAATTAGAGTCATTTAAGGAAAAATATGTTAAGTTCGAAGAAGTTCTTATTGTGATTTTCCTAATTTTATAAACTTATTTGATAGTTTAGTGCATAATCAACAGTCGCTAAGTCCTGTCCAGAAGAAACATTATTTACTTAGTTGTCTTTCACACGAGCCGCTAAACTTAGTTAAACACTTAACTAATATTCCGCAGAACTATGAAGAGGCCCGTTCAATATTGATAAATAGGTATGATGACAAGAGAATGATAGCCGACTCACATCTGAGCGCAATGTTATCCTTACCTACCGTGTCAGTCAGGAATGTTTCTCAGTTACGTAATTTTGTTAGTAATATTCAGGAAAATACACGGGGCTTGACTAGTCTTGGCTTCCCTGTCAGCGAGTGGTCTCTGCTTTTATTGCACATTTTTGTACGTAAACTAGACAATGACTTACGATCGAAATTCGAACTTGCATACCAACACGTGAAAATACCTACTTTTGAGAACTTAAACACATACTTAGATAACATATGTAAGACTTTGGAGACGTCAGGTCTTTATGTAGCTCACAGCGGGAACAAATCTGCTCCCCACAACAAGGGTCCTAATAGTTTACATAAGGCCTCGTTAGCATCGACTACACACAATAACCAATTCGAATCTAACAAACCGAATCAAAATAATAGCAGCTGTCCATTATGCAATAGTTTTCACTATTTATTTAAATGTACGAAGTTTATGAACATGGACACACAATCTCGGTTTAATTTTGTAACGTCAAAAAACTTATGCTTTAATTGTTTACGGCCTCATCGGGTCACTGATTGTTTTTCTAAGTCTCGCTGTCAAACTTGCAATAGAAAACATAATTCGCTGCTTCACCTTTCAAGTGAACACACGCCCGTGCATAGTGCCCAGTTAGTTAGTGATGCTCAGGTTGATTGCAATCAGAGTACATCTACATCGTCAAACTGCAATCAAGAATCTCAATCACCGGCGGAATCTCAATATTATCCTTATCAGCCCGAGACAACCCATCGCGATGATAACACACAAAACATTGAATCGTCTCACTCACACTCGTGCGTTTCGCATAACGTAGGCGCGAGCCCCGCTAGCGGTCATCGACTTCACTCGCTACTCGCAACAGCTATCATAGATGTCGCTACTATTAAGGGTGGCTGCACTCAACGAGTCCGCGCACTGCTCGATCCCGGTAGCATGACGAACTTCGTTTCAATTAATTGTTTACAGAGATTGAACGCTAAGTATGATAAGTCGAACGTATCTATTACAGGTATAGGGGGTGCGATTAATTGTAGTGTAAAAGGGCAATTGAAATTGTATTTAAATCCGAATAATAATAGTGATGAGTCCTCGTTGTGTATAGATGCTTTAGTTTTACCGCGTATTACGTGTGACTTACCTACAACTACAATAGAGGACAAGTTTTTAGAACGTTTCAAGAACTTGAAACTTGCTGATTCGCAATGCAATTTAAAGAGGCCTATTGACGTACTCCTGGGTGCAGGAGTTTGCGCTCGCATATTTCAAGGAAATAAATTAGTTCTCGGTGATAATTTACCTACAGCTTTTGAGACATTATTCGGTTGGGTTTTAATGGGTGATTTTAACTGTGACAATATAAAGCCAACAAGTTTGCAAGCGTTTTCATGCGTTACTAATATTGATGAGACTTTAAAAAAATTTTGGGAGATTGAGGAAGTGTCTCCATCTAAAATACCACATCCTGATGATGTTTATTGCGAAGATCATTTTAAGCAGACGCATTCGCGTACTCAAGATGGTAGATTTATAGTTCGTTTGCCCTTCAAACAGGGTGACCATAAATTAGGGGAAACTAGGACTTTAGCAGTGAATAGATTACATTCACTCGAAAAGAAATTTATTCGCGATCCTGTACTCGAACAAAAATACAAAGATTTTATGCGAGAATATCACACTCTGGGCCACATGCAGCCAGTTGAACCCTCAACTGCACTATGTTCTCCAAAATACTACATTCCTCATCACGGAGTGTATAAAAAAGATTCTGACAAGATTCGTTGTGTATTCGACGCCTCTTCGAAGAGTAGTACGGGGAAATCATTGAATGACATTTTATTAGCTGGACCCAAGCTTCAACAAGATATAGTAGATATTATTCTCCATTTTCGATTGCACGAAGTAGTTTTCTCGGCAGATATCCGCCAAATGTATCGTCAAATATTAGTCCATCCCGACGATCGTAATTATCAACTAATAGTGTGGCGGGATGAGCTTGATAATATTCAAGAATTTCAACTAAACACCGTGACGTATGGGGTCACGTCAGCTCCGTTTTTAGCAATGCGGTGTGTACATGAGCTTGCTAGTTTAGGTCGAGATACTCATCCTCGCGCCTCGAAGGTCTTACAAAACGATATTTTTGTGGACGATATAGTCACAGGAGCTTGTCGTTTCTCTGAAGCACAAGAAATCAAAACCGAGCTCATTGATTTGTTATCACTAGGAGGTCTAGAACTGCGGAAGTGGACAAGTAATCAACCGCAGTTGCTTGCTGATTTGCCATCAGAATTTTGTGAAATCCAGTTTGTAGATGATAACGATACATCCCTTAAAATATTAGGTTTCAAGTATAATCCAATTTCAGATAGTTTCAAGTATCAAGTTTCGATCAATTTTGATAAATGCACGAAGCGGGAGATTTTGTCAAAAATAAGCGGTATTTACGACCCGAACGGTTGGTTAGCTCCGTGCATTATTAATGTAAAAATATTAATGCAACAGTTGTGGAAATTGGGTGTACAATGGGATGAGATACCACCCACTTCAATAATTGCTGAGTGGCAAGCCTTTTGTAATAATTTAGATTATTTTACTAATTTGTCCATTCCGCGAATGGTTTTATCTAACGACGTTGTGTATTTTGATCTGCATGGCTTCAGCGATGCATCCGACGCAGCATATGCGGCATGCGTTTATATACGATGCATCCATACTGATGGTAGGGTGACCATACATCTTCTTATATCAAAGACACGTGTCGCACCCATTAAACAGAAACTTACGATTCCCAAGCTCGAATTGTCAGGTGCTTTATTGTTAGCTCGTCTAATAAAACGCGTTACCGATAGCTTGAAATCTAATACGGATCTATTGAGACACGTGTATGCGTGGTGTGACTCATCAATCGTTTTATGCTGGTTGCGAACAGAACCACACCTGTTAAAGGTATTCGAGTCACATCGGGTTAGCGAAATACAAAATACATTGTCACCCGAGTTCTGGCGATACGTGCCATCGGAACTAAATCCAGCTGACTCAGCGTCGCGCGGCGTCTCCCCTCAGGAACTGGTACACCATGATTTGTGGTGGGGTCCAGCGTGGTTGCTACGGGATGAATCCACTTGGCCTGAGCCATGTGAACAACTCAGTTATGGCACTCTGCCAGGTTTAAAAAAACCGAAACCGAAAATTACTGTTACAGCGGTTAAAAATAATTCAATTGATGAGCATTTCATGAATAAATTTAGTTCTTTTACCAAACTTACCCGTGTTACGGCATGGTGCTTACGCTTCATAAATAATTGTAAGAAAAAATTCACATCTAACGGCCATCTGTCTAGTAAAGAATTAGAAAATAGTTTGTTAACATTGGTCAGAGTAGTTCAGCATTATCATTTCAGTGATGACATTAAACTTATTAAAGGTAATAAGCTATGCAGTACCGGGCTGAAACGTTTACATCCATTCATTGACGATAGTGATTTGTTACGAGTGGGTGGTAGACTGATACATTCATCACTTACATATACAGCTAAATATCCGTTAGTGTTGCCCCATGATTGCCACTTTACTACCCTTCTGGTAAATTATTATCATTTGAAGTTTTTACATGCAGGACCTAACCTCTTAATGTCACTTCTTAGAGAAAAATATTGGATTTTGTCAGCTAGACGTGTTATACGTACTAGAGTATTTAAATGTTTGCGCTGCTTTCGTTACAAATGTCAACCTCCCGAAACCCTTATGGGTAATTTACCTTCTAGTCGCGTTACTCAATCATATAGGCCGTTCTTATCTATCGCAATCGATTTTACAGGTCATTTTAATTTAAAGAGTAGTTCGATAAGGAATGCCAAGATCATTAAAGCTTACGTATGTGTGTTTGTATGCTTTACAACCAAATCAGTTCATTTTGAGCTTGTCAGTAACTTATCAACAGACGCATTTCTGGCGGCATTCAAGCGATTTGTAGGAAGGCGCGGTCTACCTAAAGAGGTTCGAACAGATTCGGGAACAAATTTCAAAGGCGCTTGTAATATTTTAAATCACTTTGCAAGAGAAATTGTGAAGGATCCTAATTTGAAACAATATTTGTCTGAACACTTTATTGATTGGAGCTTTTCGCCTCCTCTTAGCCCTCATTTCAATGGATTAGTCGAAGCTGCTGTTAAATCATGCAAAATGCATCTAAAAAGAGTTATAGGCGATCGTAACTTAACTTTTGAAGAGTTAACGACAATATTGATTCAAGTTGAATCCATCCTCAACTCAAGGCCACTGTGCCCTATGTCCAACGATCCTAGCGATTTATCGGTATTGACTCCGGGGCACTTCATAATCGGAGCTCCAATGGTAGCTGTGCCAGAGTTGCCCAGTAATGAGCGTTTAAGTTTAATTTCACGTTGGCACTTACTACAGTCAATCGTAACGGACGTGTGGAAGAGATGGAGCCATGAATATCTCCATACACTACAGCAGAGGAATAAATGGAACTCCACTAAATACGACATCAAGGTCAATGACCTTGTGCTTCTCAAGGAAGATAATTTACCGCCCTTGCAGTGGTGTATGGGTAGAGTTGTAAGGATTTTGCCTGGACAGGACTCGGTTGTTAGAGTAGTAGAAGTTAAAACAGCCAAAGGCTTATTTATAAGATCTCTATCTAAGATCTGCCCGTTGCCAATTAATGAGAGCATAGATAAGTTTTAGCGCAGTCTAATTATCTTTTAATTTTTACTTAATTTTAGTATATATTGGTAGCTTTTATGAATACACATTAGGTATATCTTATACAAATTAAAATGTACTTTTAAGTTTAATTATCGTCTTCATTAGCAACTCATTTTGCGATGTTATACAGTCCACTTTACTATCTTAAGAACATAACCTAATATTGTAAATTACCAGCATCCGACTATTATGATAAAAGGGGTATCCCCCTTTTGGGTGGGGGTATGTATAATCAAGGTAAATACAGTGTAAAAAGGAACGCAAATTCACATATTCAAATGGATCGATTTGATTGGTTAATTGCAATCACCCGCCATCTTGTCCCACCCCTTCCGCATCCTCATTCACATTAAAAAAAAGCAATTGAACGAATCGTATTAAAAAACGCGTGTGCTAAACCAAATTCAACAATCTAAAAGAAAATAAGTGGTTATTGTGTTTATTGTGATCTCCAAAGTTTCCCTAATCCCGAACCTCAACCATTTTGGTAAGTGTTTGTATTTTTCCCCATCAGCTACATATATTTTTGTAGAACCATTAATATGCCAAGAATATTTAATGGTAAAATACTTACCCATCCAATTATGTAAGTCGTCGTATTTCAAAGAAAAGGCACTACTAACAAGCACAGAAAGTTCGGTGTTCATGTCAGTCTTCGAGAAGATTAGCGAATCATTAATTATAAAGTTTTGGGTAACATTTAATCCATTAACTTTTTGCTTCCAGGTCACGGGGATTTTACTGAATAAGGGCGTCTTATAATTTTCAAATTAATTAGTATAAAACTTAATTGTTAGTGTTTGAATTAATCTTCGAAATGAATCACAATTAAATCTGTTTATCTCAATGAAATTACAATTTTAGTAATTTTTTTGTAACTTTTGTTTAGTTAAGCACTTTCGAAAACAAACATCACAAATTAGGGTAGATTACTAATTGTAATAATAACATGATACATGGGCCATTGACGCGGTAACCAGAGTACCAATAATCGTTTCCGCCTATGGCCTGAAGGTCAAGAGCCTCAACAAACACCTTGAGAGGCTCGCTTTAGGTGGCTGGATCAAGGGCCAGATCCAGAAGGCAGTGCTCCTGGAAACGGCACGCATAGTGAGGAAGTTCCTCTTTTTGAAGCCTTGACCACTTGACACTTTATTAGTGTGGGGTAATCCCCTAGGATACCCGACCACCCTGGGGGGGAGTAGCCAGGTTATGACCACCGCTACCTAGGACCCTATTCCCGAGGCCGGTGGGGACTGATTTTAAATATACCTATGTATTTTTTTCTTTTTATATGTCTACTAGCTGCCCGGCGCAACTTCGTTCGCGTGGTGCTACCCTATCCTGTGGTGCTACCCTACCCTACCCTACTCTACATAAACCATCGAGGGAGTTAATTCTACTGTACGAGTGTATGTCACTGAAGTCCTCCTAAACGGCTGGACCGATTTGAATGATTTTTTTTGTATGCGTTTGGGTGGCGCCGGTATCTAGGTTATATTATCGACTGCAGCGTTATCTGCCGGGGTGATTTGTGAATCAAAACCATACAGGGCGCCTCCCAAACGCATACAAAAAACAACAAGATATTTAAAAATGTAAAAATCAAAACATTTTCAGGCTGCTTGTGGCCCATGCTAGGTTACCTTACCTTACAAACTAACATAAATATTTTAATAAATATTTTTTGTTAGTATAAAACATTTAAGCCTATATTAGTAAATACTACTGCACTATTTCTTTGCGATCGTGTGACTCTTGTCCGTATATCGACGTAACACTACGCCCTGCGACCAAAAGTTCTCTTCCATGACGAGGTGCAGAAAACACTTAGAACGTGTGTAGGGTACAATCTATTCTATGCTCAAATGTGCGGCTCGTTATAGGATCTATCCTCCCAAATCAGTATTTTGTGAGTTTTATACACAATATGAAGCGCTCGTGGTGTAGCATGATTAGCCGTTCTTAATCGATCGGCAAAGTTAAGCTACTACCGTCGTGGTGGGTACCTGGATGGGTGACCGCCTAGTGGTATTTCAAATCGAGCGGCTAAGTTAAGCTACTACCGTCGTGGTGGGTACCTGGATGGGTGACCGCCTAGTGGTATTTCAAATCGAGCGGCTAAGTTAAGCTACTACCGTCGTGGTCGGTACCTGGATGGGTGACCGCCTAGTGGTATTTCAAATCGAGCGTTACCGTGCTTCGAAAGGCAAGTAAAGCCGTTGATTCCGGTTATCACTTAATTGTGATAGTCGTTAGGCTAGTTGGAGGCCTTCTAGGCGGCTTGAAAACTCCAACAGTAGGTTGACCACTAGCCTACCTCCACCGATCCGCAGTGGGCACGCGTGGTGGAGTATTGCCCATTCCCTTTCACCCTAATTCGTGAAAGGAGGCCTGTGCTCAGCAGTGGCACATTATAGGCTGATGATGATGATGAAACACAATACTTATACAATTTTACATAATAATTATGGTATCAAATTAAAATGTTATATGTAGGTAAATTCATAATTAGAAAGTTGATTACTTTCCATACATAGCTTAGGCGACAAAGGATCTTTTGATACAACAAAACGTTTCTACAACAATACTCGTAATTCTACTGACAATCATTGTAAACTTTGTTTCTACATAATCTTGGAATGATGACGATAAACTATGGGGTTCTAATCATTCAAACAGTATTGCTGAAAATAAAAAAGTTCCTATGCAGCCATTTTTCTAAGTCAATTTTTGTATTCTTCTAACATATTTTGGACTAAGATAATGATTTTAATAAAAACCCAAAGGCCCGTGGAAACTAGTCATAGAGGGCCAACTGTACCGGAAAATGATACAAGATAGTCCGATCATTCGATTCGATATTATCCAATAGAATTGCAGCAACACTGACGAGATTTCAATTTTGTTTAATTCTATTGATTGATATTAGACAACGATGATTGAACTATACTGTATCGTTTTTAACCGACTTCAAAAAAAGGAGGAGGTTCTCAATTCGAATGTTTTTTTTTTTTTTTATGTTTGTTACCTCATAACTCCGTCATTTATTAAGGGGGCGTCCATAAATTACGTGAGGCGTTTAGGGGGAGGAGGGGGTCGAGCCGAATCTCACCCTATCTTACGTGGGGGAGAGTGGGGGTCTCGGCAAATATCACGTAATTTTTTTCGCAAGAAACTAGTGTAAAATTGCAAGAACACTGGGTTCCATTTTCCAATATTTGTAGCTCCTTTAAAGTATTTTATTGTTCGACATTTTCACTGTGATTCTATACTACGTTAAAAAATCAGTAAAGTATTGTTTTTAATAAATCAAACGCAAAAAAGCACTGATTAACATACATATTTATGCAAAAAATAAGCATAGGTATTGAAAAATCTCACGTGAGATTAGTGGAGAGGGGGAGGGGGTCGAGCCAAATCTCACGACATCTGACCAAAGGGGGGGTGGGGGTGGAAAAAGCACTAAAATCGCCTCACGTAATTTATGGACGCCCCCTAACCGATTTGGAAAATTCTTTTTTTATTTGAAAGGGTACGCTTCCCGTTTGGTCCCATTGTCATCAGATCGGGATTTGATAACTTCTTAGTGTACTTTGAAGTCGGTTTAAGGTTTTTGTAAAACAGTCCAATTATTAGTTGTAGACACTCAGCACCAACCTACGCAAAATAAAAATAAAACCAGCAAAGTTGATTCTGTATCTGACTAGCTCACCTAGGGTTCCGTGGGCCTTCCTTGGAAGTATATTACTTGGTTTGGGCCTTCATTGCTGTAAAATATTTTTAGGTTGGGTAAGCGAGCAATATTTAAAACTATTCCAAATCAATAGAAAAAGTGGGTGAGTTGAAATACAGCCGGACGACGGTGACAGACGGAGCTCCTTTTTTACTTTTTTCATTCGGAACCTTGATAGACATTTTCCTAGAAAAATAATAAGGTATATCTACATTTTATTTCCAAATAGCTAATTAGTAGTTGCTATGTTATAGTTAGTAGTTTCTATGTTAAGTACGGCATAGACGCTACGGTCTACCTGTGCAGGTTACCTGTGCAGGTTACCTGTGCAGGTTTACCTGCGCAGGTCGACAGCGTGTATGGGGACAGTCTGGTCACAGTACGGTGTCAATCGAAAGAATTGATTTTCGATACTGTACCGGTTAACAGCGCAGGTTAAAAAAACTGCACTGTTAATGTTATTGTCTATTGACACTCACGCTCACCATACAGCTGCACCATACAGGTCTACCTGCGCAGGTATACCTGCGCAGGTAGACCTGTATGGTATACCGGAGCGTCTGTGGGCGCCATTAGTTACCAGTTGCTAAGCAACGTCTGTTTTTTTTTTCAATGTGAGGAACTTTCCCGATCCTACGCATAACAAAGCAAAGTTCGTTAGTAACGAACAAACTTAGATTTTTATATAAATAGATCACATTGGATCTATATACTTAATATTAATTAAGACTATTTCTTCTTTTACTTTGAGCAATATTTATTAAGCTAATAAGTCGAATAGTGTATTATCAGTAAGCATCTATTGAGTTGTATATGTATAAGATGTAACAAAAATATTCGGTCTCAGATGCCACAGGTTATTTAGGTAAGTATTTCGTAGAAGCATTACTGTAATCTAGAGTTCTGCGGTCAGAGTTCTACTTGCGTTCTCCTTGACTGCCGCGGTCGCTGTGTGCAAAATCAACAGCGCCGCATAGATTACAGTGAACGCGGAACTCAGAACTCTAGACAGCTCGCTGTGGGATCGGCGCCCAAGATATTTTTTTCTTTATAGAAGTTACTTTAAGTTATTCATTAGTTTTTGTGTTCATATGATGGATATCACAATTCCGTCTATCGAAACGGGATGGACTATAAAAACATTGTGTAATAAATATTATCATACCCTCATTGTCGATAAGTGAAACCGCAACTCATGGTTTACTCACATTTGTAATTTATCAATTATACATCAATGACACGTTGTCTGTTTATTTATTCATGAAATTAAGGGGTAGTAGAATGTGGTAATGCTATTTTTTATATTATGCATTAATTTTAATTATGTAGAGCAAAAGCTTACGATACGACGATAATTTAAGTTTGGTAGAAAACGTATGAGTTTATAAATATTATACTATTACGCCAACCCCCCTTTTCATAAGGGGAGGCCTGCACTCCAGCTAGCAGTGGAGACGTGAAAGACTGACTATAAAAACCAACATTTGGGAAATTACACATCCAGAGAACTTTCACGACTCCTTCAGCTGGAATTACATAACAATGCATATTCCGTCGCTCGCTTTCGTCCCACTTATAAACGTTATCTTCTTGACTTCACAGAGTTTTATTTCGTTAGTATAGTCTAACATGTTGATTTAAATTCATGAAACTTATCACGCGAAAAAGAAGGAGATAACGAATGGTTTTTTGGATCATATTTTAAAACTGTAGTGACATAAGTTTTTTCGGCTTAGAGAAAAGAATGAATTATTACTATTGGCAGTGTTGAATAATTTTAGCGCGATCGCCGTCAGGGCGCGCGGCGGGCGCTCCGTGCCGGGTCGTATCCACGATATGAATTTCATACAAACCGCGAATATTACGTACAATGGGCTCTGAGGCGGTACGATTGTCGGTAACATTTCTTATCTCTCGCTACGTATTGGCGCACTTACAGCTGAATGTAAAACGTTATTGAGCCTTCACGACGTTGATATTGGACTTCGAACGTTGATATTCCGTGAGAAGTCGAAGGTGTCCGGGTTTATGTCAGTAATTTAATATTCATATCAAGATTGTAATATCGGTGTAATCGATAAATGTTTAAATGAAAACCTCATTTCTATGTAGACTCAACTGCCTGTAATCGTTCGTATGTGGCCTAAGTTTTGGAAGTATATTTATAGAGCTATAAAGA
This sequence comes from Polyploca ridens, assembly GCA_951394255.1. Taxonomy (NCBI): domain Eukaryota; kingdom Metazoa; phylum Arthropoda; class Insecta; order Lepidoptera; family Drepanidae; genus Polyploca; species Polyploca ridens. Next base: position 7,360,848 of record OX596250.1, read on the forward strand.
TGTACCCAAATTCAAGCCTCCTTAGACTTGAATTTATTAAATTCTGTCACCAATGCCGAAAAGATTTAACTTTTACTTTTTCATTAATCTTTAAGCCAAAAAAAATTTGTCCGATTAAACGAGTTTACAATTAAAATATACAAACATTTAATAGCAGAATTAATATTTTTTTTAAATCCCTTTTTCACCTTCCAACGGGCCCCCAAATTCTTATGTGCCCAAAGGCCCCGTCATGGCATGACTGCCCTGTGGAAGTATAAACATTAACACAATTCTAATTTACATTTTAAAATTTAAACAACGAAAGAACTCAAACGCCACTTAACTCGAAATTCAATTATCGTGAGCTATCTTGAAATTACAATATTTCTGCCATAACATTAAATCCACTCGACAAAATAAATATAAGTGCCACGCATGGATACGTTCCGCGCGAAGGTTGTTTCGTAACCAGTAACATTTTCAAATTACATTTGAAGTCGTGTGAAAATCGCCGTAGTATACACGGGCGAGTTTATCTAAACGAGGTGCCTTGCTCGTCGAGCCGCCCGCCCCGGTCTCACGCGCCGCGCGCGTCAGTTATGTATATCGCTCGCTTCTCTTACACACACTCCCTATGCACACTCCATAGGTAACATCCATAGCCTAACGGTATCTTAGCATTATTCATATATTTTTTTATTATAATTTATAAACATAGTTTTTCATTTTGTTTAGGTTTACGTTTTAGTTTTTAATTAGAATTATTATTATTTATTAAACAAAGGATATTTTTAAAAATAATAGTAATTAAAAAAAAATACATATTTTAAACTTTTGTAAGTTCATACTAATACGTTTGTTTAGTATTTGAATCGCATTCAAATACCAATTAGATGAAAATTTTATGGCACTGGCAATAAGTAAAAAATCATGTGCATTTAGAAATAAATACACCATGACACTATTTAAAGACTTTATAATAATAATATTATGAGGTATTTAAGTCAAAAATTCGTTGCGAGATTTCAGTAAAATTTAACATTATGTGACATCGTTTTATTAGCTTTTGAACCTCGAGAGCCTTTGGGAGCTCAGAGGAAGTCATAAATATCTCGCGCGTCCCCGATTCCTACCAAAGTTTGCTTGCACTATACACTCTACAATTTCACTGTGCTTATATTTTTATTATTATAAGCGAATACAATAGACAACAATACAAACACCTACTTGCGTCCAACAGTTCAAAATACATTTTGTTTATTCGTAGTGTTTAGGGTCCGTAAAATGTGAAGGAAAAAATTACATGAATATTTTTCATTGAAAGTCTAAAATTGAAATTATTCCCTGCAAAGGGAAGGAAGTTAGAACGACAATGAAGTCACTTAGAGTGGGGTGAGTGAAAGAATAATGAGTCCCGGCCCGCGAGCGACCTGTGTATTTCCCTACCGTCGCGGATTATTTCAACTTATTTGTCTCCGAATGAACATTCTAAAAGCACATTAGGCTAAATTCACAATTTTATATTTTCCTCCCTCGAATTAATATTACAAATAAAATGTTTTAAAATCCCTCAGGCATCTTTGTGGGATGACAGTCCCACTTGGAAATCTATGCTTCAGCTTAAGAATATTACGCTTAGGTTGGGCTTAAATATTTAAAATTAAGCTGTTTGCATATTTCTTATCACAATCCTAGTAAAATTATAAATGTATGTGTGGGATAAAGTTACTTTCAGTTCTGGGAGGTACTTTTCATGTGAAACGGCGCGGCAGAAGCTAGCGATTATTTTAAATATTTTTATTACTTCTAATTACAAAATCTAAACAACAGGCTTACATTTAAATTTAATCTAAGCGACATTTATCAGAAGGCAATTATAATTTTATGTAACTGAATGAGGTAACATTGGACACGACATTTCCATGAAAAGTGTAGTGTAAGTTGTAAAAAACGCGTTTAGTTTGCGAAAAGCCAGTTACTTGTTATGTCGCGCACTTACGTGGAACATATTTTACCGCACCGCAGCTATTAGTCACCGCACGCCCGACCCGGGCTCGAACCCCGACTGCTCGAGGACCTAAGTAACGACCGAACCTAATGCGCGCACATTCCTCTCGTATTTTTCAAGTCAAGCCACTGAGAGAAATAAGATGTTTCTAGTGGCTTTGGACTGTTGAAATGGCGCGATTATTTAGTTTCAGCACTAGGTAGGTAAGTATTTATGAAGGTGATGTATATAAGGAAAGTGCAACTTTCAGCCAACGAATCAATCTTTTGAACGTTAACTGTAACAACACAGAATACAAAATAAAAATAAACTTTGTCATCAAAATTTGGAATACATTTGTGTAACATATGGTTTAATCCGTCCACCATAGCTATGGCCAATTGTATCGAAATCGGTTCAATAGTTTTCCGTGAAAATGTAACAAATAGACTTACCTGCATCTGCAGGTACCTATCTAGATAGACGGACACTCTTATAATATAAGTATGTCAATATACGTTCAAAATAATGGTATATAAAGATTTATATTGATTTTAACAGTTACATACACGGTAATGAATAAATATGAGAAAAATAAACTATATTCATCCAAAGGGGCATTAGAAGGAAAAATGTTGCCGCAATATAGTAATTGAGGTGCATTTATCCGCCAATTGGCCGCGTCCCCCGCGTTTCCGTTCGTTAGCCCGCTCGGAAATGTTCCGGAAAATTGTTGCGATTCTCACAGAGAGTTGCTCCGGCTCTATGTAAAGCGTCCGAGAGACAAGGCGGACCTACTGCTGCTGTCTGCTCGCCTGGTACTCTCGGGACGCTTACATTAATTGTTAAATATTTACTATATTGAAATTACGCTCGCAATTTCATATTTAATAGCGTTAAATTTCATCACCGAGATAGTATTTCACGTAAATAAGTAAACTTAAATAATCTTGTCAGGTGCAATCAGAATATACCGTGGAAAAGTATTTTCTAATAGATATAATGTATGAAGTTATACATGTAGCGATCAAGGATCTCTACAGTGAATTCCATCGGTATCCCAATATGTGTTTTTGTGTGTGCTCGTAACAATAATTGTCGTGTCAGTAACGAGCCCCACAGATGTTGCTGTTTAATTAAAACTTTGAGCCATCGTTATCCAACCCTTCGACATTATTGGCACTTCCCATGGCTCTCCACTCGTAAGCTGTCTATAAACTTTTCGAATTGCCCCAAATTTGCAGATAAAATTTGCCGTTTTCAATAATATTAATCGCAACCCACCTGAACTCGAGAGCGTTATTGCGTTTAATTAACAAGTATCTGTGAAGATCGGCGCACCCGCTTTCAGGTTTAAAGCCCACCTCGAATTCATTAGTGTTTGTTGGTGAATGCTTGCGTCACAAACAGACATCGGTAGAGAGATTGACCGTACTATCATGTATAACAATTACGGAAGGTTTCCGTAGACCCTCGTTAAAACCCACTAGGAAACTACCGCGATTCTTTAGACAGTGCGGTCACATGGATGGAACTCTTTAATTGAAATCAATTCCTTCCTTGGGAATATATAATTAAAGTGCCTTTTTATAAAGTAGGTATACGATACTTTCGGATAGTTATATCAAAATAAAAATATACGTTTTCCTTATGTTTTTTCATTTTTGTTTTCATACCTAGTTGTAAGGAAAAGCTCTTGGATCTGGAAAGGGACGTACGTGAACTATTAACTAACTCAATATAAAGATTATTATTCTTTGGAAATTCACCAATTGAATGAAACTGTAGCGAGGCTGAGCCGAGGCTATGTATTTGTTTGTCGAAAATGTCATTCAAACGAAATGAAAGAGACCGTGCTACGAAGTCAGCGAGCATGTATTTGTAAACTATTGCTACGGGCTACGAAACGCTACGGTACAGTGCTACGCATACGGTTCTACGAAGCTACGTTTTACATTTCACTATAATACACAAGGGTCTATTAGAAAAAACATGTATGCACTTAGAAATGTATACTACTTATATTATAGATGCTGTAGTAAGTTCGTCCATTTCTTATGTTTTCAGCTTTTAAATGGATTTAAATGAAAATTTGATTTGGAGCTTCGACCACGGCGATAAAAATTAGATTGAATCCGGGGGAATAGTTTATTTTAAATACTCGAATTATTTCCGCAGTAGGTACATACGGTAACAATATGTATTAAGATTTACAGAAAAAAGCTTCGCAAGTTTTTTTAAACTTTTTGTATGTAGCTAATATCACTAAGTAATGATCATTTGGCTGAATATTATAAAAATAACTTACTAAGCAGCAGGAAGCAGCGGCAGGCTTGAGGAAATTTTCTATAACAGGTGGAGATTTCGAGATGGCATATTTTCGAAACCTATGTTGGGTTAGTCATGCTGAACAACTTTTACTATGGGACCAACACTGAATTCTCAAAAAAAAAATTTTACTTTTCATACATTATGATCGAGCAAGGTTGACATTTACTATGAAGAGTAAAATTTGTTTTGAGAATTCAGTGTTGGTCCCATAGTAAGTTGTTCAGCTTGACTAACCCAACATAGGTTTCGAAAATATGCCATCTCGAAGTCTCCACCCAGTATATAGATTGTATTTTGTACATATTTGTTGTAAATATAGATATGGTTAGTTAATATTAGAAAATTACTATTTATAACAATAAAGTAAAATTACTCAAAGACTTACTAATAATGCTAAATTAAAAACTTCGAAGATGTATCAAGAAAATATACGTCATTCATTTAGAAGCATATGGTGGAGTCAATGGTTTGAATATAATTGGGAGGCGTTACCTTCTATGAATTACAGTAGACCAGCAGATTATAGTTTTGGAACAGTAGGTATATAGGGCCTCTGCAAATGCACACCCGCACGTGAAGGCTTTTATACATTGTAATATTTTGACAAGTCGTTGTTGTTTATGAAAATTAAATTCAGAAGCAGAGCAACGGTAACCGCATCTATCAAAGCAGAAGTAGCGGTGCGGTACCCCGTACCTATTATGTAAATTGCGGTATTCATCTGTTTCCTTAAATTAAGAGAAGCGGGATTATAAATTGAAGGATTTAGATGGCGGGGCCCTCATTAAAAACTTTTATGAGTTTCTTGGACTTACTTGCGTATTGCGAACAGATTGACGTCCCAATTTTAATGACTTATTGTGGACATTCCCGGATCCTTGCTGATTTCATCTTGATAAAGGTCCCATTGTCTTCAGATCAGCAATAATAATCCTTGATATTTATTGCTGGATACCAAGCCAGAATATACATGTTTCATAATACAGTAAAATGGTAGGAGTTTTTTTTTATTACTTTGCTTATAGCTCGCATAAATTTACATAAAAGTAATATCATTACACTCAGCTTATTAAATATTTCTACCTTACATTACCTACTTTACGAGTGGCTAAAGATTAGTACCTGTCAATTCAATAAAAATAAACTTAATTAATTAAACGCATTTACGGGCACTTTGTTTTCTGATCGTTGTGCAAGCGGCTGGTGAATAATAACGATTTAATACTGTATAATGAATTTTATAATGAAATTTATAATTACCCACATAATATTTTCAAACAAAACTGCAAAACTAGCTTTTTGGCAATGATTATATTCTGTAAATGATTTATTCTCGAATTGTTGTATTGTAAATGTATATTATTTTTTATAAAATGTTATCATAATATAATGATTTAATATTATGTTAATTGTAATTTAATAGTTTACATTTAATTTTATTTTATTAATCATCATCAGCCTATAATGTCCCACTGCTGAGCACAGGCCTCCTTTCACAAATGAGGGTGAAAGAGAATGGGCAATACTCCACCACGTGTGCCCACTGCGGATGGGTGGAGGTAGGCTAGTGGTCAACCTACTGTTGGAATTTTTAAAGCCGCCTTGGAGGCATCCAACTAGCTTAACGAAGTATTCCCATTTGCGCACCGATTTTTTGAGCACCGATCCTATTCCCTTTTCAGCACCGATTCATATTTTGGATCGGTGCTCAAATGGGAACAAAAATTTAATTCGAAATCATTCCCTTTTGAGCACCGATGGATTTGTAGCTTCTAGTGTTGTGGTGTTTTGATCTCTCTCTAAATTCCTCCAAAAAATTATACTTGGTAATTAAAGAAATAATGGTACCAAGACTTAGTACTTACGTTATATTATTGAATATTCCCATTAGAGCACCGATTCTAGAGCATCAGCTAATATTTTAAATTGTACCAATATAACATAAGCTCGAAGGAGCTCTCTCCTTTTTCATAAGTTAAAAGAATATATATGTTGTTTTTTTACAAGAGAGAGCTCCTTCAAACTTCTGTTATACTGGTACAATTTAAAATATTAGCTGATGCTCTAAAATCATCACAGATCATTTTACCTAAGCTCTTCATAATAATAAAAAACGTATGCTGACTTGAATTGTTTGTATTTTGTTCGAATTGAGAAAATTTAAGTTTAGGAAAGTAATAAATAATTAATATTCATCTGTAATTGATAAAAAAACAATTAAATTATTCTGTAAAATAAATCTAATTTTTTATCGATATATTTTATTTAAACACCACAGTTTTAAATAGTACCAGTACAACAGAAGCTTGAAGGAGCTCTCCCTAGTTACAAAACAACATATATTATATATTCTTTCCACAAAATGTATACTTATTATTACTTATGAAAAAATGGTACTAGGTTTTGTTTTGACTTTTTTTTGGAGATATCTCCTTCGAGCTTATGCTATCCTGGTACCATTTTTTCATAAGTATAATTTGTTTGAGGTATTAAGAGAGAGATTTAATATAAGTAAAATGGAGAGTACATTATTATTTTGTTCAGAAATTGACAACCAACCTAACATATTGATCAGTACTCAAAGCGGAATAGTTTTGATGCTCTAAAAATGGGTTCTCTAACGATAATTTTTACTTTTTATAATAAAACTGTTAATTTTTATCGATACGTTTTATTAAACACCACAACACTAGAAGTTACAAAACCGTCGGTGCTCAAAAGGGAATGATTTCGTATTAAACTTTTGTTCCCATTTGAGCACCGATCCAAAATATGAATCGGTGCTGAAAAGGGAATAGGATCGGTGCTCAAAAAATCGGTGCTCAAAAAATCGGTGCGCAAATGGGAATACTTCAGCTTAACGACTATAACAATTAAGTGATAACCGGGACCAACGGCTTTTACGTGCCTTCCGAAGCACGGAAACGCTCGATTTGAAATACCACTAGGCGGTCACCCATCCAGGTACCGACCACGACGGTGGTAGCTTAACTTTGCCGATCGATTAAGAATAGCTAACCATGCTACACCACGAGCGCTTCCTGAAGATTTTATTATTATCAATTTTATTTTATTAGGACAATCTGTAGAACATTTTTTAAAACATTTTACTGTTTTGTTACTGATTTATGATAAATATAATTTAGCTAAATGCACGTAGGAATTTTATTTTATTTGTTAAGAGACAATACAGTCTTCCCAAATTTCGAATCGATTAGACCTGTGGAAGTTACTCACATCCCTTAATTTACTAGAAAGAGTTGATGATCTTCAAAAGAGAACCCATTTATTTTTATTATTATTTTATTTATTTTAATTTAGATAAAACATATCTAAGAACCAGCGCAAGAAAATCTGCTTTCAAAGTTAAAAAAACCGCATCCAAATCGGTTCAGCCGTTTAAGAGCTACGGTGCCACAGGCAGACAAAAGTGGAAGTCGCCCACATCCCTTCATCAACAAGAAAGAGCTGACGATTTTCAAACGAACCCCATGATGAGGAAGACCACGGCTGGGAGCTCATTCCACAGTTTGAGTGACTGCGGAAGGAAGCTCCTTTGAGGCCGCACAATTCTAAACCATTTTGGTTCTAATATGTGAGGATGAACTCCCCGTCGATGGCGAGAGATGCGATGGTAGAAGTAGCCGTGGGCATCAGGTCAAACAACTTTTCAGAACAATATCCATTGTACAAACCGTAGAACACACTTATAGAGGCAAAGTTTTTCCTCAGACTAATGGGCTGTAAACCGCTAGTGAGCTCGTGATCGTTGATAATTCTAATGGCACGTCGCTGAACCGAGTCTTAAGGCTCAAGCTGGTATCCAGATTCCCCCGCCCATAGATGACAGCAGTACTCCATATGACGCAGGACTTGCGACTTATAAAGTTGCAGCCTTTGAGTACTGCCTCGCTTTATCCAGCACTCCAAGCTTTTTGGATGCCAGCTTAACCTTGTCTTCCAAGTGACTTTAGAACGTGCTAGAAATATCGTGGTTATTGCATTTTCTAATACAAAGATTCCATGTTTTCGCCGAACCCAGGATAATATTTATCATAAACAATTCCGTAGGCGACTAAGCTAGTTAATCTGCAGTTTATCATTTTGTTTGTTATTCATAACCTGGTGGCAGTGCGGTCGACACCGAAAGCATCGTATATTTTATTGGTAGCCCGGTAGCGAATTAAGAGCAATTCACATCGGCCGATTTTCTGTCGCCGGAAACGCTACGTGCCACGACAATCCAATTAATAAGCAAACCTTTCGCATTCACAGTGAATATCAAATGTTTGCCGACAGCCAATTGGTCGTTCAAATAAAATATTCATATTATAACATTGTGGGCATAATTGCGCCGCGTACACACGTCACTTATATATATATAAAGTTTTTAATTGCCATCAGCAATCTAGGGATATCGTATCGTAGCGCAGTTTAAATGGGAATTAAGGCTGCATTATTACTGTACTACCTAATATGTATGCTAATAAAAAAGAATATTAATAAAATTATTGATAGATCATCACTGAACGCCTCCAGTGGCAGGATCTGTTGGACATTATATTATATTACAACATGTAAAAAACCATGTTCTTACAAAATAAAGAATCTAAATCTGTGTTTGAGCGGGAGATATAGATAATTGTATTCATGACTATTTCACAATGTTTTGATTTTCTTTTGTTTCTGAATTATTTTAATCTCGTATTATTTTTAAAAAGCTGTATTTTCCTATCTGATGATTTACTACAGAATCTTCATCTAGATCCACATGTAGCCGTAATATATAGCTTACATCTATATTCTGTCCATATTTCTGAGGCCTACTCACTGTGATAAGATCTGTTCAAGATGACGAGGACTGAAAGGGTCTCTTTACAATGGTGTTGTCAGAGGAATAACAGATTGCTCAGTCGTGGTTGCCTTGATTTCCCACAAGATTAGGTACCTCAATGGGGGCAAGGAGTCAACCGCACTTCTATATCTATATTTCTACCTCAGTTATTATGATTAAAATTTTGTATCTCCAGTTGTTAATCTTTTTGCACAGAATATTTCGTTTCCGTTAAAGCCTACAAAATCAATACTCCAAAAATTGTAAAATAAAAGATGTTATGAACAAAAAAATAGCTGCTCGTTTGGCACGGCTTCTTTATATTCGATCTCAATAGCAAAGACGCAACCATTCGTATTGAATAAGTATCTTTACGAATACTTTTAATGGCTTTATACTTGAGTGCTTCAAACGACCTAATGATGAAACTGTTCATTTCCAAATATTAGAAATAGAAAGGTCAGTACACGGAACAGTAGTTATATTTGTTTTGTTTTTTATACGATGAAGTCGGCATACCAACGCCCGTGTGAAAGTGATACACATGGGGCATCTCGCAGTCCTCACGTCGTCTCCCCTTCCCAATTAGCTCTGTTACACGCAGGAACAACATAAAGTTATTTGGTTGCAGTATTCTGTAAGGTGGAGGTACTTCCCCAGTCCAGCTCCTCTTTGAGCGAATACACGCTTTGCTCTAACTCTCTTGTTCAGCTTTGAAAGCCCACTTCATTAGTACAGTTAGAACTAATAAATATAGTAATTTTAATAAAACATAACCTATTACGCTCACGTGCCTACACGTAATTGTCGAGTGTTTCAATCTAGGGCACAGAGATCCTCGTTAAAGATTTTACGACAAAACATTCGTGTCGTTACAATCATAAATTTGTCACAGTTGAACATTGTGAAATGAAAACATCTAGATAACAAAGTTGGAACGACATTTTCGGATCACTCTCGGTTCGGTTAGCTTTTAATGTTATGTCAATTATGTTGATAGGAGTTTGTTTGATATTGACTTGTTTATACAATAATCGGAAACAATACAAAAAGTGATCTATGTTGTGCTTGGTAAAATACATTTTGTAAAAGACTGTCGATTAGGATTTGGATAAGTCTGGTTCATGGAATATAAGCCAATGAAGACAATAACTGTTAAGCTTGTCTCTGATGGGGATTATTGTAAACCTGAAAACGTAACTAAATGGTAGCTAACTCAAATAAGTAAGCATTTCTGTAATTTATTCTCGTATAAATTAACTGGGATGTAAATATGGATACACAAAGTGGCTGGCTATATCCAGAAGGGGATGGTAAGGCGTTGAGAGGATGTGAATATGTCTTCATCTGTTAGGCCCGGGACGGAATGCTTACGCAATAAAAATTCCATGTTGACGCGTCCTTGTACTAAATTACTTTTATTAACGTTAAGACGCTTTAATTTTGTACTGTTTTCATGTCTCACTATGTCATCGGCTAAAGGTCACCACTCAGTATATCAGCACCGCTACGCCCCAGCTGCGATGCGATGGATGCTAGTGGTTCGATTGAATTGAGGTGGTGCCGGGCCGTTGCTGTGTCGAAGCGGTGCTGCAATAGTGAGTGACGACCTTAATAGTTGTTTTTTCATACTATTTCACAAATTTCCCATTTTCCTCATCATTAATTAGTTATTCAATTATAAAAGCAAAACCATTTTAAACTAAACTAACACTACATTAATTAGTTATCAATTATAAAAGCAAAACCATTTTAAACTAAACTAAAACTACATTAATTAGTTATATGAGGACTATTTAAATAATATAATAAAACAATACATACATAATAAACACATATCCAACTAAACCGTTTATAAAACAAACGTCATTTTTATAGATTGTCCAATATAAATTCCTTAGTTTTTTTATTAATATCGTTTTGTGTCATTCATGTTTTGCTGTGTAAATATGGTAAGTATGAGGCACCTCCAAAACTCTCCTTTTACTCTCTCTTACTATACATATGTTATATTGATAGCCTTTTCAAATAAAAGAAAACGGTCGCGTTTACCTTTATTTTATTTTATTTTAAGCCTTTTTATTCAGATAATTCCAAAGTACTTAATTATTACAATATTTTTACATCGCGTTTACCTTACTGGACAAAAATTCTCTACTCTTTAATAGAGAGATACATAATATTATATTCAATGAAATGCCATTCTATGAAAATAATATTTTGAATAAAAATGGGATATACAACTTATACCAGGCTTTATTATTGTGGCCGTAGTTTACTTCATAAACTATGAACTGTAGTTGGAAGTAGGTATATGCCAAGGGGCTTTGACAAATATAGAGTCAGTCAACCAGCACTTTTCGTTTGTACATACAATACCTTCAAATCTCTTCTGGGCTAAATCCGATAGAAAACACATACAAAAACAGCACGTTCCCAATAGCGTAGACATTGGATTGATCTTTACATCCTTGTACCTATTTACCTTAATTACGGTATCAATACAAGTGATTAGCAAACCAACGTTCGAATACCGATGGGCGTTAATAGCAGATAATCCCAAGCAGTTGCCCACTGATGTGGATATACGACAACCCTGCCTGCTTGTTTTGCTAAAGTAACTGGGTTACATATGCGTTACTTATGTTTGTTTATCTAATTTTAAATAAAAATCAGTAATGGTACTATAATAATATATTGTTTTATTTGGATATAAATCATCCATTAATTATGATAGTTTATAAAAATCATCACAGATTACTATAATTATTATTTATAGGGTCGGCAATGCGCGAGTAATACCCCTGGTGTTGCAAGCGTCCATAGGCTACGGCACACAGTGGATCGAAACAGCTGTATAAGGGACATTGGGTTTTTTTTTACAAATTTCTTGTTTTAAAAATAGTTATCGATAGGTCTCATTATTCTGACGAATAATTGTCATTCAAGGTTTTTCTCTAAAAGTGATAGTTTGCCTGAAAAAAAATATTTTATGTTTTTGTTGTATGGGATGAGACAGAAATTGCTCGATTTCGGCCAAGTCTTGAGAGGTCTTGCTTTCAAACTACTTGAGCCTTATTCTTTGGCTTGATGACCATAATCGTACACTATCAGCGCGCACACAACCTTGCCCCTTCACGAGTTATGACGAAACGAAAATTTTTTTTTTTTTTTAAGTAAATGTCACTTTTTTATTTCTAATATCATAAATCATCATATATTTAAGCAAAATAATCTATTACATAAAAATTCGAATGATTAAATAATGATATTAATTTCAAAACGTTGTTTATTTGTTTTTTGGTAACACATTTATTGAAGAGAGTACAGAAATAAGAATATTTTCAAAAATAGAAATAAAAACATTCATTAAAAAACACAGTTAATCACTATCACAATCTTCTATGCTATTCATATCTATGAATTACAATTCGGGTTCAATTGAAAGAGACTCCAAAAGCTTGACTGCTCTTGGTGAAAGAACCATTTTCCGTTGTTTGGCCATTCTTGGCCTTAGAGAAGTCTGTTTTGGATCAGACGACAATAGAAGATTATGTAGGATATCTTCATTTGTCGCTATCCTACTTACTTTCCTAGAATAGTTCTCTCTATATTTACGAAAGTCCTTATTTCGAGTCTCTGATACTTCTTCCGTGAGTTTCCCTATTAGTATAGGTCCTATTGGTATAAGTTGTCTGGTGTAAAATGTCCAATTATATCCGTATCATGCGCTAACAACGCATATAGTAGCTAATGTACGCTAGAGGGCATGTAGTACGGGCACGAATATAACTAGACATACAAAGTGGCTGTATGTTATACAAAATTGGGAGAATTTAGAAAGATCCACTCGCTCACCAGTAGCCACTGTCTGTAATATGATGTGGAACCTTTCTATTAATTCTTCATCTACACCAGTGATGCGAGCTGATGTTTTTGCATCACTAAAAATCGCCTAGCTGTTTTGTCATCGTTAGTGGTGCCTGTTCCTTGTTTTTGGTTTGCGGTCGATGTTTTCGAGCTTATTCATTTCTGATGGCTTCGCCTTAGAAATGTCACACACAGCTGCTGAAGTTTCCGATATGTACGATGTAATATTTTCATCGATAATTTTCATTAGCAGTTGGTGTATGACGGTCACTTCCTACAATTTAGATGGTTGAAGTGCTTCTATTTGCTGTTCTATGGCTTTTTTTCATTTTGTACTGAACTTTCACTCTCCTTCATGAAATTGAACTGTATAGGGCAACAGTAAAACGTTGGAGACGGACGATCATTTTCCCATGGTATCTCTACGTCACGCATCAGCCTTATGAGAACTAGGCTAACCATAAAAACACTGGAATCATCAAAATCGGAACATTCGCCTTCTGCTTATAATAACTTTGACTGGATGCTCCATCAAAACCCCATTTGCATGTTAGCTTCAAGTTGGCTTTAGAGGATAGATTAAACTCCATTTTTTTTAACAGTTTTAGTAATTAATGCGACAACCTTAATAGATGCTCCATCTTCGGTTATGGTGATGTCCTCTTTAGCAGGGTAATAATTTAATTTCGCTTGCTTTATTATATAGTAGGAGGGATACATAAATGCTGCACTTTGTTCAATCGCCTGTTGCAGTAAATGTTCCATTTTTACTTATTTCGCTATTTCCACTACTTTTAAGATTTTTTAGTACTGCAAAACTCTTGTGGAGACAATGCTTTTCGAAAATGTTCTTCGCACGTCTTCTTTTTCTGTTACACAACTCTTCAAAGGGTTTTATCGGCGTATATTGTGACGATGACGTTGAAGCTATTGGTGTAGATTCTGCCAAACTTTCTACATTTTCACTAACATCATCGGTTTGGACATTTTCTCGTTGGGTAAAACGGTCTTCAGGCTAGATAATAGCACTTTCCTCCCAATCTTCATTTCTTTTTCAAAAATCTAGTAAACGTCATATTTGATCTTTCTCATCTTCCATAACCATTGGAACAAAACTTCTGACAAAACTTCAGGAGTATTGCATTTTTTCTTCCGTCCAGTTTAAATTCAGCGTCTGCTGCAGGTATTCTAAAAGTTTTTTATTGTTCGACACTGATCCGAACTGTTCTTTTAACACCATAAACAAATCCAAATTATTCACTAGACTTTCCATATTGATCACAACAATTATTTAGGTACACTGAAGATGTGAATAGAATCGCAAATGAACTATTCTTACCTGATAATTGTAATTTATGTAGGTATTCTATAAAATACTTTTGATGTATACCTTCTTTTGGTAAATAAAGCAGTCTTAAATTCGCCGTACCACCATATTTTTTTTTTATTAAATATATTTTGTGCTCAATTTATAAGTATCTTCGGCCTTACTCATAAACGCTATTTAAAGTTAAGTCATACTTAAAACAGTTATTTAGAAAAATCTTCACTCATAAACGGTATTTATCCTTATTCACTGCTTAAAAACGTTATTTAAAGAGCTGTCAAATTAAACAACCTACGACCCTTGTTTAACGGGCTAAATAGCAAAATGGTCGCCAAATAAACAGCTGCTGCTTGATTGCTGTAAAATATTATTCATTGATTTCCGAAAATAAGCTGGATATATGATGTTAGATTATATAGAAACAGCATAAATTATATAAATTACTTAAACTTGTACCTCGATGACCGAGCTTTGCTAGTTTTTTTTTTTTTTTGGTAAATCATATTAGTTTTTCTCACAAAAGAACTTTAAAAAAATATTATTTGTACTCGAACAGGGTCTTCTGGTTTCGGGACCGTCCGATTTCCCACCTGGCTATGATAACCTTGTAAATGGTGGCGAAATTTACCTTCGTATTCTAATGATATTGAAGCAGTTTTTCATTGCCTGAAAACACGGATAAAACGACGTTTTCTAGCAATGAAACCTAGCTAGATCGATTTATCGCCCCCGAAACCCATCGGAGCTGTTTCCGAGATTCAGATCATATACAATATAATATTATCATAAAACACATAATAAAACTTTTCAAATTGTAGCTGTTTCTTTTTTTTTTAAACCTCCATAACTGTCACATTTATGGTCTTGACGTTGGTGTCGCCATATATAATATTATTTTTGCTCTTTAAATCCTTCAATAACTAAATCATGATTAAAATGCGTTTATGAGTAAAGAAAAGTTAAACACTGAATAACATTTTAAATAGTATTTAGCTATATACTATTTAATCCGTTATTTAAGAGATTTTTATGAGTAAGACCGCTTATCGATAAATTTGTGTTTTAAAGTTAATAAAATTATTTATTCGTTAGATTAATTATGTAACAGATTATTTTGCTTAGATATATGATGATTTATGATATTAGAAATAAAAAAGTGCCCTTTACTTACATTTTTTTTTTTCATTTTTCGGATCGTCATAACTCGCGAGGTGGCAAGGTTGTGTGCGCGCTGATAGTGTACGATTATGGTCATCAAGCCAAAGAATAAGGCTCACGTAGTTTGAAAGCAAGACCTCTCAAGACTTGGCCGAAAACGAGCAGTTTCTGTCTCATCCCATACAACAAAAACATAAAATATTTTTTTTCAGCCAAACTATCACTTTTAGGGAAAAACGTTAAATAACAATTATTCATCAGAATAACGAGACCTATCGATAAGTATTTTTTTTTAATGGAATTTGTAAAAAAACACCCAATGTCCCTCATATAGCTGTTTCGATCCACCGTGCGGCAGTGTTTTTCAATCTTATTGATGTCGCGACCCCCTTAGTGGTTGAAAAATTCTGGCGACCCCTTTGTCAGACAGACAAAGAATTTATAAATTAAAAGACTACGATAATGATTGTCTTTATTTTGATATCTTTACTTATTAGTCTGTAAGAAGCCGCGAGAGGTTTGCAACTAAGTAAGACGTAAGTTGGACGCCCGCTTACGCGAAGTCTACCTTGTCCCCCGACTAAGGTTTCGCGAGTCCCCTAGGGGTCGCGACCCACAGATTGAAAAACACTGGGCTACGGTAACTGCGTACCATCAGGCGGGCCGTATGCTTGTTTGCAACCTTAGTGGTATAAAAAAAAACTAGATAATTTACCATCATAGTAGTAAAACATTTAGTTCACAATTCTATACATAGTCCAAATATTTAGACAACTGAATGTAATTCCGTATAAATGATTTACAAGGCGCATTAATTACTATGAAGCCACTAACAATGGGATAGAACATAAATACAAACATGAGTTTGACTGTAAATACAATTCCAACGCAAGAGGATGTAGGTAAGAAGGTCTCTTGACAAGTCATGGTTAACCAGTTTATATTAGCTGTAAACTTGTGAAGGTACTGCACCCCTGGGAAGATTGCACTTAAGTATGTTTGTGGCTGAATATTTAATCAAATTAGATTTCTATGCCATGCTTTGTATAACAATACTTAGGTACTTACCGGCAATCTCTATACAACTAAATAAAATTGAAGTGTTTGTTTGTAATGTCAAAATAACAGCTTTTTACTAAATGCATAAAATGAAACTCAGTACTTATAAAAAAGAAAAAAAATATATGTCTGGTCTGTTTGTTCCAGCTAATCTAGGAAACGGCTGCACCAATTTTGACGGAATCTTCACTTGCAGATAGCTGATCTTATAAGGAGTAACTTAGGTTCCTTTTATTTCAGAAAAATAATTAGTTTTCAACTTAAAAAATATTAAAATGAAACGCGGGCGTCGTACTAGAAGTACGGAATAAGATCGTTTTTACTTGTTTATTTTCTCACAAAAATTATATTGAAGTTTTAAATACCTATAATTTTAAATGAAGAAGCAATTACATTGGACCTTCAATCAATTGGAAAAGTAATGAAACGAATAAAAAACGCTAATAACCAATAGGTTTAGGCACTTCAGGGAACGTATTTTAAATCAATGAAACAAGTCCTAGTTGATTTCCAATGAATTCATTTATAAACATTATTGTTTGAACAGCGGTTCTTTATTATCAATCCGATAACGTCTGGGGTTAAGAGTCATATCCGTGGCTCATCCATTACCCGTATATCCGCGTGGTTACCGCTCTTTTCCGCTCCCTGGTAACGGCACACATAAATTAACGGTTCCTCGATTAAGCGCCTTCAGATGCCGCAATGATATAAATTCACCCTTCTGCCATCCACTCTGAGTAAAAATATTGATTTCGATCCTTTTACACTTTGATTTACATGTCTTTATATTTTTACGGCTTTTGTGAAAATATGTATTCTTTGATGTGGAATATTGCTTTACCAATATTTATTTATACGTAAAGAAAATGTGTAATAATTTGATTAAGGTAAGCACCTAAGCACAGACCTAAGTAGGATTTACGAGGCTACTTTACATCAAATATAAGTAGGTATATTAAGTGTGTAGGTAAGTAATTTTACGACTGAGATGTAAAAGTGTATTGAATCGAGTGTTCAAGTAATCTTGGACTGACTCTGCATACATACTTATATCAAGAACATTATTAGATATAACTAGTATTGGGAATATCCCAGGATATTGAATACAAGTGATATCTTTTCTTTTCGTTTTTCGGAAAATGGATCGCTGTGTCAAAAATTGGTTTAAGCATATTTTACATGCTTTTTATTACATCCAGTGAAAGTCTTCCCATTAGCTGTTATGTTTTTTTTTTTTATACAACTAAGTCGTGTAATCATTTTAATATTCTAAATTGAATATCTTTATTTGGTATCTCAAATGACTATTTTTCACCTCTTTATTTTAACGGCCTTACTCATAAACGCTATTTAACTAAATCTACTGAATAAATGGTCAAATAAATAACGTCACCTTGCTGTCATTGTCAAACAATTTGACGTTATTTATGTGACTACTTAATTAGCTTATTAGTTAAATAACTTTTTATGAGTAAGGGGGTTAATGTTTTATTAAACGGATGTCCGTCCTCGTGTGTAACCATTTTATTATTCTTAATTGTTTTTCTTCATTTAGTATATCAAATGACTATTTAACTTTGTTATTTTGAGTGTTTTGTAAAACGGATATCCGTTCTCGTGTCCAAGACATAAAGTGTCACTATTGACTTTGACTCAGAAAGGTAATTTAACATGGCTACGACACGAGACGGATCATGCTATTACGAGTAGTGTACTGAGTAACAGTGTGAAGTGGAATAATTGTGATCCTAATAAATATAAGTTATCTGTGAAGTGAGATTTAAATAAAGTATTTTGTTGTGAGAAATTCGTATTATTGCTTACAGTCGGCAAACAAGCATACGGCCCGCCTGATGGTAAGCGGTTACCGTAGCCATATGGACGCTTGCAACACACGAAGCATCGCTCACGCGTTACCGACCTTTCCCCCGTCCTCTATGAGCCCTGGCGACCTTACTCACGCGCAGGAACACAACATAACATTATTTGGCTGCGGTATTCTGTAAGGTAGAGGTATCCCCAGTCTATAATGATTTTTCTGTAAGAACAGGTACCTACCTAATTGCTATGTAGATCTGTGGTTAGGGAACGATTAAACTTGTACTTTTGCAGTATTTTTTTATTGTATTACATACTATAACGATAATATAAAGGGGTAAAATTATTTGTTAGTTTGGATGTAAGATGTAATCTCTGGAACTGATCCGATTCTGAAAATTCTTTCACACATAGGAAGCTACATTATTCCTTTCGTCCCGAGAATGCGAGTGAAACCGCAGGGACAGCTAGTATAGTAGCAATGCAATATACATATATAGATAGATCCTCGTAGTGTGGACACAACACATGCTGTCTCATAGCTGATTTATATACAGATCTATGTAAGCTTGAGACACACTACACTGCACTAATACTTGAATAGGTGCTGATTCTGCTGTTTACAACTAAACTAATTTAGCCTCGCTATGTCTCTTTCTAAAATAGAACATAAGAAAAGGATGTAAGAAATTTTGTATTGTCAACTTAGTCCAATGCTTGTTTTCAATATAAAAGTCACCATCTATCGCGGTTACGTCTAAATAGCCGCAAATTAAGACGGCAAAGATTACTAATTTGACAGCTTTAAATATGTTCTATCCCTAATCCTTAATCTAAGGTTCTATTATTTTTCAATAATGTTTGTACGAAAGAGATGTGATGTAACTAAATTAGTTTAGTGCAATTTAAAACAGAATCGGCGCCATAATTTAATTTATTCCTGTTCTAGTCATAAAAGTATAAAATAAATTAACCCCTTAAGAAATTTTACCATATTACAGAATGAGATAAGCTTGTAAGAATTTCATTGACAGCAATTAAACTGACTGATTGAGAGATGTAGACACAGCTCAGACTGAAGAGTCTAGCAAATTTTGGCTTTATATAGCGTATAGACATCCACAATGGAAGAGTTATTATAGGTAGGTACATAATTAATCGCTTGGCTCGTGGTTAAAAATATAACAATGACATCAATTGTTATAATAGGACGCGCGTCCCTCGCGCGAACCAACGGGTTAAACCCGTGGTCGCGGGTGAAACCGTGAGGCGGAAATAGTCTTTATAATCTACATAGAAAAAAATGTTAATACATATGTATGTGTGTGCAACTACAAGATACGTTGAAGATTGTCAAATAGGAGCTTAACGTTTGTGGAAGCGGTTCTATAAATATTTAAAAATCCCTACTCGGTTGCGACTCCCGTAAGACGATTTGGCTTCGACCCTATCTGTGCCACCCGCTACTTGAATGTGGCTTCTACTTCTATTACAAACATGTATGGTAATTGCCGAATTGATTAAAATTAAAAATCATGAACAATTCTCTATTAAGAATGTATCGTATAAGTATTGTACTATGGTGAATTAGGAAGCTGGAGTGTGAACTATGCTTTTTCCATAATTATAATAACATTCTGCGAACTTCTTCATATACAGCCATCAATCAGAGAAACTACGGAAACCAAATAATATACGACTTTTTAAATCTATACTCATGATAGACTCTCCCAGACTTATACCTATGCCGTGATAAGTAGAGGATCTTACCAACCGAGGCAAGAGACCCATGAATTCAAGAGAAGGTAGGTATTGCAAAAAAATGTTTACTACACTGTCTGATGCCAACACATTGTCCTTGAACTACACCTCAAGAAGTCGAATGCACTGCAGTAAGGCCCCTTTGAAAAGTCCAGAGTCCAGCCAGCAGTGGACTGCAATAAGTCAGACACAATATTGTGACTATTATACTTATACTAGCATTCCGCCCCAGATCAGATAAATACGTATACCACTAAGGTGGTAAACAAGCATACGGCCCGCCTGATGGTAAGCGATTACCGTAGCCTATGTACCTGGAGTAACACTAGAGCGTTGCCGACCTAAAAAAAAATTATCAACTTTGTGTGTGCTTGCATATCAATTATACTCTATTTCACATAGGATGAGTCGTCAAGGTCAAGGAATTTTTACGAATATCTAGTGAAACTCCATTTGATTACTCTGAAATAGTACTCACAATATTTCATGAAACCTCGCTCTATCATAGTATCCCTTTATTATAACGAAATGAACATTAATCATTGAGAAATCTAATAAAATACCATGTGTCACCGAACTCATGCTATTTGAAATCTACTATAGTCAGTTTTTTTATGATGTGTAGAAAATAATGAACACGGTTAATAAACCATTGAAATGTAAAAAAAAATTGGGCTTAGCGTGCATTTGTCAGAGGACGCAATTTTTTTTTATAGATATAATCATCTTTTTAATTATTTATAATGCAATATTGTTATTAATTAATTATTTACTCTTTTCCCCACCACCTACGAGGTAGAGTCTAGAGGCGCGTTTTTACGTGGTACCCCCAGTAGGCATAATCCACGGTGATTTTCTAAATCACAACTACTCTGTCCTCGGTCTTTTGGATAAACCAGGCTGCGTGGAGAGTAAAACCAATAATTAATTAGTAACAATATTGTATTATCAATAATTAAAAAGATTATCATAAAAAAATGAAAAGATGATTAAAAATTATGGCAAATCTATGTAAATAATTAATTAATATCTAATTTAATATTTATGTAGTTATGAATACTGAAGAATAGTATTCGTTTCGCAGCGCTGTAAAAACTTAACTAATGAAAATAATTTAAAAAGTTTATAATGAAAATTTTCATGGATTTTCGCTTATAACTTTTTATTTTTGGTTCTACGACTAAAAATTACTTGACAAAAGTTGTATTTGCAACAAAAAATGTAGACTATTTTTTGTGAGACCTAGTTCGCCAGATAAACCATAAAAACCATTTGAGCCCCTTTTTTCAAGATGGTGGACGTGAGAGAAGGCTTGCAACCACACAAACTTGGATTTAACTTTAAACTGACCCCCTCCCCTTGATATATAAAAAATAAAATTGCGTCTTCTGACAAATGCAACCCCAAATGTAACATTTCAATGGACTATAATGAATCACAATAATTGATATTCAATATAACAAAAGAGACTGATACATCATTAACTATTTACAGCTCAAATAAGTTCAAAAAGAGTACAGTATTACCCAACTTATATGGCGCGTCGTGAATCTTCGTTCACACAGAAAAGAAAGTATGGCCCCGAAGATTAACGAAAGAATGCTTAAAACTTACAATCAACCTTAGATCACTACTATAAGGTTCATAATACACTGCAGCTGTTAGTTCCGTCTCACTCGCAAGTCACGCCCCTCCGCACGGCGCGCGCTAACATGGTGGCAGCTGTCGGCCAATAGCGTTACCCGCGCTTTGAAAATGTATCTTCTGCGCAGGTACATCGATAAGCCATATTAATTGGGTACTACTGTACTCAGATAATTTCAAAGTAACACAGACATTCAAGTTAAGTGCAGATATCCGGTTGCAAAGAGTGGAATAACATTTCACTTATTTAATTTCGTTTGTAGTAACTACTGTTAATGTTACTACAGGGTTGCACTTGGACTTCAAGTACCCTCCAACGGTTGTCGCTATCCGTACCTACAATTCTCGGCAACTTTTTAATTGGCTGGCCTTACAGATTGAAAAAAGTGAAGAGCCCTCTTTAACTTAATTAAATTTACTTTTGGCCTAACAAAATAAATCCATTTTTTGTTCCATTCATTCTGTGTTGCTACTGCCTAAAATTGGTCATAAAGAAAAGTAAAATAACGTAATAAAATCTAGTTACATGACTTGCAATGTATTGTGTTATCCTATAACTATTATAAATACGAAAGTGAATTTGTTTCTTTGTTACGCCTTCACGCCTCAACTACTCAACGGATCATCATGAAAGGCATGCAGATAGCCTATGGTATAGAGAAGGACATAGGCTACTTTTTATCCCGGGAACGCGGGTAAAACCGCGGGGGACAGCTAATATACACAATACATTGCAAATAATCCTACAAACTTGCACTTATATGTTCAAAGTTAATCGTTGATAGAAAATAAATCTTTTAGCCGTTCCATACTCACACCAAATTATTTTCATATCATATGCATAGGAAGATTATTAATTTGCATGCATATGAAGGGAAAACTTAATTACAATAAATATCTTTGAGTTTCCTTATACCATAATTAAGAGCAGAGTTAACATTGCGAATATCTATTTAAATTATTCATAATGTAGGCAGAGTCAGCCAGACTTCCATTCAATGCTATTACGAGTAAAATGTAGTTAATTAGATATTGCGTATTTAATTCACCCCTCCTGGAGGGGGGGGGGGTGAAATGACGCGGAAATGAAATCCTTTTGATATAAGCTTCCTATCCCACCGTGTGATGAACTTTAATGAGAATTGTGGTTCAAACAGATTACAAAATGTTATTGGTCGTAAAATTATAACGACTTGTAATATTGATAGAAGCCAAAGATTATATGTAGGGGATTTCAAATTGCTGATCTTTATCGTATCAGCTTTGATGTGAAAGCTTAAAAAGCCAATTTTTTGTTATTTATTTTGGTAAATTTAGGTGTTATTAGTTGGTTTAATTCGATATAACAAGTTAGAAGAAAAATTAATTAAGGCTGTTATCTCGTTAAAATTAAAATGTAGGGCATCTTTGAGACTTTTGCACCTATACTACTCTACTGTACCTAGTAGGTATTGCGAAAAACTCTAGCTCGAATGTTCATGACTTCAAAATACTATAGTGCAAAAGTATTTTAATGCGAAATAGTTCGAATATTTTTCATTTCGAAGTACGTTTTTTCGAAAGTATACCATTGCGAAAAACTTTAATTCGACTGTTTTTCAGCTAGAGTTTTTCGCGATAGCATACATTCGAATTCGAACCAACGTTTTTCGAACTCACGAACATTCGCAGTACAGTCGATCGATGTTTCAAATTTCGAAGTTGTTAATTAAATACAGTCCACAACATCAACGATTTACACTCGGGATACAGTTCTAGTAGAATCCTCTGTGGTAAGAATTAACGTTAATAAACGCATACTATCGCGTTTGAGTTAACTATGAATTAGTATGGGAGAAATTAGTACCATGAGTATTCCGCTAGAGGCACTGTGCCAATTCCTTTAGCGAAATGTCGTAAACGCAAACGCGTTAGTGTAAGCTTTTACTAACGTCTATACTTTACACTCATAGCGGAAGTGTAAAAGGTCGGTAATGCGTGAGCGATGCTTCGTGTGTTGCAAGCGTTCATATGGCTACGGTAACTGCTTACCATCAGGCAGGCCGTATGCTTGTTTACCGACTTATGGCCGATATATAATGTACGGACCGTTATTGGTTAAAATTAACTCTTATATCTTTACTAATAATGAAGCAAAGACCTCAAAGCTTTGCATAGCAGACCCTCCCATATGGAAGTAGCTATCACAGGTAAAATTAGCTTATGAAATGATCTATATGCCCAGTTTGGCAATAAAAACCTATATGCAAAACGATTTCTATAAGCAAAACGATTCGTTTTTGTTTATAGAAACCGGGCATTACTTAGTCGTAAAAAAAAATTAACCTAGGCGTGCACTAAGATATGATTTTACGAAATTCAACCCTTAGAGAGGGAATCGCGTGCACTCGAGGTACGGAAAGCCAGTCATTTAAAAAATAAAAAAGCAAATATTTTTATTTATTACATAATGGCCACATTATTTCTTTTGGGTTAAAACAAAAACTATACTAATGAAAAGTACCTACTCCTGCTACTAATATATACTTACTGATACATTCATCATAAAATCAATGATGAAATTGAAGCTCGACCAGGATTCAATACTTCTATGGTATCTCACAGCGATTGTTCAGGTGATAAAGAAGCGAGCCACCCACACGACAAACGACCTCAGTGAAAGAATATGAAAATTATATTCTTTATGAAATATTTATACAAAGTGAGATAATGTTATAAGAGCATAAAGAGCAGATTTCATTCGATGAATATTCGGCTTTATAGTTCACGCCTGGAGATATTCAAATAATTATTTATGCATAATTTTATTGAAGAAGCCTTAATCCAATTTAATATTCCAAATAACTCCAGATTTATAAGTAAGTGATAATGAAGAATTGTAAATCATTTTCGCTATAATCGATACCATAAAATGTGCCTCTGTATATTTTAATAACAAAAGATAGATTGCGGTAACTTAATATTCTGTATTAATTATGGGATGGTTTATGGGTATATGGGAGCTGGGTGGAGACGGCTAAGCCTCAATATCCGGCGGCCGCGGGGTGTTTTCATTCGGACACCTTTGTACGCGAATGCCATAAAGGGATAGTATCCCATTTGCTCGCAATGTTTTCATCAAAACTGACCAAACCCGGAACTGAAACATCCTTAGCTTCCAATATATAATATTGCGCTGTACATCTCCAAATGAAATAGCCGAATCATTACGCGAAATTGTAGTTTATTGAGATTAACCCGACAATATTGTAATGTACCCATAAATTAAACTGTAAATGATAACATCTACTGAATTTACCATCCTCATAATATAACATACATAATAATATGTGTCTTCATTTTTAGTGAAATATAATTTAATAAATTCAAAATTCAAAAAATACGCATCTCTTGGACTAAATTATATTTTTATGCCTTTTTCGAACGAGACCATGAGACCGTGGGCGTCCAGAATTCACAGTTTTGCTCGACTTTGTCATCAAAATTTATCGAGGCCTCCGGCGGGCGGGAAACCTTTTCAGCCAACGCATCATCTTGGCTATCCAAAGAGGAAACGCTACCAGCATGCTGGGAACCTTGCCGTTAATCGGAAGCAGCGGCAGACTTGAGAATATTTTCTATATAAGATTGTAATTTGTACATATTTGTGATAAATAAGATACAATCATTAAACACTAGGAATTATCTCAATCCAAAAAACTGCTGTGAAATAAATAAAGCCCAGAACAGTCCTAGATCAGCTCATAAATAATCCATTATAAAAGCCATAAAATCTAAAACACTTGGTCCATAAGTTATAAAGAAATGTCGAGTAACAAGGGTTCCACAATAGGGTGATTATACGATAGAATTGTACGTGCACCGCTCGAGCGGTTGCATAAAATGTATTCCTCTTGCTACCAACAAAGACAACCCTTTTATTCTTTTCTGTCGTCAGTGGCGGCGGTTGTAATTCTCGTCTTTTAACAAATGGAAGACATTATCGCTGAGTCTGGCTTTTGTATAAATTCATGTAGAATAAATGTTAGTAAAAAAGTTAAAGCGCTTACGTGGCATTTCAAACCTAACGGATATTTCAAAAACGGACAAAAACTTCACGCCTGCACGCCGGAGTGATGTGCGCATAAACTTTTTATATGCGGAGTTTTTCAACATCATTCCTTGTGAAAGAGCCTTACAACTTAAAGTAAGCTTAATATCTGACGTTCACCATAAATGTAATATTTTTCAATGTCTTCTGTATGATTTACAATGGTTATTCCCAAAGAAAGATCTTTCTTTCAATGTATGAGGGTTTAAAAAATGCAAAGCTAGAGTTGAAATCATGATCTCACTTCTAACGTACTCCATTCATTCACATTTTATTTATATTTATTAACAATTTGTATTGTTAGTATGAACCAACATACTCATGATGTTAATTGACAGGTATATTGTCAACGATTCTATAAGTTCCAGAACATGCAGCGTGGTTAAAAGGAAGGTAGTAAGACACTGAGGTAAGGGCTTCACTCTCGAGTGCAGGCCTGCTCTATCGACATCTCGGAGGCCGTCGCATGGCATTCAATCACAGCCCCTTCTGTAGTCATTGGCCCCTCTTTGGGAACCCTTCGGAAACAGCTAATAGATGCTTCGCTAAAATTACACCAGCTTCTTTGCCGGCTATTGTGTTTACAATACTGACTGGATACTAATGAATTTTCATCTCATTTACTATAATTATCATTATTTCATGAAATTATTCTTAGTACCTACTCATGAGTAACTCTTGTGTTTCGACAATATACTAAAATAAAACTGAGTTATATATTTATTTACTTTATTGCATCACATGACAAAAGGTATAAAAATATATTTAATAGTTCACATGGGCCCTGTAGAGCACAGCAATATTCTCAATGTCATTTATTTAATAAGCCACCTCGTCAAAATACTAGTATAATCATTGAATTATTACACATAGAAACAAAGTACACGCGCGAAATATAATCCATTCAATTGGAGCCATAATGGCTCCAAAGTGTTGCCAGCTGTTTGTGTGCGAATTTGTGTTATTTTACGTAATTGATACTGATTTTGTTAGAGTAGGAAGTAGAGTAAGTAATTGAGTCCGATAAGTTGTTTCTTTTACTTATAGCTATTATAACTGACTAGCTGTCCCCCGCGGTTTCACCCGCGTTCTTGGGATAAGTAGCCTATAATACTCAGGATAATGTAGCTTCATATTAGTGAAATAATTTCGAATCAGACTGGTAGTTTTACAGGTAGTTTTTTTTACAGAGATTGACCCAACCAACTTTTTGATTTCATTGATTAAACCAACAAACAAAAAACTCTTCCGGTTTCTTGTATTATAAATATAAATATTATATTAGTATAGATTCAGTTAGATATTATAAGAATGTATAGCTATTCGTTTTTTATACGATAATGATAATTAAATACCTACATACTTCTTAATCTTCTTTTTCTATACAACCTATCATATATGCAACCTATCATTACCAACAATACCTACTACAAATTGTACGATCGTTCATAGCTTTGCACATTGTCTTGGTTTACTATGTTAAAATACCCGACATAAGTACTATGAAACATAATCATTAAACTAGTAATAAATAAATAACAGGCCTGTGTCTATGATAAATTATCTAAGACGCAGAACATTACTTACTTCCAATTTCATTAACTAGTATCGGAAGGTTAATTTTACCGAAAATTTTCGTTTAGCTTGCAACATTACTCGTGCGCTTGTGTGCGTGTCAGCGAGTGTAATTATATGGTACTCACGCACACATTGGTTGTCAAGTGGCCTACGAGTCGCGAGGATTTTTGTTCGATACTTCGCTTCTAAGCGTAATAATTCAATGAGTATAATTAAATACTTTTTCAATACACTCGCTTGTAAAGTGACATTTATTGCAAAATACAAGTCTGTTTTCCTCGCATGTGTGTTGAAAAACGTCGTATGACACGCGTGTGAATTGATTATTACACTCTCGGCTCACTTATCGCCTGGAGTGATAATAATCAACTTTGCATACATGTATCATAATGTACTACTTTTTATATAATTATTATGATCAGTGTAAGCATGTACAAGTCGAGGACATAAATATATGTATCCCACCAAAAACATTTTCATGTAAAATGTTGCCGCCAAGACATATGGCTCGTACTGTCAAAAAGTTATCAGATCTCATGTAGAGCCAAGCTTATAACTCCACATGCACTTACTCTATAAGCCCTAACTTCACAACCTCTACACACCGTAGTCAAAATTTGTGGCTTGGCCGTTTCGCTACCGTCACATGGGAGTAAGGTGAAAAATGTATTCACTGTTCATTGCTTTTTTGTTATTCAATAGTTCTTATAGTATTGAAACGGCCAAGCCACAAATTTTGACTACGGTGTGTAGAGGTTGTGAAGTTAGGGCTTATAGAGTAAGTGCATATGGAGTTATAAGCTTGGCTCTACATGAGATCTGATAACTTTTTGACAGTACGAGCCATATGTCTTGGCGGCAACATTTTACATGAAAATGTTTTTGGTGGGATTTCACTTCTTTTTTTTTGTTTGAAATTTCCAAGTTTTATAATTTTTTTGTTGTTTGTGTACTAATACAAGCTTACATACCAAATTTCAGCTTTCTAGGACTTCAGGAAGTACCCTATGAGTTTTGATGATCATCAGTGAGTCAGTGACGAAATCGGGGTTTTTTAGATATCAATAAAATCTAAAGTATAAGAGCTATGTTATTGAAACTTAATATGCTTAATAAGTTCACTATTGACATCATGTTCCGAGAATTTTGTTTATCTGGTATAATCCCAACCCAAGTTATGAGGGTTCAAAAAAACGACGAAGCGCTTCGAGAAAAGGTAGGTAGTGCCCTTTCGCTTCGCTTGGCTGTCTTGGCGGGGGGCACTCCCGTGCCCCCAGATACACTTTGTGAAATTCAAAAGCAATTTTCTCGCACTGTTTAAATTCAAATGTTGAAATATTACACAAATATAATATTACTAGCTTTATAGCCCGCGACTTTGTCCGCGTAGATTATTTCTTTTTTATAGATATGAATCATTGTAACAATATAGGCTGTAATATTAAGAGCTCATATGTGAGGATGCCACATAAAACTGAAACAGTCCTGCCGCAAATCAACTCTAGCAAATTTCAGAGTTTTTCCCTGTGACTACAAACCTTAATTAGGAACTGTTATCTTTTGAATTCAAACGGAAGGTGATTTGGGATCAATGGTATACGCGACAAGAAGACTGTTTCTCCTCTGGCAGAACCAGTAAATATTTTGACCTCAATAACATTGCGGCGGAGAGCTGTTACTTGTAGTCTAGTTCCACAGCATAATTTTGGAGGCCTTATCTCTCTTTCCCTCATGTCTGAGGATCATGGTCAACATAGGGTTTGCTTCTAGAGCGAATGATCTGCCTCCACTGGTTTCTGTAAAACTTGCAGGACGATGAGTCTTTTACTTGATCGGACCATCTTGTTGGTGAACGACCACGTAGTCGTTTTCCTTCCGTGTTCCCAACTATGATCATATTTCCAAACTTTCATCGGCTTTGCGCACCATGTGGCCGAAATACGAAAAAATACATTGGTGGCATATGGTGGACAATCGTGTTTTAATTTGGAGCTGCGATAGGATTGATGCATTGTTGCGTTTAGCGGTCCAAGGTATTTCCCACATCCGTCTCCAGCACCACATCTCGAATGCATCAATCCTTTTTCTTTCTCGGGCCAGTATAGTCCACGCTTCCACTCCATACATGAAAATGAGGAATACCAATGCTCGTATTAACCGGATTTTTCTTTTAATACCGATTCTTCTCTTTTTCCTGTTGTTTAGGCGAGTCATTTCAATACGCCAATACCATAAGCCGAAATAATAAATTGTAAAATTTTCACTCCGAAAATAAAGAACTTCATATACTAAATTTAATCCCCCTTTTCACTCCTTAAGGGTTCAAATTCCAACAACACCGATATTCGTTGCGTTAGTTTATAACCATAAGCTATAATAATACATTTAGTGTACTTCCATACACAACTTCATCCCCCTTTTCCTCCCTTCGGTGGTGGAATTATTACAAACGCTGAGATAACTATATATTAATTTTCAATTGCCAGCCTAAACACAGAATTTGACGATCCTAACTTCAAAACTGACGGACTTGCATACAAACTTTCATCCCTTAGTTTACCCTGTTAGGGGTGGAATTTCCAAAAATCCTTCCTTAGTGGATGCCTACAATGTATAATAGTACATTTAGTGAAGTTTACTTTGAAATTGAAGGACTTGCATACACAACTTCATCCCCCTTTTCCTCCCTTCGGTGGTGGGATTATTACAAACGCTGAGATAACTATACATTAATTTTTAATCGTCAGCCTAAACACAAAATTTGAAGATCCTAACTTCAAAACTGACGGACTTTCATACAATGATGACCCCCTATTTTACCCTCTTAGGGGTGGAATTTCCAAAAATCCTTCCTTAGTGGATGCCTCCACTATATAAAGGTATCTTTGTGCAAAATTTCAAATCTCTAGATCCAGCGGTTTGGGCTATGCGTTGATATATCAACAATCAGTTTATCATTTTATATATTAAGATTATTATTAAGATTACCCTCTTAGGGTTGGAATTACCAAAAATCCTTCCTTAGTGGATGCCTACACCATATAATAATACATTTAGTGAAGTTTACTTTGAAATTGAAGGACTTGCATACACAAATTAATCCCCCTTTTCCTTTCATCTCCCTTTTCCTTCGATGGTGGAATTATCGCAAACGCTGAGATAACTAAACATTAATTTTCAATCGTCAGCCTAAACACAAAATTTGAAGATCCTAACTTCAAAACTGACGAACTTGCATACAAACTTTCATCCCATATTTTACCCCCTTAGGGGTGGAATTTCTAAAAATCCTTCCTTAGTGGATGCCTACACCGTATAATAATATATTTAGTGAAGTTTACTTTGAAATTGAAGGACTTGCATACACAACTTCATCCCCCTTTTCCTCGCTTCGGTGGTGGAATTATCACAAACGCTGAGATAACTATATATTAATTTTCAATCGTCAGCCTAAACACAAAATTTAAAGATCCTAACTTCAAAACTGACGAACTTGCATACAAACTTTCATCCCTTATTTTACCCCCTTAGGGGTGGAATTTCCAAAAATCCTTCCTTAGTGAAAGCCTACACCATATAATAATACATTTAGTGGAGTTTACTTTGAAATTGAAGGACTTGCATACCCAACTTCATCCCCCTTTTCCTCCCTTCGGTGGTGGAATTATCACAAACGCTGAGATAACTACACATTAATTTTCAATCGTCAGCCTAAACACAAAATTTGAAGATCCTAACTTCAAAACTGACGGACTTGCATACAAATTGTCATCCCCTATTTTACCCTCTTAGGGGTGGAATTTCCAAAAATCCTTCCTTAGTGAATGCCTACACCATATAATAATACATTTAGTGAAGTTTACTTTGAAATTGAAGGACTTGCATACCCAACTTCATCCCCCTTTTCCTCCCTTCGGTGGTGGAATTATCACAAACGCTGAAATAACTACACATTAATTTTCAATCGTCAGCCTAAACACAAAATTTGAAGATCCTAACTTCAAAACTGACAGACTTGCATACAAACTGTCATCCCCTATTTTACCCTCTTAGGGGTGGAATTTCCAAAAATCCTTCCTTAGTGGATGCCTCCACTGTATAAGGTATCTTTGTGCAAAATTTCAAATCTCTAGGTCCAGCGGTTTGGGCTGTGGGCTGATATATCAACAATCAGTTTATCATTTTATATATTACTAGCTTCTGCTCGCGGCTACGCTCGCGTGGGCTAAAAGAATCAAATGACATATTTTTCAACAACAATAAAACAAAACAACTTCATCGAGAGCGTGGAATTATTAAAAACGCTGAGACACGTATACATTAATTTTCAATCTTCAGCTTAAACACAAAATTTGAAGATCCTAACTTAGAAACTGACGGATTTTCATACAAACTTTCATCCCCTATTTTACCCCTTTAGGGATGGAATGTCGAAAATCCCTTTCTTAGTGGATACCTACTCTTCACAAAGAATATACACTTTAAATTTCATGTCTCTAGGACCAGTGGTTTAGGCTGTGCGTTGATATATCAGTCATTCAGTCAGTCAGTCAGTCAGGACTTTGAATTTTATATATATAGAAGATTATGTTTAGTAGATTCTGCCTGCATAATATCCTATAGGTACTATCAATAAATAGTTATAGAGAAAATCGTTGTTCGTTTCACTAAGTTTTAAAAAGCCAGATCATCAAAGCCAATGTTAATAAGAAAACATAATTCTTTATATTTTTCTTCTTAATTTCTTTACTCTGAATACATCATTACCTCTTAATCCCTTTATAAAATATAGCCTTTAAGACCTTGAGATATGGGTACAGAAAAATAGAACTCAGCAAAAGTTCCATCCAACCTGGCATCGGATAACACAACCTGTGACATAACCTCGGTGCGTAGTTATCCGCCATAACGTTCAATTATACTCGTAACAAAGCATAAAAGTTGCTAACAAAGAGAATGAGCCTGCAAGTTCTGACATCCCTGAATACGGGCCTTATTTATAGCTTCCCGAGAGATTACCATAACTACCACATAAACAAAGACAGATCACAAATAATACCTTTGGATGGATGCATACACTTTCACACATTACTTCTTATCGGAAAAAATGTCGAGCTGTATACGTTCGGCGATGAAAATATGTATAAAAAACCAATGTTTTTTTATGTTTACATAAGTAGGTATTAAAAATGAAAGAGCACTTAAATCAGAAACCATATTAAATAATAATATTAAATCACCAATGATTTTTACGCTAAAAGGTTTCAGAGGAAATGAACCACTAATCGTGGAAAATTTTCCTCGTTTAAGCGTTAAAACTATAAGCTGGGATTTTTTATCCAGTACATGAGCTTTTATTATCGATGTTTATATGCACAGCTTACTTATATTTCGTGGGTTATATTGTATACCATTTAATAAATATTATTTTGTATTTTTATTAACATGGAGGCTTTTGGTATTAATTACTGTATTATCGCTGTAGTTACGAACAACGCTTAGTATTTTTTAATATGCAATCCCTATCTAGTCGCCCGTAAAATACACGATTTAGTTTTTTTGTATAAGATAGTAAGAAATACGATCGATTGCAGTGATATTCTCAATTGCGTTTCATTGACAATGCCCAGTAGAACACCTCGGCATCCCTTAATTAAGACGTTTTATATTCCGTCAGTCAAAACTAATTTCGGCCTTAACTCACATGCAATAAGAATGTGTAACGAATAATCACAAGAAAATGCACGATATCGACGTGTTTAAAGATTCCAATACTTTATTTTTTTATAATTTTAAAAATAAAAATAATATTATTTTGACAATCATGTAATAAGCTAAAATATAGACGTAATACTAAACGGGAGTGCGAGGGAGTAAAGGGGTGGGGCAACGGCGGCTTGCGCCTAGCTCTAGTCAGTGCACGTGGCTAGTGACTATGCTTTGCGGTAATTTTATTTCAAATTGAATAAGGTATTTCTCGTCCATTTTTGGAAAATGTATTTCTTGTACTACCGCTCCTGGGTCGCTTGTCGCTGACCAAAAAAACATCCTGTATATCAGGATTTAAATTGTGTGTATTATTATTATGTTAATGAATATGTAAAGGACATGCATTTGTGTGCATGAACATGTCTGTATGTCCTGAGTCTGGGTTTAATGATGTATATTAAGTATGTATTTACAAAGAAAAAGTAGTACATGTATTATATCAGTTATCTGGTTTCCATAGTACAAGCTCTGGGGCTTACTCCCGAAACTGATTCGATTTCGATTTTGTTTTTGATTCGATTTCGTTTCTGATTTGAACTTGATCCAAAATCGTACTCCCGAGCAAATTCGAATTGTAAACAGAGATCGACTTACGTTCGAGTGTTATCAGCGTCGTTAACTGTATCCGGCTCGTTACGTCATCATCAAGTGCTTATTTGTCTTTGGTGAAATTCTTTTATGCGGTTGAATATTTTTGCTATTTTGCCATTTTCTTACATAAAATACTATTTGCTATTGTTTTTAAAACACATGTTAGGTTAAAAATTAAAATATCATCATATTTCAATAATATTTTTGGTATAAAGAGTGACCATATACAATACCTAAGATACGAACAACGTGCGAATGGCGCGGTCGGTGTCAAATTTCAAAATGTTGATAGCTAACTTCAACTTTGTGGGCCTGCTTCTACAAGTACAATGTTTTGGTTACTTTTAATATTTTGATAAACGTGTGTTAATAGGTAAAAATTGTAATTGAAGTGATTAATGGATTGATGATTTTAGTGTGTGTTTGTGAATAACGTGTACCTATATAATATTTCAGAGTGCATCTAAATAATTATTATAAAATATGCCAAATCATGGGCCAAGGTAAGAGCACCACAGAAAACACTTGAGATAACGTAAACACTTATGCAAACCGAATAGAGGTGTAGTGCATTGCCTTGTTTGTTTATAATATATCACTCCATTATTTGGCCATTTCCTAACTTATTCCGTGTCGTATGTATGTCCATTCGGTTCGCTTGTTGTCAAGAACATTGAAAAACATCGCAATGTGAGCCATAATAGCGACGAATTTTAAGTAATATAACAATAAATCAAACTCAACAATCTTACTCGAACCAAAGAAAGTAACTATTTTGCTATCGTGTAATTTGACGTTTAGTTTCGATCCTACGACTCGATACATAACTGTTATCGAGAGTGGAGAGTAAGGATTATTCGATCCCAATTCGATCCTAACGAATATTACGATCGTAGTTAGTTCCAATTAGAGCCACCGCACGATCGTGCGCTCGTGTTGAATTCAAGAGTACGGATAGGCATTAGATTCGAATGAAACTCGATTGATTCAGAACTCGAAGCTGTCGGGAGTAAGCCCCCTGCTTCGTTTGGAATCAGATACTGTTGAATACTACTTTGTTTAGATTTATTTATGTTATTGTCTATTATAATTTTTTTTTAAACTATTCTGTCAGGAAAGAAAAAAAATGAGTGTGTGTTGGTCGCCTATTTTTTCCACTGCAAAATTAAAATTATCGAAATCCTCTACAATGACCGTATGTGAGAAATGTCCCAGGATATTTATATATTTATTTAATTCTGTCTGATTGTCTCTTACCTTTTCACGCCTAAACCACTGAACCGATCGGGATGAGCCACTCAGATGAAACCGCGGGAGACAACTAGAAGGTATTATATAAAAGATAGATACTTTACATCTCATTATATTCTTTTGTATAAACTGACTTCATTTATTTATTTTTTTGATAAAACATGCACAAAAGTCTTATTTTAGGAAGTTGTTAGTACCTCTCATTATAAAATGTTTAACTAACTTAACTAGAACCTACCAAGAGGGGGAGCCAGGAGACTCATAGCACAGGGAAACCTAGTTTGAGCTCCTGTCTCCCACAGTTAAATGTACTTACCTTGTTATATTTTAAAAAATTGTTCTTTTGTTTATATGTGGGAGTGAATAAATAATTTATTATTATTATTATTATTATCTCTGTTGCCCAAGACTATTATACCTACCAATCTTCTTCTTCTGTATATATAAAAGGAAACCGTGACTGACTGATCTATCAACGCATAGCTCGAACCACTGAACGGATTGGGCTGAAATTTGGCATACAGATAGTTGTAATGACGTAGGCATCCGCTAAGAAAGGATTTTTGGAAATTCCACCCCTAAGGGGGTAAAATAGGGGATGAAAGTTTGTATGAAAGTCCGTCAGTTTTGAAGTTAGGATCTTCAAATTTTGTATTTAGGCTGACGATTGAAAATTAATTTATAGGTGTCTCAGCGTTTTTGATAATTCCGACCCCGAAGGGGTGAAAAGGGGGATGAAGTTGTGTATGAAAAGTTCTTAAATGTCAGAGTAAACATCACTAAATTTATAATTATATAGTGAGGGCATCCACTTTAGAAGGATTTCTGGAAATTTCACCCCTAAGGGGGTAAAATAGGGGATGAAAGTTTGTATGAAAGTCTGTCAGTTTTGATGTTAGAATCTTCAAATTATGTGTGTAGACTGACGATTGAAAATTAATTTATAGGTGTCTCAGCGTTATTGATAATTCCACCCCCGAAGGGGTGAAAAGAGGATGAAAATGTGTATGGAAGTCCTTCATTTTCAAATTAAACGTCACTAAGTTTACTACCAACGTATATCGGTATTGTTGGAATTTCAACCCTTAAGGTATTTCAAGTTTCAAAGTAAAATTATTTATTTAAGTTGTTTATGCACATCTGTATATATAAAATTCGTGGAGATAATCGAGATAATCTGATTTTCATCAAATTTTTAATTGACATCTCTGAGTATGGTTGAAAGAGTGATAATTTTGTTAACTACTCATAGAATACGTACATTTTTAGACCGCGT
Organism: Polyploca ridens; assembly: GCA_951394255.1. Classification (NCBI taxonomy): domain Eukaryota; kingdom Metazoa; phylum Arthropoda; class Insecta; order Lepidoptera; family Drepanidae; genus Polyploca; species Polyploca ridens. The sequence goes on from OX596250.1 coordinate 7,397,177, forward strand.
GTGACTACCACGAATGCCGTGGTCTTTATATTTTCTATTTGTGGTAACGCTGTGGGATATATAATTAACCCGTTGGTTCTCGCGAGGGACGCGCATCCTATTATAACAATTGATATCATTGTTATATTTTTAACCGCGAGCCAAGCGATTAACTATAATTATTACTATAAATAATTGTCATTGTATATCTGTTTGTTTACCAAAACAAATAAAAAAAAAATTCAAAGTCCTGACTGACTGACTGATATATCAACGCACAGCCTAAACTGCTGGTCCTTGAGTCATGAAATTTGGAGGGTGTATTCTTTGGGAAGAGTAGGTATCCACTAGGGAAGGGTTTTTCGAAATTACTCCTCTAAGGAGGTAAAATAGGGGATGAAAGTTTGTATGAAAGTCCGTCAGTTTCGAAGTTAGAATCTTCAAATTTTGTGTTTAGGCTGACGATTGAAAATTAATTTATACGTGTCTCAGCGTTTTAGATAATTCTACCCTCGAAGATATGAAAAGCGGGATGAAGTTAGGTATGGGAACTCACTGACTGATATATCAACGCACAGCCGCTGGTCTTAGAGACATGAAATTTGTTCATGTCATGTGTTCTTTGTGAAGTGTAGGTATCCAATAAGAAAGGGTTTTTCGAAATTCGACCCCTAAGAGGGTGAAAAGGGGTTTGAATTTAGTTTGATCACGTGTGTAAGTTGTTGGTTTGTTATTAAGTATTATACTTTATTGTGTAAATAAAAACAAAATGTTGAAAAAAAAAAATAGCCAATCATATAGCCCCAATTTTTAAAAAAAAAATTTAACCTATAAATTTAAGGCCGACTTACGAACAGGTAGTAGCTTGAGTAGCTTTGACCTTCATAAGTGCGCCCTATAAGGGCCTTAATTGAATAAATGGCTTTGACTTTGACATTGATTCTCGGTGTCGATTAACTCTAAAATTGGTACAAATACTCTTCAATTAAAATTGTGAGATACGTGTATCAGTTTTTCCAAAATCATCCCCAAAATTCAAAGTCCTGACTAACTCATTAACTGGCTGATATTTAGACATATGCACAGACTAAACTGCTGGTCCTAGAGACATTAAATTTAGGGCGTGTGTTCTTTGTGAAGTGTAAGTATCCACTAAGAAAGGATTTTTCGAAATTTTTCCCACAAAAGTGTGAAACGGGGGTTGAAATTTCTTCGAAACTTATCGATTTGTATTCATTTTTTTAGTTTTATTGTTTGTATCCTTTGGATCGATTACAAAATCGTAGTAGTAGCTAATCGTAGAAGCAAAATTTAATAGTACCAAAATTTACCTTAATTTTCAACAAGTAAAGGGAAAATTCCGAAAAATAAAAAAGTTGAAAATTAAGGTAAACTTGGGTACTTACAAGTTTTCGCGAAAATCTAAATTTGCCCATATCTTTTTATCGTGTTGAATCAGGACCTAGATTTTTGTATAATAGGGACTATAGACCTCAGTATCTGGTATAAATTTGAACTTGCTAGGTCCACCCGTTCCTGAGAAAATTGGTGGTGACACACGGACAGACAGACAGACGGGCAGAAGAGTGATCCTATAAGGGTTCCTTTTTACCCTTTTGAGGTACGGAACTCCAAAAAGTATATTATGATATAAGTGTGACTTTAGTAGTCTCTTTCACGCCGTGCAAAGTGTGTGCGCTTAAGTCAAGAGTATCGTATAGGTACTATTTTATAACACGTGTGTAATAAGTGCGGGTTTTTTACACGCAGTAAAACAGATAATTTTAAAGCTTTTATATAATTTGAACTGTTTTACAAAAAAAATAAAGCGACTTCAAAGTACACTAAGAAGTAATCAAATTCTGATCTGATGACATTTCGTCTCATGACAATGAGACGAAACGGGAAGTGTACCCTTCCAAACAAAAAAATAATTTTCCAAATCGGTTAAAAAATGACGGAGTTATGAGATAACAAACATAAAAAAAACGAATTAAGAACCTCCTCCTTTTTTTGAAGTCGGTTAAAATACGTAATTGGTACTGTAAAAGTATTAAAATGAGTCCAGACTTCATCATTCTATGTTTAGTCACTGAGAAGATACTTTGTCTACCTTCCGTCTCCATCCTCAGTTCAGCTCGCTGTCACCATAATATTGTATTGTCATCGGAATTTGACAGGCGTTTCGTTGTAATCAATATAAATTATTTATTATCCACTTCTGGCTGTCTCCTATTTAAGTATTTTCACACACGCTTCGAGTACTCTCATCCCAGAGATTAGTTTAGTTTTACGGAGAACTTCGTCATTATTGCTTTCTTTAGGATAATGATAGTTTGTATATTCAATTGAGAGGGAGTGAGAGCGCTTATAATGTTTGTTTGAGAAGAAAAATATGTCATTTGTTTCCTGTAGGCCACGCGGGCGAAGCCGCGGGCAGAAGCTAGTAATATATAAAATGATAAACTGATTGTTGATATATCAACGTACAGCCCAAACCGCTGGATCTAGAGATTTGAAATTTTGCACAAAGATACCTTATATAGTGGAGGCATCCACTAAGGAAGGATTTTTGGAAATTCCACCCCTAAAGAGGGCAAAATAGGGGATGACAGTTTGTATGCAAGTCCGTCAGTTTTGAAGTTAGGATCTTCAAATTCTGTGTTTAGGCTGACGATAGAAAATTAATATATAGTTATCACAGCGTTTGTAATAATTCCACCACCGAAGGGAGGAAAAGGGCGATGAACTTGTGTATGCAAGTCCTTGAATTTCTGATGAAAAAGTAAACTTCACTAAATGTATTATTATACGGTGTAGACATCCACTAAGGAAGGATTTTTGGAAATTCCACCCCGAACAGGGTAAAATAAGGGATGAAAGTTTGTATGCAAGTCCGTCAGTTTGGAAGTTAGGATCTTAAAATTTTGTGTTTAGGCTGACGATTGAAAATTAATATGTCTCTATATCTCAGCGTTTGTGATTATTCCACCACCGAAGGGAGGAAAAGGGGGATGAAGTTGTGTATGCAAGTCCTTCAATTTCAAAGTAAACTTCACTAAATGTACTATTATACGGTGTAGGCATCCACTAAGGAAGGATTTTTGGAAATTCCACCCCGAACAGGGTAAAATAAGGGATGAAAGTTTGTATGCAAGTCCGTCAGTTTGGAAGTTAGGATCTTCAAATTTTGTGTTTAGGCTGACGATTGAAAATTAATATGTAGTAATCTCAGCGTTTGTGATTATTCCACCACCGAAGGGAGGAAAAGGGGGATGAAGTTATACTACTTAGGTAGCAAACAAGCATACGGCCCGCCTGATGGTAAGCGGCTACCGCAGCCTATGGACGCTTGCAACACCAAGTGTTTAGGCCAAAATACCTATAATAATATTTATAGTAGAAACCTACTCATATTGAGTATCAATGACGAGCCTCTGCTTCCCGATTCCTCTCCTTTTCCCACATCATATGTGTGAGCGAGAAAAGAACTTCGGGAATCTTCTACATACTTCGGCGACGCATCGCCAAACGCGTGTGTGCGAGTAAAACGAGACGCGCGCCTCGCAACATTCAGTACGAAAGACGCTACAGACCGAGGAGCATTAAAACTTTGTGATTTGTTGTGAAATAGTGGTGCTTATTACTGTGTTGGATTACAATAGGAGTTCCTGGAGTACCTGGTAAGTCCTTACCTTTATCCTAGGAGGCTCCTCGTTTTCCATATTAATATTTTTACGCAAAAATCCACCACCAAGGGTGTCACTCACGCGTTGTCGACCCTAAAAAAGTCCTTCAATTTCAAAGTAAACTTCACTAAATTTAATATTATAAAGTGTAGGTATTCAGTAAGGAAGGATTTTTGGAAATTCCACTCCTAGGGGGGTAAAATAGGGGATGCAAGTTTATATGAAAGTCCATCAGTTTCGAAGTTAGGACCATCAAATTTTGTGTTTAGGTTGACGATTGAAAATTAATTTATATGTGCCCCAACGTTTTTTTATAATTCCGATCCCGAAAGGGTAAAAAGGGGGATGAATTTGTGTATGGAAGTACACTAAATTTATTATTTAAGCTTATGGTTATAAACAAACGCAACGAATATCCGTAAAAATAAAAGACTCATCGTCCTCCAAGTTTTACAGAAACCAGAAGACAGAAACCAGAGGAGGCAGATCATCCGCTCTAGAAGCAAACCCGATGTTGACCACGATCCTCAGACATGAGGGAAAGACTATAGAGAGAAAGAGAGATAAGGCCTCCAAAATTGTGCTGTGGAACTAGACTACAAGTAACAGCTCTCCGCCGCAATGTTATTGAGGCCAAAATATTTACTGGTTCTGCCAAAGGAGAAACAGTCTTCTTGCCGCGTATACCATTGATCCCAAATCACATTCCGTTTGAATTTAAAAGATAACAGTTCCTAATTAAGGTTTGTAGTCACAGGGAAATTTGCTAGAGTTGATTTGCGGCAGGACTGGTTCAGTTTTATGTGGCATCCTCGCATATGAGCTCTTAATCTACCTGAACTTTTGTCAATATCACACGTAGTGGCGGACAATAGCCATGAACAAAGCTCTATATTGTTACAATGATTCATATCTAGAAAAAAGAAATAATCTAGGCGGACGAAGTCGCGGGCTATAAAGCTAGTTAATCATAAATTGTAAGTCTATTTCATATTATATATAGGTGTATATTCAACATCAAAGATAAGATACCTAAGAAGTGTGAGAATCCATTAAAATACACGTAAGTATAATATTTTATCGCAATTAAGTAAACGAAGACGTATGAAGGGAAAGAAGAATGAATATTTAATTTATTTATGTCGGAATTATATTTGATAACCTAATAAAGAAAAAGCTTGTTGATTTTAATAAAAACAAGCTGTCCCTCGCGGTTATGCCTTCGGACCTGAGATATCTTTGTTTTTCCGGGATAAATAGTCCTACCCTCAATCTGTACTCGAAAATCTGTTCAGCCGTTACAGCCATTTGGCGATAAACACACAAATTAACAAATTATATTTTATTTATTTATTTAGGAACTCAAACAAATACACATTACACTCTTTTTAATAATATATATGACTTAAATTCTATAGTGTATCTTCAGTGATAGGAGATCATAGCATTCGTTTGAAACCAAAAAAACAGTACAAGTGTACGTAGTATTTATATACTCTGAGGTACAAGTATGGAATCATGGTCTCTTACTTAAATCGAAATTCATAATTATGTTAGAAGGATAGAAAGATATACTTTTGGAAAACCACGAGAAATAAATTGTGTCACTACATTCGTATTGTTGTGTCACAAATAGTCACAATGTATCACATTTGTCATAGCGTGGTTATGATTTAATCGTAGGGGTCTGATGTCACCTATAAACACAAGTCCCCTATAACAATGACTCGTTAAACTTTTAAGCGGCCCCTAACTTCCGTATTACGCACAAATTGTACCCCTTTATTACATACTATTATGTTACATTGTTGTAATTAAATTTAATTAAAAATATTATCTTACTTTTAACGTATCGTGGTGTGACTCGTTTTGAAGTTTAGGCGTTAAATCGATGAACATAAAACTTTAAATAAAATTAAACAGCCTTCAAAGTGGGTTTATGTATGAAACCAACGACGTAGGAACTCTTTTCGAACTTTATACGAAGCGTTATGTAGAGCCCCGAGTGTGGGTTCAAGCCGCCCAAGACGAAGACAGGCATTATATCCCTAGGGATATAATGTGACTTGAATTTGGAAATAAACATTTGTATGAAAACTCATAGAATAGATACAGGCATTGTAAAGAGAGCTCGTTCGAAAATCGAACTGGCCACCATAGGCAGAACACAAAAAAAAAAAGATTACGCGAACGTCTCGTCATTACGTCTTCTTATTTGTGAATACGCTAAAACCGGCTTTTCACTATGGGATATAATATAATATAAATTACATCTTGAGTTATAATATTTTATCACTCGTCATACATTTTTGTATATTACATCCCAATCTATAAATATTTTCTTGACACATTGTATGGGATTTAATATATATTATATTATATCCCATAGTGAAAAGCCGGCTTAATTGTAAGTAGGTATCTGTGAGTTAGCAACACTAATGGTGCGGCATGCTATTACGACCTTCAAACGATTCATTACGAGAAATTTTGTTTGTTCTAGAGAATTGTAGGTTCATTAAGAGAAACAAGTTTTTGCCAATGGCTTAGAAATTGCGAAAAAGATTGTAGAAATCAGACATAAACAAACTATTAGGTACTGAGACTCGTGTTCATTAACATTTAGTAAGATATTTATCCAAAGGCTATAATTTAAAATATACCTATGACAAAGGTGAGTTTAGGTACTCCTGTTTAAACACGATGTCAATTTTGAAGAACACCTGCCTAGGGCTGGTTCATCAACTTTTAATCAGCCGTTACACCAAAGGCTGTCATTTTAATGTACGACAGCTTTTGATTAAACACGACTGTTGAATAACTTGTATTTTAATCCCACATCAACTTTAATATAACTGAGAAAGAAAACGTTACAATGGTGGAATATTTGCTGAAATATGTTTTAAAGCTACAATGAATGCAACAATTTTAACTATTCTTTGCATACAAAGTAAACTGTAATGTGAAACAATCTCACGTCGTTACAGATGTGTTACAACTTGTTTATGGACCCTTAAACGCATCTCGAAGTTCCCCACAAACGCTTTGTCTTTCGCACGAACTAAACTTGTTACGTTGTGCGGTGTCTTCCCCGTGGTTAAACAACATCTACCGTCGTACCACTTACTTACGTTATTTGTAATTAACATAATAATTTACACAAACATTGCTTCTAAGTTTTAACACTTCACTTGCAGTTTATTGAGGTTACTACGGCGTTTTGGCTTCTTGTTTAATACACAACAGTATTTTGAATAAAACTAGGTACACCTACCTAAATAATATTCTATAGGTAAGATAGTAAAAAAAACCGGCCAAGTGCGAGTCCATGCGAGTTGGACACGGAGGGTTCCGTACAATATTAAATAAATCAACTACGAAATGAAAATAAAGAATGCCAAAATAATTACTTTATTTATTCTGTGAACATTTTGTGTCTACCTATTACGGTTCATGAGATACTGCCTACTGACAGACAGACGGACAGACGACAGCGAAGGCTTAGTAATAGGGTCCCCTTGGGTACCTTTTGGGTACGGAACCCTAAAAAGCATGTAAGTAATGGGAATAAAACACTTGTTGAATAAAATTAATTTAAAACTATTAAACTTAAATATTTTTATTTTTATACAGGTTGGATCATCTTCTCCAATAATAAAATTAATTACTTAATTCCAAATATAAAATATAATTTATTATTTTCCAGTCTGCGTATGGTTGAACACTTTACACAATGATCATTCATATTCGTCGAGAGAGCTTGTCTTTTCGACTGTCAGATGTTTTATGAATTTTATCTTTGACATGCCCATAAGTTCCTCTAGAAATAAACTCTTATTATTGCGTTGGAAATCCTCTGCTTTTGACTTGTGTGTAATTTCAAGGCGTGTCGACAAAGGCTATGTCAAAATAAACCCCGGGCGTAACGGATATTGATGAGGGAGGGGAGACTATCCGTACTGAAAGTTTCGTATATCTGACCACAGTGTGTAGATGTGGATATTGGTACCCACCAATATAAATAATATCATATCGCTACGATAAAAACGGAGGTACCATTAAATAAATAAATAAACAACTTATAGAAGGATTATGCACCAAAAGAAAAAAGCAGTGTCTTACGTCATGGACAGTATATTGAACACTGAGCATTAGGAACTCTAGAGTTAAATTATGTAGAGTCCCAAGTGAAGCGAGGGGTTCAAGCCACCCAAGACGAAGACAGGCTTTATTTCGTTCTACCGAGCGTACTGCACACGTGCAGCCTGTGGTACAACTACACGCAGAAAAGCTACAGCGCCCTCCGTGTCCAGTTCAACAATTCCTTCTGGGCGGTGTTGTGGCTGCCTCGCTTCTGCGGCGCATCAGATATGTTCGGAGGCGCGCACCGATTGTTTCCACGGTAGTATGCGAAAGAGGTGAGCGTCACTGCATGGTGCACGCGCAGGGTACGGGCCAGTTCTAACATCGTCCTGAGACATGTCACTTGTAGGGCCGGGTAAAGCGGCAAATATGTATTTAACATTTTGTTTTTTATTGTTTTATTATTTTTTGTATTATCCCTTTTTGTTACAATAATATGATGAGTCTAATGTTACTTGAAATTAATAGTACATTGTGATATATGTGTGCAAAGTTGGTAATTATTTACAGACGTGGCGGTAGCCGTAGGCAAACGCGATAAGGAAGCCGAGAGTGTAATGATCAATGCACACGCGTGTCATACGACGTATTTCAACACACTTGCGAGGAAAAAAAACAGTCTTATATTTTTTAAAGTAGATTTTTTGATAATCATCAACCACAATGGCGCGCAGGTTTTTAACACGCTTTTATTAGCTTCACCTTTATGTATGTATGTATGTATGTATGAATGTATGTAAAGGAATCTTCGAACGTAATTTTCATCGACTTCCAGACGTCAGATTAAACTGAAATTTTGCACACTTATCAAGTACCGTTGACAATACAATAATTTGGTACCATCGAGCTGATCTGATGATGGATCCGGAAGGTAGGCACTGGAACTCCATAACGGAGCAACGTTTCCTAGCCGTGTTTGGTCTTGTTGGAATTGTCATGAGATGAACTTTGGCCATGTATGGTTTTCAGGGTCTCATGATGGAGTAGGAGAGTAAGCACTGGAACTCCATAGTGGAGCATCGTATACTAGCCGTGTTTGGGCTTGTTGGAATTGTCGTGAGATGAACTTTGACCATGTATGGTTTTCAGGGTCTGATGATGGAGTAGGAGAATAAGCACTGGAACTCCATAGTCGAGCATCGTATACTAGCCGTGTTTGGGCTTGTTGGAATTGTAGTGAGATGAACTTTGACGATGTATGGTTTTCAGGGTCTGATGATGGAGTAGGAGAGTAAGCACTGGAACTCCATAGTGGAGCATCGTATACTAGCCGTGTTTGGGCTTGTTGGAATTGTCGTGAGATGAACTTTGACCATGTATGGTTTTCAGAGTCTGATGATGAAGTAGGAGAGTAAGCACTGGAACTCCATAGTGGAGCATCATATACTAGCCGTGTTTGGGCTTGTTGGAATTATCGTGAGATGAACTTTGACGATGTATGGTTTCCAGGGTCTGATGATGAAGTAGGAGGGTAGGCACTGGAACTCCATAACGGAGCAACGTTTCCTAGCCGTGTTTGGGCTTGTTGGAATTATCGTAAGATGAACTTTGACCATATCTAGTTTTCAGGGTCTGATGATGGAGTAGGAGGGTAAGCACTGGAACTCTATAGTGGAGCATCGTATCCTAGCCGTGTTTGGGCTTGTTGGAAATTTCGTGAGATGAATTTTGACCATGTATGGTTTTCAGGGTCTGATGATGTTGGTGGAGTCACAGGGTAGGCACTGAAGCTAAATACTTATTATACATGTGAAACAAAGTGAGATTGGGTGAAAATATGGTATAAGTAACAGAATAAAATGGTATGAATAATTTATGTTGACTAAAAAATAAAAAATAAATTACAGTTTAAAAAAAACTAAAAAAACACGCTTTAAAAAGCCCTGCACTAAAAAGTGTTAAATAATTATAAAATTGAACCTAAGTATATTCTCTGTCTATCCCATAAGGGCCTAAATGTAAGCAATTTTTTGTAAATAAGTTCAATATTTGAATGAAAAGCGTGGGGCGCATTTCCTTGAAACCCAATAAAAATTCTAAGCATTATTTCTTCATGATACTTAATCATGAAGAAATATCGTAAATTACAAAATGAAAAGCGCCACACGCATTTCATTCAAATATTGAACTTATTTACAAAAAATTGCTTACATTTAGGCCCTTACGGGATAGACAGAGAATATACTTAGGTTCAATTTTATAATTATTTAACACTTTTTAGTGCAGGGCTTTTTAAAGCGTGTTTTTTTAGTTTTTTTAAACTGTAATTTATTTTTTTGACAAACTATTTTACCCGCTTAAATTAAGAATGCTTCGTCTACACACATATCGCTGACAGTGAGATACAAACTTAAATTAATCGGGATAATATCATAAAACACTAGTGCAATAAGAGCCACTTTACGAGCGAGTGTAATTACAAAAAACTCCGGAGTTTATTAAATCAGACTTTTTAGGGATATCCTATAACGATTTTAATCAATGAAGGACATTAATAGGAGTCAAGGCTGTGTCCGAATGTGTATTTATGTAGCCCTGGGTTTTTATTGTATCGCAAAAGGTATATAAGTAGATTATGCACCAAGAGAATAGAGCAGTATTTTACGTCATGGGCGGCATATTGAACCATGAGCGTAATAAGGGACTCTAGTTAATCCCAAATGTGTCTGACAGAAGGTAGCTGATAGCGATCGGCCGAGTTTGATCTGCCACCATTTTTGGGCTCTGGGTGAAATTGTGAATCACTTTTCCACGAAGACAAATTGGTGCTAGTGAGTTAATTGGGAAATTTTAAACATCTCCATCTCATTATTAATATAATAGAAATCTACTTTTGAGGAAGTGTCCGATTCTCCTGACTCCCCAACTCATTGATAGCTATTGAGCCTGAGACATCAAAGCATGTAGGTAAGTAGGTAGGTAAATGACTTTATTTTATGTGAGGATATCCGCGCTTGGACGGAGACAATAATCGATAGGTATAAAAGTAGGCCACTACGGATTATTATGTAGACCACCTGCATACAGGATTTAATTAATGTGTGTGACGTCATTGAGGCTTGAATGAATGACATGGATTTTAACGTTCATGTAACCGTCACCAGAATTTTAATATAAATATTTGTGACAGTATTCAGTGAGCCAAACTCTTAATAGTATAAAACAAAGGTGCTTTTATTATCACAAAGTTGGGAAATAAACACAAAATCCAAGTCATAGTAAGCGGTTACTGTAGCCATATGAACGCTTTAACGATCCTCACCGATGAGCTCTGGCGCTTTAGTCACGCGCAGGAATACAACTGCAGTATTCTACAGAATGTAAGGTAGGTAATATGCAGGTGCAGGTGCATTGCACGTCCAGTAGAACTACGCTTTGCTCTACCTTTGTCCTTAGCCACGTTTACTGCTAAACTACTTGATAGATTTCGATGCGGTTTCCACTATAATGTAGAGTTTTTTTTTGGAAAAAAAATGCAAACGAGGGAGTTAGAGCATAGTGTTTATTTGCTCAAAGATCAGCTCGACTGGGGAAGTACCTCCATCATACAGAATACCGCAGCCAAATAACTTTATGTTGTGCTCCTGCGCGTGAGTAAGGTCACCAGAGCTCATAGGGGAAGGGGAAAAGGTCGGTAATGCATTAGCGAAGCTTCTGTGTGTTGTAAGCGTTCATATTGCTACGGTAACCATTTACCATCAGGCTGGCCGTATGCTCGTTTACCGACTAAGCCGTATCAAAAACATGTACATAATAGATTCGTATTGAATTTACGGATAGAACTTTCATAGTTTTTAATATAGATGTCAAACTATTTTTGAGCGCTTACACATAGCTTATATAATAACTAAACCATAGTAGATAGTAAAAAATCCGCGAATCTGCGAATCCATATATTCATCTTTAGATTTAAACAAAATCTTTATTAGATATTTAAGAAAACTTGTTATATGTTAAATAAGTATATTTTGAACCTAAATAACGCAAAAAGCTAGAAAGCGAACTAAACGTCTTATTTGTTATAGAATTAGTTGCAAATACTTGCAATTCAACAGTTTCATTCAACTACCATAAGTACTTATTATTATCGAGGATAGATATCTATCTACATAAATAAAGACACCAAGATGTCTTTCATTGCTGCATCGCTTTCCTACACACAATGCCGGATTTAGAGGTGTGAAGGCCCTGGGGCAATAAGGGAGTAGAGGCCCCTCATTATTTTTCAAATAGGTTAAATAATATTTTTCTAGAAAGTGTTTCAATAATTTATTTATATAATCGTATGGCACAAAAATATAGAACAGACAATCACAAATCAAGTCACACAATAAGTAAATAATCATTAAATTAAAGCCTCTCATACATATGGCACCTTACGAGCTTTTTTCAACCAAAAATCATTGATGATTTCGCTGAAATCCAGCACCGGCAGTAAATCACTTTCAATACTTTGATAGGCGGTTTTGTCCCATCGTAGTTCTTAGTTTATTTTTTATAATTTTCATTTTTTTTAAATGAGCGCTCTCCAGTGCAATTTGACACCATCAAAACCAAGTACATTCGCAGTGTGATTTCGATGTTTGGGAATGTAGCTCTGAAATTTTGATTTTCAAGAATTTTAAAATATAACGTCTCCTTAGATATGTCTTTTTATAGTCTGTTTTGTATAAGTTAATCAAAGATACAAGTTGAACCAACTCATTACCAAGATTAGGTTCTAAATCGTCCTTGTAACTTATGTGGGCCCCTCTCTTGTGGAGGCCCCGGGCAGTTGCCCCGGTTACCCTCCCTTAAATCCGGCCCTGGTACACACTTCTAGAATAACTGAGGAGCAACACCACACATCTATAAACGGAACAAAGAACTTGATAAAAAGTTTAAAAATCTCATGAACAATTCAGTTTGTAGTTACCTCGAACTTTCATACTGAGGAGGTATTAATATAAAAGTTTAAGAAGTTTTGTTGTGACTTTTTATATTTCGTGATAACATTCTCGTGAAAACTAAAAGAAGTTTCAGGAGTGAGTACCTAGTTACAGCTTTTGCCTCCACTGTGCGTAAGACTTGAGACGCCAAAGCTTTTAGTGGCTGTCTCTTAATCCGCATATGATAGTGAGTAGAGAGCGACTGTAAATTTAAAATCAGCACTCTGTAGTTAGTGGAGACTTATGATCGGATCACTCGTTGTGTAGGAGGTACCTAGCTGATGGCGTCATGTTCCCACTCGCTCCACGCATCTGTCGGAGTGACACGACAAATTGCCAGCCAGTAATTGGCAGCGGCCTGTCGCGAATGAAAAGCGCCGAATTGGGTTATTTACTTTTATAGTAAAAAATCGTATGCAATTTATATGCATAGAATATTTTAGAATATGGCATGTGTGTTATAGGGATTATTTTAAATCTTTAATTGCACAAAACATCTAGTTTGTAATCTCCAGGGCTCATGCTGCAGATGGTGCTGGCAAGATACTTGCACAAGATTATAGTTGGAAAGCACTAAATGCACTTTGGAGCACAAATTTAACTACGTAACAGTTAAGTTTAGTGAAACAACCTAGTTTGCAATAATATATATATATATATATATATATATATATATATATATATATATATATATTAAATAAGTCGATTACTATGCATATATATACATAATATACAATGTACATATTGCGTAATCATGGTGTTGACATGACTATAATTTTAGGTACCTACCTACTCATAAAAGTTGAACATGTACCTAGGAAAATAGTACTGGAATAGAGTGAAACGACGTTCCACCTGGTGGATCGACGACTGTGGGTGGATACATAGGGCCGTAAACCATTCGTTGAGGAAACCAATAGCTGTATCAATAGCTTATTTTACTACCTTATACTGAATATTATGATCACCGAAATAGTTGAAACCATTAACCAAAATTTCGGATTCAAGTTTTGGAATTACTTACGTTGGTAGGTTTTTTTTATGGAAAAGTGTCTAGCGGGTCGTATTTTTAACCGACTTCAAAAAAAGGAGGAGGTTCTCAATTCAAACTTTTTTTTAAATGTTTGTTACCTCGTAATTCTGTCATTTAGTTTTTTTTATTTGAAAGGGTACACTTCCCGTTTGGTCCCATTGTCATCAGATCACATTGATTACTTCTTAGTGTACTTTGAAGTCGGTTTAAGTTTTTTGTAAAACAGTCCAATTATATACGTACCTACTCAAATAATTTCACTTGAATTTACTTGCGTCCAATTTGTAATTTCATTAAATTAATCGATTATTGAACATTGTATGTAATTATCATGCTCTATCATACGTACAATTATAATTGCTTATTCGAACAGGTTTGAATTGCGGGAGATGGTTATACTTATATGACTTAATATAAAATTAATAAGTATATTATAAAGTACAAACATTTTTCGTTTACAGATTCATACGCTACAAATAGGTTTTGGTAACTATTAAAATAAAAGTTGACTAATTTCATCAGCAAGCTAAAAGCGACATAAACAAATTAAAAACCATCCTAATCCTTAAAAACTAGTTGAGATACCAGTATGATATTTATTATTTATTAATTAATATGATAATATACATTTTTTATTGCTAACGATTAGTATGTTACCTACGTAAGTATATTCACCTATTTCGAAATTATATCTTATAATAGATATACCCTGGTGTTGCAAGCGTTCATAGGCTACGGTAACCGCTTACCATCAGGCGGGCCGTATGCTTGCTTGCTACCTAAGTAGTACGAAAAAAAACGTGCCGGAAACGGGAAACAATCGGCACAAATAGCAGAGGTACCTAAGTTTATCGAAACGTAGGGGAAGTCCGGGCAAAGCGGACACCTTAACCTTTGACAGCCTATGAAAGAAAATCGATAGACATAGAAATAAAATAGTGTCCGAGTATTAATCAGTATTTATTACTTTTAGTTAGTTTTTAATATAATCAATAAAAAATATGTAATCTCAATACTTTACTGGAAAATATTAATAGTATTGCAATTGGTACCGCTATCCGTTTTGCCCAACCCTACGGGTAAAGTGAACAGGTATGCTATTCTGTAAAAGGTAAATCATCTCGAAAGTCATCTCGCAACTCACCTCGCAACCCGATTTGGCATGTTCATTATATTTCAGAATACCAAATCCTATTGAAAAACGTCAAAATACTCACCTGTCGTAGTTCATCTCACTTCCGTCATCACTCGGTGGCCCTAGTGTCGAATTCAATGATTTTTAAGAATAAGAAACTCTAATCTCATCGCGGATTCAGAAGTGATATTGCAAATGAACTTTACAGAATACCACTACAGGACATTGGGCAAAGTGAACACACGGTCAATTAATGAACAATAACCGAAGAATATAAGCCAAAATATAATTTTAGAAGAATAATATCCGTGACGAATATGAGAACTAATCACTTATCAGTGCAGTTGTCACAAATAAATATGCCATCTCCTTCGCAAAGGTGTTGCACTACGAGATCAATCATCAACTGGGTGCCCATTGATTTCTACTCTACAAAAATAAATCATCATTTTGTTTGTCTTTAGATTTTATAAATTTTGTTCGGCCGTGAGAAGTGGATACCTTATCCACTTTGCCCAATAGGTACTTGTTGAACTTAACCTAACTTCCAATAAAATCCAGAAACAAAATCTCAATAAAACTCACAGCTCTTCAACACGATACCATGCTCTTTAAAGATATAATAAAGTCTAAACAGTAACATCACATGTCCATGAGTAATTATAAAAATTCGTTCCTTGAAATATGGTAAAAGATTATACCTTTTTGATTTCTTTTATTTTTTTCTCGAACTACGCGTGACCATGCGCTATGTCTGTTTTTTTACGATTGAGGAGTAGGGGAGAGACCTTGTGTCATGAAGAAGGCGTGATCAGATGCATCATTTTTAAATAGTAAAGGGTATTCGCTTTGCCTGGGCTATTTACTATGCCCGGACGTCCCCTACACGTTTAACCTAGGTACTTTTATAATGTATTGATTGCCCCACACAAGTCTGAGAAAAAATGAAGATAAGAAATTGAAACTACATTGAAAATCTGCAGCCAGCATCTGCGCACCAAGTGTTTTGGCCATATTATGTAGAAGTGAGCGGAATAAGCCGTACTTTGTTACAAATCCGGGACTTGGGTTGGATTTGCCGGTGTCCGTTTTGTGCTTGTTATTCCAACGCTACCAGACCGGCACAGCTTAAGTGTAGCTCACACACCGAGATTGAAACCCTCTCCTTCCTAAATCAACTGAATCGAAATCCTATTGAAACGATTACTTGGTAAGCTTGAGAAATTTATCCGCATAATTGGCTTATATTAGGTACCTATGTTCACAATTTTCTGAACAGTTGCATTGCACTCTAAAACTTAATTCACAGTAGAAATTGTTTGCAGTTTGTCATACAAACCAGCATATATAGTATTTTAAAATTAATCACTCCTGTAATTACATGAACTCAAATTCGTAGAAATACCTATTTTTTTGAAGCGAACTACGATCGAGACGTGTCTACGACATCTACAAAAGCTACGGCACCTAATGAAATTGAAATTTAGTTTTTAGCTACACAGTAATTTTGAGATCCACCATTCAACGATACCTCTATTGCAAGCTTAGCAATATTACGTTGATCACGCATATTGTACCGGATAAATTCGTCCATAATCCAAGGTTTCAACTGTCATTGAGTGAAACATTAAAATTGATGAGATGGTTAAATATTTGTTTGTAAATTACTTTTCAACACACTTGCTCGTAAATTGGCTCTAAATGCACCGTTTTTAGTGTCTGAATATAGCTTATTACGCACTAGTGCTTTTTACTTTACATTACTGCACAGTTTTATGATAGGTATAATCCCGATTATGTTAAGTTTGTACCTCAATGCAATTGATATGTGTGTAGACGAGGCATTCTTAATTTAAACGGGTAATATAGTTTGACAACGCATCGCTTTAAAAAAAAATGACATAAAACAAATGCGCGCCATATTTGTTGACGTTCTCATTGCTTATTATCAAAAAAATCTACTTCAAAAAATGTAATTCTGTTTTTTTTCCTCGCAAGAGTGTTGAAAAACGTCGTATGACACGCGTGTGCATTGATCATTACACTCTCGGCTGCTTTATCGCGTTCGCCTGCGGCTCATGCGCTGAATACCGCCTCGCGTGTAATTACCAACTTTACACACATGTATCATAATGTACTATTTCAATACTCTTGCTCGTAAAAGGAAATTTATTGCACCGTTTTTAGTATCTTAAATTACACTCTAGTGCTTTTTACTTTACATTGGTGCCGATTCTGTTGTAAAGCGCACTAAACTAATTTTAGTCACATCTCATCTCTTTCTTACGAACATGGTTGAAAAAGGATAGAACATATTTTAAGTTGTCAATTAATCTTTGCCGTCTTATTTTGCGTGTATTTAGGCGTGACCGCGATAGATGGCGACTAAATTTATATTGAAAACAAGCATTGGACTAATTTGACAGGACTAAATTTCTTACATCCTTTCCTTATGTTCTTTGTTAGAAAGAGACATAGTGACATTAAAATTAGTTTAGTTGTGAACAACAGAATCAGGGCCAATATCGCACAGTTTTATGACAGGTATAATCCCGATTATGTTAAGTTTGTACCTCACTGCAAGTGATATGTGTGTAGAGGAAGCATTCGTAATTTAACCGGATAAAACAGTTTTTATTGCGGCTAAAAATATGGATGCCATTTTCTTGATATATAAATTGTATCTCCTTCAATATAATCAAATCAAGTCAAATCGAGTCAAATACGCCTGCAGCTCACATGCTTAATACCGCCTTGCGTGTAATGATCAACTTTGCACACATAATATGTATCATAATGTACTATTTTCATGTATTTTCACTAATAGGTATACATACATACGAGTCGCTCTATTAAGGTATAATGTACGTACATAAATACTAATTATTTTGCTAGGAATCTAATTATTCTAAGGAATTGGATATTACCACAATCTACGCTCCTTTCATCCAAACTTCATTCATAATGATACAAATTTAACATAGCATTTGTTAATCCAGAGTCGAATTTTCATTCGTTCAGTAAAAACGTAACGGCTGAAAAAGGAAACCCGCTGACTAAGTCACTCAAGGAAAAAATAAAACGAGGAGCGGTCCTTAACGACCGTCAAGGGATGTCATTAGCTGATGTCCTGCTGCATGACTCGAATTAGATTCAACTTCCATGTTATTAGACACCACACTGAATTGTATTGAGGTGTGGTTAATTTATATTTTTCTTTCAGTATCCTAAAGAGTCCAGTAACTTACGTAGACTATTTTTCACGTTCGTTGGTTACAAAGTAAAGCAATATGCCAAGTAGGTTTTGAAGGCGTGCGTTACATTTACTCCAGTCCAACTATTTTGCTGGCATTGCACAACGAAAGCAGAAATTAGGTAAGTAGATAGTAGTGGATTCGTATCACGAAGAGCAATTTATTATATTGGCGTCATTCCAACATTGGCTGCCCTTGGAAACTTTTAATTGGCTAGTCTGACAATCACTTTTAGATAGAACAATATTTTTTCATCTCCCATTTACCTACCTTTAATTTTCTGTAGGGTGACAGAAAATTTGTATATTTTCAAAATAACCAGTTCATTTTACCCTAACTAAAATTATATAATTGGACTGTTTTACAAAAACCTTAAACCGAGATCAAAGTACACTAAGAAGTAATCAAATCCTGATCTGATGACAATGGGACCAAACTGGAAGCGTACCCTTTCAAATAAAAAAAGAATTTTCCAAATCGGTTAATAAATGACGGTATGTATGAGGTAACAAACATAAAAAAAAAGATACATTCGAATTGAGAACCTCCTCCTTTTTTGAAGTCCGTTAAAAAGGGAATGTTAGACACTCGTCATACAACAAAGCAAAGCTTTCACAGCAACTAAATTTTGATAAAAATTGGCAGAATTGGGTAGACTGGAATTTGGGTAGTCAGATATATCGAGCATTATTACAAGCTTTTATTTAGTTTCACCTGTCCCGTTGTCTGTAATGGAATTTTGCAAGTGAAATTTGACCCACTTTCCGGTTTCCGATTGAGCTGAAATTTTGCATTAATATGCAAATCGCGTGACAATGCAATATTATGATGACGTGAAGCTGATCCGATGATGGAGCTAGAAGGCGGCCATAGGAACTCCCTAAAGAAACCACATAACTCCATCGAGTTTGGACTCGATTGATTCGTCTTGACGAGTACTACTTTGTCGCAAGTACAATCAGCAAAAAGTACAG
Source organism: Polyploca ridens (assembly GCA_951394255.1). Classification (NCBI taxonomy): domain Eukaryota; kingdom Metazoa; phylum Arthropoda; class Insecta; order Lepidoptera; family Drepanidae; genus Polyploca; species Polyploca ridens. The sequence goes on from OX596250.1 coordinate 7,416,309, forward strand.
TCACTCAAAAAAGCTTGATTAAAAATGAAATTTTTAACAAAGAACTTTTTTTTAACCTGGACTCCAGATTTATTTTTATTTATTATAGCTAGTAGGTATATTTATTCTTATGGCTAGCTTCATGCAAATCGTTTTTTTTGTGCAATCTGACCAATATTATAAAAAATATGAAAGGTTGGATGTTTGACTCAATCACGCATACTGCTTAGTAGGTATATTTACGGATTTTGATGGACCTTGGGACATAGATAGATCATACTCCGCGCATGGGGCCATCGCATGCAGGTAAGGTACATAAATCAGCTTTGTTGAATTCTGGAAACTCTGTTAAGTTTCTCTTTGTGACTTTAATCGCATTGCTTCACAGCAAAAGTGATTTTAAGTGTATGGGAGACTGGCTTAAAACGGGTAAGCTAAGTTTGATGATTGATAAAACAGATTATTATAAGCATTGCGATTCTCTATTTTAAAAACTTTATTTTTTAAGATTTTTCACGAAGATAAAAAAATATCAAATATTTAAGCCCCCATCTTGGCCACCATCCCGTCTTGCCCCACCTTCTAAGCATTGTTTTAGGTCGCAAATCGCACCCCCCCTGGAACAAAGATGCAAGTCGACTTGCGTGTTTTTTTTATTGCACTAAAAAATCAAGAAAAAGGTAATACGTATTGTCAATTTTTCTCATAATTTTTATCTTCAAAATGAAGGAATTAAATACAAATATGTAAAATATTGCAACATTAAAATATTTATATTTCCATCATAAAAAAGAAGTTAATATATTTGCACTTAATTATTCACCAAAGTTCCATATGACTAATAGCATAGCATATTCATACTTACATAAATTTTGAACGAATTTATGTGGTGGATATCGTAGTGCAAGTCAATAATAGTTGCTTACTTTTTCTACGAAACTTTTATCCACATTATATTATACTAGCTTCTGCTCGCGGCTTCGCCCGCGTGGCCTACAGGAAACAAATGACATATTTTTCTACAACACAAAGAAAACAAAACAACTTCATCCCGATTCGAGGGTGGAATTATTAAAAACGCTGAGACACGTATAAATTAATTTTCAATCTTCAGTCTAAACACAAAATTTGAAGATCCTAACCAAAATCCTAACTTCGAAACTGACGGACTTTCATACAAACTTTCATCCCCTATTTTACCCCCTTAGGGGTGGAATTTCAAAAAACCCTTTCTTTGTGGATACCTACTCATCACAAAGAATATACCCTCTAAATTTCATGTCTCTAGGACCAACGGTTTGGGCTCTACGTTGATATATCAGTCAGTCAGTCAGTCAGTCAGTCAGTCAGGACTTTGAATTTTATATATATAGATAACAATTGATACGTTATTTACACAAACGAGTAGCTCGAGGAATACCTATGTATTGAATGCACTACTAAATCAGAATGCAAATAAAGAGTTATGTGCAATAATACCGAACAGCGAGACTTCCAAAACATGTCAACAATGCAATATTCATAATAACTCCATCAAGTGCTTAATATGTTTAAAGGAATAATTACGCAACGCTCCTTTTTAGGTTTTTCTCAATACACATTGAGTAAATTTAAAATATAAAGACGTAGGCCCCTCACAGGTTGTTTTAGCTATCATTTGATGTATACTACATATTTTTAATAATGTTGATAATTTTTTAGGACAGTTTTTTTACGCTCCTGAAAAGTTGTCACTTTTCAATTCTTCCAGGAAGGGTGCGAAATAATATTAAGGTTAACATCAACGCCATCTAGCGCGAAATGCTCGTAAAGATGTCAAAATTCAATAAAGCAAAATCATCAAATGTGTGCGTTATGACCTTCTTCCGTCAGGTAAAGAACATCAACTCAAGCTGCTATAGGTACCTACGTAGAATATAGCTCGCGCCTCGCAATATTTGGGAACAAGTGTTCTACTTAGTTTGAGCCTGGAATACAACTATCAAGGATTTTTTATGCTACATCTATCATTTCAGGGAATAAGTAATACGCCATCTGTCAACAAATTCACCAAGGACTAGGGTCTTTGGTCTATTTATATTCGAGTTGGTCATAATCCTGTACCGAAAGAAGTAAGAACCCGTCATGGCTTAGGTAAGTTTAGTTTCAGATTTTGTCAACAGGTGGTGTTCGAAAATTCTTCATAAACAGCGCTACCTAGTGCATTTGCATTAAATAAGGACCAATGTTAAGTTGACCTACATTTGAAGGCTTCAACTTAAATCCCTTTGTACTCACTTTCGATGACATCATCAATCAACAAGGCGAGGTTGCTTATTCAAAGAAAAAAGTCACAATAAATTGTTATATTTCGTAAGACCAGAAAGGTGCGGCTTTTTATTTGTCCACCTTACCGGGCCCTATATTACTTCGCTGAATAGGCGTCTATTCGTTACACAATACTTACGTAACAGTATTAGGTACTTGATGGCCTATTTATTGCATAAACTTGCTTATGTAACCTCACATAATTAAATAATTTGCATTGCATTACTTGAATATAAACACAAATACTGGTATGGAAGGGTTCAGAATTAAATAAATAAAACTCTGGTGTTTTTACATCATGTGTATATTTAATATGGATTTATAATTTAATGAAAAAGTTTAGTTATAGACAAATTTTGGTGTAAGAGTTGGTATCAGGATTTTAGGCTGTAGCAGCCTAGAAATATAACTACAATTAGATTATAACGTAGAGAAAAATATGAGGTAAAATTACTTTTGTGTATCATTTTGATCCTCAACTTGTGTGACTACATTACTCTTAAATTTCTTAGCTTGAGTCTCTTCGGTATCATTAGTTGGTTCCTCCTTACATAGTTCATTTAAATTATACTTTTTATACGTATAGTAATTGTCCACCACGCTTAAAAGGCAAATGCCTTTGATTATTTCGACTATAATACAGAGCCCTGGGTTCTTTAGATCTGCTTTATTATCACCATTCTTCAGAACAACCATCTCGGCAAGTTCTTTGATAACCAAATCCCGTGAAACGCTGCTGTTGAAACGTTTATTGAAGATAACAGCAAATGTACAAGACTCCTTTAAGAAGTATTTGTCAAACAGTTTTCCAGCACATTCCATTATGTCTGGCAGGTTGGCTTTGCAAGTTGCCATTATCGGGAGCAAACGTAGTACATGACGTGTCTTCTGCAGCCTTGTCGCAACGAGGTCTTTTATAATAGCGCCAGTGAGCTCTTCTGGGCTAGGTAAATTTGTCTTAACAAAAATACAGTTTGATGCACCTGTTTCTACCACTTGGAATCGTTTATGTCTGAGAGATTTTTGTGAATCTTTTTTCATTGATTCTACTTCACGGCGTAGCAAGTCTCCGATATCAGTCTCATCTTCGGATTCACTCTCAGACCTTTCTTCGGGGGCGGAAGCCTCGGGCAAGTCTGTCGCGGGCGTTGCTGGCTTAGATTCCTCGAGATCTGGATAAAGCTTCTGCGCATACTCATTCAGCAGATTGTAAACTTCTTTCACACAATCTTTTTCTCTGAAGTTACACGTGCAGAAAAAGCCTCTAAAGCCGGGTTCCAAGAAATATTTGTTTCTCCGTTTTCTAAAGTAGAAGTTTTTCTTTTTTCTTGAGTCTCCCATTTTAATAACTCAAAATTCAATTAAATTACAATATGGTTTTTATGTCAACGATGATATAACAATAATTATGTGTTACGTATTGAAATGAATTAGCAATTCAACAACAGCAATAACACCCGCCCGACGAGGAAACGTCAATCATGTTACAAAATTGTGAAATGTTAAAGAATGAAATGTCACTTATGTCACTGCCTGTTGTTGTTTTATGTAATTCACCAAAAGGCAGGCAAAAGTTTAAAAATATACAGCCTTATCTAATTTAACATATTAGCTCAGAGTATATTAATACTACATTAGTTATTTATTATGTACTTGGCATAAAGGTGTAGAAACGGAACATTGTTTTTTTTTTGTATGCTGACAACATTGTATTATCTATGTTATGATGGACGTAATTTTATACCTTTTATTTACCTTTTTAAGATTTTATAACATTTTTATGGTATTAAAATGCCATCTTGATCATCCTAATTTTTATCTAAAATAGTTTTATTTAATTGTGTTAAGTACTTAATTTAATTTTGGCAAGTTAAATATACCTATTTACCAAATATCAGCTGTACTTTATAGTTCATACTCATATGTAATATTCAGACACTAATGCACCGTTCGTAACGTTGCTTCTGCTGAGAAGAGCCGGCAATTTATTACATTTTAAATTGTATGATGACGTAAAAAGGACATACCAACCAATAGCTGAATTTGTATATATTAGTAGAAAAGGATATCTATAAGCTAAGATTTAGAAATATTTGTTTATTTTGAAGGAAATTAATAAAAAAGTATCAAAACTACAGAAGCGCTCTCATCGGAGTTACCATAACCACCATAACACACGACAGTGGCGCCTCCATTATTTTCTATACTTTCTTATTGAGACAACTCACAAATTCATAATATAATGCATTTCACAGAGAACTTTTTATAACTAGCAAATGCATTTATTTCATTGCACGTCACTGGTGGATAAAACGCCATCGTAATATTCAATACAAATCAGTAATCTTATTTAATAAGATTCTTGGCCTTGACTTTCTTTATTCTTTTGGCGTTTTATAGTGACATTTTATGCCAGTGATTTTGCGATTCTGCGAATCGCGTTATAGGGTTCTGTATATAGTCAGAGACAGCCCTATAGGCGGAGTTCTTCGAGGCGAGGGTTCCCGATTTTTTGCCATTATTCGTACTCGTATAGCGTCTTTTTGGAGTAGGGTTTTTTTTTGTTATTTATGTAATTGCAGTAATATGGGTCAAACTATGTCTGAAATAAACAGATTTTATTTTATTTTTAAACTAATTTAGTCTTACTACATCTTTCTAAGGTGCAGCGCAGACGACGGACTTTTTGTGCGAAGGAGTCTGCGGCACGCAAAAAGTCTGTGTGAAAACAAAGGGTTGTGCGCCGGAATTTTTGCGGGTCGTCGTGTACGTTACTGCCTGTGGTTACCTATACTACTAGTCTATTGGCTGGCGTTTTAAAAATGAATTTCTGTAATAATGTAAAATAAACAAGTCTGTTATTGAGTATATTTTATTATTCAAAATAACGAATGTAAACTTAGGTACTATGTTGAATTATTATACATTTAATTAAGTTATGTGCAGGTAGGTCCAACCTAACGCCAAAATCTAGCAATCTATCTATGTATATGATAATCAATAAATTTAGCAAAATTAGGCACTTTATATATTTTAAAAATTAAATAAGTAACAGAGCTGATGTGTACAAGACAGCAGCGCCATCTGGATAAATATATAATGAATGAATGAATGAATATTTAAATATAGAAACAAATAAACTTAGATAATGTTTTAAACAAAATTCCAACAAAGTTAGTTCTATAAGAAAACTTATAATCTATCCTTATAAATAAAAATTGAAATACTAGAAGAATACTTTTTGTAGACATCTTGCATTGACGTTGAGTGCATTGTTCGAATGAAAGAGATTTATAAAATACAACAGTTAAAATTACTACTTTTTAAATCTACAATATTTCGTTTTCATGATGGTTGGTAGATTGGCAACAACAGGCTTATTATTCTTGGTACAAACAGTGATACTGAAACAATTGAAAAATTTACATTAATAAAATTCTATCCATAATTAAAGAAAGGACTACAGAAAGCATCATAAATGTTGTTCATGAACGAACTACGAGTAGTTCAAAAGAGTGGCTCCTACAAGTGATCAGCATGAACCAGGTTACCGACGCTCCCGATTAGTTCAATGACAGATCGTTTCCATTTTTTTTAATTATATTATTTTATTACAATACAAATGGCCTCATGCGTGACGATGATAAAAGACCTGACGGAATGACTCTTATTCCATGGAAGATGACTCTTGTGCCGTCTCATCTTCCTGGAACTCAAAATAAGGCTGGTGTGGTGGCTGAATCAGCGGAGAGCCTCATAAGGCGCAAATATCTCATAAGGCTCAAATATAGTTCCCTTGACAGCGGCTACATATTTGAGCCTTTTAGGGTTGAAACGCTGGGAGCATGGGGACCGGACAAAATTAAAAGATTTATCTGGACATCTGGTCGAAGCAGCACGTGATCAAAATGCTGTTTTTATTTTGGGCAAAGATTAAGCATTACCATACAAAGTGGCAATGCAACCAGTATTCTGGGAATGTTGCCTACTGGTAGTGGCTTGTTAGATTAAGGTTATTTTTAACCAAGCTGAAAGATTGGCTTTCAAGCTTGGACTATGAGATGACTGAGGATTTACTTAAATGATGAAGACTCTGAAATTTACACCACAACCACTACCCCACACACTTACACACACAACCCCCCACACTCTACCCTTGCTCACATCTACACGTTCCGATTGTATTATATAATAAAGCATTTTTGGCGCTGGTCATTGTTGTATAGAGGTTCACTGACTCTCATAATACAGATTATTCTAGCTTGGGAGCCAGAAGACTCATAGACTTGTATTAACTTAGCCGTAATTTGCGTCTGCTATCATAATATGTTCTATGCTTTTAATTTGTGGTAATAAATAAAATTATTATTATTATTTAAGTTTGTATTCGTTTTTAGTTTTAGTTTTGTTTGTTTTAGTTTATATAATTTACTCATACTTGATAATAAAGACAATATGTACAAAATATAATGCATGCATTGAAATACACTTACTCAGTGTTGTATTCAATAGAAGATAACTTCATGTATTCCACATAAATGCTGGGTGATTTGAGGAGACGCCACGTCATAGGGTTGAATAAGTTGGCTTCGTATTTCCACTCGACTATGACAAACATTGGAGGGTGTCCCATGTCTTTAACCGCAACCATTTTGGTCTCCAAAAATCCTGGCTTATAGAATTTTCTAGAACAAAATATATAAATGATGTAAACATTTATGTATGTATAGTATAACTTTTTCTTGTAAATATGTAAGTTAATAATAATTTCTAGGCGTAGTTGAATATTTTAAGCTTAAAAATATAAACTCATCACTCATACGCAATATAAGGAACAATATAATGATTCGAACAAAAGAAATTGGGTAGTAGAAAGATGCTAGAAAGTCAGTGTTAACACTATCCTTTATTTAATTGTATTTGTTTAGAATATAATTAATGATTACATTAACATAATAGTTGATAAAATTACGCATCCTTTGATTCTTATTATTCATATTTTCGTGTTGACCCATATCTTTTGCGTATTTTTCATAGTTGCATAACATAGTATGTATTATGTTTTAGATTTCGTTATCAGTTATTTTTACTTTATTATAACAATTAATAACAATTTATCATATCACAGTCGACTTTTAAAACAACTCAATTTGTCACTATAAACAAGCAACTACAGGCAACATTTATTATAATTTAAGTGTACCAAAATTCAATGATAGATTTTAAAGTGTACAGGATATTCTAGAAATAACACCTTCCAATAAACTTTTGTATATTACTTACTGTTCTTCATCCAAAAAGATGGGATTACTCATGTTATTGTTCTTATCGATGAGAGTTATGGACAGCTTGCCAGATTCAGGCCCATGTGTTCTGCTCTCCGTAGAGTTTGCTACTTGCATCACTACTTCGTAATGCACTCCTATAAATATATAATATGTCTGTTATTATCAGTATGTAAAATAACTATTAATTTTAATCTTAAATCATTATTATAATTCAGAATTATTAGAATGTATCTTGTCTATTATTTATGTGAAGTAGATAGGCGCTATGCATTTAGTGATCTTTATGCAAGCCGCCCGAAGTCATTTGATTACCAAATGTTCACAGACGACACATATTAACCCGTTAGTTCAACAACAATTGATGTCATTGTTATTTTTTTAACCGCGAGCCAAAGTTTCGTCGTGAAATCATGAGGCAGGTCGTAGTTTCGATAAGGTTGAGCTTACACAGAAGGAAAATATCGTGATAAAACCATAGCCCAGTGGAAGAGTTTGATTTGATGTTCCGAATAATTGTTTGATTTGATCCCTATGGCTACCTTGTATCATCGCCATCGTCGGAGTCTATCCTCACACATTGGAACCAAAATGGTCTCGTACTGTGCGGTTTCAAAGGAGCTTTCTACCGGGGACGCTCAGGTTGTGGAATGAGCTTCTCGCCGTGGTCTTCCCAAGGGAGTAGCATGGGGTTCAACAAGAAAGGTATTAAGAGATATTTGCAAAGTACAGTCCTTTTTAGTACCCACTTGGCTGGCTAGTACCCTCAAGTTGAAATCTAACTAATCACCTCGTGTATACTAGTGACGATCCTGTTGTTAATCGCACTAAACTTATTTTAATCACATTACATCTCTTTCTTACTGACATTATTGAAAAAGGATAGAACATATTTAAAGCCGACAAATTACGTTACTTAATTAATTACGTCTATGCCGCTTTCATTTGCGTGTAAATAGCCGTAATCAATTTTGATGGTAAGGTTGAAATCTAGCATTTGGATTTATCTGAGAGGACTAAATTGCTTACATCCTTTTCTTATGTTCTTTGTTAGAAAGAGATATAGTGAGACTAAATTAGTTTAGTTGAATCGGCAATACTGTCAGTTGCACTTTCCTGTTCTCTTCTATGGTTTGTGTGTGTACCTTCGGCCACATCTTCACCTACAATACTTAAAAAATATGTATAAATAATAACTCACTGCAATAAGGTGACGAGCTGCCAGTCATTGCGTACAACGCAATATTAGAGTTAGTATCAACGAGTCCGCTCATTTGCAGACGTTTATAGATGTTATACGAGTGGTACCCCATCGGGATACAATAGTGTTTGTTGTCGCAACTTGTGCAATGTCCCGCTAGAAAAGCCTGGAAAATATACATTAAAATAAATTACTTATTTTCTATTGAACTTATATTTATTTTGTGATCCTATTGATTAAATAGTTTTTTTTTTAATCTTAGTTACAGTATAATTAATAACGTTTCACTTTAAAAATAGTACCTATCCTATATACACTACTACTTTTCCTAAAATAAAAGATCATCTAAAAAATCCATGGTCCCCATGACACTTGCGGCGTTTCCACGCTGAATGGTTAGGCTTAACCTCTGGGCAAAAAAGTCACGAGCTCTCAATTCCCCAGAGGCCAAGACCAACCGTTTGCCTACGTCTTGGACAAATAATTTTGTGTCAGATGACCATGGGCCCAGTGTTTCCACCGCAAGCGCCGCAAATACATATTCGTCAGTTAGACGAGAGTATTTGCGACGCTTGAGGGTCTGCGCACTTTCCGCTGCCGCTCCTGCCCTGACGCGCGTACCTGAGATGTGGGACGCTGCCAATGTGTCCACACAGGTAACGTCCCACACCAGGGCACGGCCCATGCTCCAAGGCACCAGCGTCACGCCGTCTGGTCTCTTCCCGTCATCCCTAGAGAGACCACTCGGTTCCAGTGACGCTGGAATAGAGGCTGAGGCAAGGGCCCGACGGACTGCATCATTCAGAGCGGCATGACGGAAAATACGGCCTGCGCTTTTTACACAGGACAGACCGTGGTGCCCTAGGCCATCGACGTGATTCCCACAGTTGCGACAGGAGTGAGGTTCGCAGACTTTAGTACCAAGACGCAGACATACAGCGATGCGAAGCGCCGCCGCGTCTAGTAGGGTACCAATATTACGAGAAGGGAGCGCGTGCAACCACTGGCCGGATTCTTTCTGAGAAACCGCCAGTAACCTAGCTTTTCCAGAATCATTAGATTGAACTTATACAAAACTTCAATCCAACTTTCGAAATATTTGTTTGTTTATAAAAAAATCTAAAATTATAGATAAAAAAATTCAAAACTTGCTTTAAAAAGCCCTGTACTAAAAAGTATTATCAAATAGTACCAACATTATTGTATTGTCATCGGTCCTTGATGAGTGTGCAAAGTTTCTGTTTAATCTGACGTTTTTAAGTCAATGAAAATTAAGTTTAAAGATTCCATTACATACATATACAGGTTGTAACGGAACGTGTATATCCATTACAGTAATCCACTTTTTTGGTACTAGGCGCACAGATCGCAGAAGAGAAAATTTCATATTAATATTAGCAAGTAACGCATAATGATAATGGACCTTCATTGAGCGTGACATGTTTGTTATGATTTTAATTCAATAAACTTGGAAGCAATTTGGTATGAGTTTTTGAGTAATTTATTTAGAGCTGAAACTTTTTATAGAGAGACCTGTTGTAGTCACCCTTCACCTTCACCCTTTTCGGATGTATATGTTTTGTTACACCCAGTATACAGGTGAAGCTTTCCGCCCGGAGGAGAAAAAGTATTTACGCATATCTACACATGCACAAGTATATCGCTATTTATATGAATCAATGTACATACCTCATAAGACTCGCATTGTATACCAATAAAGGGACATGAAGGCGCAATACTCTCAGTGAAATACTCGTAACTTCTTTCGTGGTTACATCCAACGGACTTTACCACTTGCTGGTACATATCTGCTGTTACGATTTGTCTTGGCGAGTTTGTTTGCTTACATCCGGGCTGTATAGATCCGCCGTTTGGGAAAAAATCCACGTGCCCTATCGGTTCTGATATACCGAAACCTGGAAAGAAGTTATTTTATTATTATCAGTGTTTATTATCTATATCTCATTATGTGTCTACTGTTGGGCCTGCCCACAGATTTAGGTGCAGCTCAGACGACGCTGTGGGAAGGAGTCTGCAGCACACAAACAATTCTGTGGCAAAGAGGGTTGTGCGCCGGACTTTTTCCGTGTTGTGTGCGTTACTGCTTGGAATTGCATAGGCTCTATTTTGACTAAAAAGTACGGCACAGATAGTCTGTCGTCTACACTACCTTAGAGTAGGCTAGATACCGCAAGCTGTCCGACTAAGCGTGTTTTAGTTTGTAAATTGAGTAACGCATAAAAATGCCAAATTGTGCCATTGTCAACGTCTCATTTCGCAAAAAAAATTATAGAAATGTGACGTCACGTGGAACTTTGACGAGCTATATCTTCATCATTGTTTGTATGATTGACGAAAATACGACTACAATATTTTCTGATAATGTAACTGACGGACTAAATAGAATTATAATTTTTTAACCAGGAAAGTATCCTATTATTATCCAAGCAGGTTTCATACTATTGAATGAACAAGCGGTACATAGCCTTATCTAAATATATGGGCCTCTTTAACTGCATAACATTTTACCAGGAGAGCTAAGTTAATACGCCCCACTCCAATTCTGTGGTTTCCTTCCTTCACCGAAAACTCTAGGTAATTGCAGGATTTCGACGAGATGAAACCTCAGATCAAATCTCAAGAAAAGATCGTGTTAATCGAAAATAATCCTAATATCATTAGTGCATGTTCCAAATTCAAATGTCTCCAAATTTGACCATAAGATTGAACTATCATCCTAGTGATGTGACTGATAGTATATAAAATAATAGCTAACGAGCGAGTAGGCTACAGTAATTGCGTACCATCAGACGGGCCTTATGCTTGTTCGCTACCTTAGCAGTATAAAGCAATAACTGTCGTTGTTTACCTGAGAAATATAACGGCATGGCATTGCTGTGAATAATATCCACGTATTTAGCATCGGATCGGTCCAAACGTACTAACGTGACTGTCTGACTAAAATAGGGCGCTGCAGGGTCTAGTCCAGTTATCCTACCTAGCTTCAAATTGAATTTCTGAAAAAAAAAAAAACGATTTCATGCTTTATAGAAGTTCTAGAATTATCATGAATAGTTTTAAATTACATGTTTAGTTAGACACAAACCTTTTGTAAAGCATGACCGCAGTACCCTCCCAAATGAGCGCCCAAAGAATGTCCAATGAAGTGAAAATTATCCAAGCTGGATAGACTTAATGCATTCTGGAATAAAAATACGAAGCTATATCTAAAACGTCTACAGAAAAATGTGTAAAAAGTTAAATTCCTATTTGTTCATAATTTTATATGTAAGTATTATTTCTAAGGGATTAAGCTAATTGCTGCAGTTGATAGCCTGCAAGGCTGTATGTGCTTACTTTTGGCCATTATCTCTGAGTTCAAGTTTGTGGTCAAAAGAAAAAAGATCTTACATAAACATTGTGTATAAGGTGTGCCGTCATGACACCGATGAGCCTGATGTTCGCGACGGCCAGTCCATAAGGAGGCTGGGAGCCGCCGCGCCAGTCCACCACGAACACAGTTGCCGCCTCATTGCCTTCCAGGTTCAACAGGCCATCTGCCATTTTTTGAATCTGTAAATAATATTATTTGATGTAAGTTTTCTTTCAAAAGTCAAACAGATTTATTCAACGAAAGCCACTCTAAGCAAACGTTTAATAGGGATGATTCCTGGGAAAAAAAGAACTAATTAGTCCATCAGTTTGTTTATCAAAAAATATTGGACAAGTATTTTTGCTTTACCAAATCATAAAAAAATTACAAAGGTAAAACGCGTCAAAGTTCGGTAGTCGTGACATCACTTTTGAGTAAAAATTTTACCATATCGTGACGTCACGCGGAACTTCAACACACGATATCTTGGCATTTTTTTGTTTAATTGAAAAATGAAAAAATACGAGTCGAATATTTTTTGATAATGTAAATGACTGCAGCCTATTGTGGTTAAAAGTAAAACAAAACCGAAAGGAACAGTAACCGTCTTATTACGAAAGATGGTTTTAGCCATATTTAAGAGAAAGCCAGCCTAAACCTGGGTAGTTTAAGAAAATTTATATTACGAAAGAAGGTTTAAGGACTTCAACCACTAAGCCTGGCAGCCACGTAGTTTATCTAAGGTGACAGATAGTTGACATGCATATGACAGACTCGTTCGAAGTTATTTTATTGAATTTCTTGGTTTCAATTCTATTTTGTATTAATTTGCTACTGAAATGGACTTCCTCGGCGATATGGATTTTGACAACGGATATTCTGGAGTCAGTGGGAACTTCTTGAGAACCGACCCGGCAACCAATTCGTTGCATGATTATGGATTTCGGTTCCAATCAATACATGTTCACTAAACCATTTTTGCTGCTTGAATTGTCGAGCTATAGAAGGATCGTCTTCCGCAGGACAAGTTGCTTGTGCTTTACGCAGTACGCTGTTGGGCTCCAAAAAGAGGTCAGTTCCCATAGTTGAACCAACAATCTTAAGTAAATATCATAGTAGTAATATATATAACTAGCTTTTCGCCTGCGGTTTCACCCGCGCCCCCTTCTTTACCCTTTACTTACCCTACCTTACCATACCCTACCCTATAAAAGTATCCCACCAGTTTTCAGCCAAATTGGTTCAGCCGTTCTTGAGTTATAAATAGTGTAACTAACACGACTTTCTTTTATATACTTATAGATATATATTTTGATTTCAGATACAAGATTATACAGCTGACCTACATGGTGTTTCTCAGCCCAGCATAATTAAAATATTATCCTTGCATTTAATTAGTACATCCTTCCTAAAGAAGAAAGCAACCAAATGCAAGGCTCCTCATAACAGTGTCAGTGGAAATAAAAGAATGTGATATTATAATCAAAACAATTTATTATAATAAATTATTTATCTGTATATTTTTAAATTTTCCTTTCATCAATTATACATTGAGCTATTATTACTACGTATATAGAAAAGCTATCATAAGCAAAGGTGATGTCCCATTTTTTAGAGTCAACTAAAGTTCTCTTTAGCGCTCAAACAATAAATTAGTCGTCTAAGCAGACAGTAGAAACGCGTAGCGCTATCAGAACGCTTTAAGGAGTATACTGTGTAGTACTGTGCTCCTCGACACTCTTTCACCATCCGTGTCCAGCTGCCTTCATCACATAGGTGATCGGGCTATGTGTCCTACCCACTACCATTTTATTTTATTTACGAGTTCAATAGCGTCACATGAAATCTTAATCATATTAAAATGTTTGATTGCAAATCCGTTCACAATGTGCTGAGCCTCGGCAAGGTACCTTTGCGATTATTGTCTGTGAACTTCTGTGAATGATTGAGAAATTATATTTAATTCCTATTCAGTATTATTGTATTGTATTTTAATACAGGAATAACATATTTAATACCATTTCTTTATTCGCTTTTACGAAGTAAATAAATCATAATCAATGACATAATATTTTTTTTATAAATTTTTTTTAAACACCATAGACATCATGGACAGTTTCGTTTTAAGCAAACGTTAGGTCTATTTTTATGAAACGAATTATTTTTTTCTGTAATTTTTAATAACGCTCTTTTTATCAAAAATATCTAAATTAAATCAGTATAATGTTTTATTTATCCATCTACCTTATTGATCTAAATTTATGAGGTATATACTTACCTATATTTAAAATATTTCGTAATAAAATATGAATGAAACGAAACATTTCCGTTCTCATTATAAAAAAAGGTGTTATACCTGACTTGAGACTAGAGCTAACAATACCAGGTCAATATCTTAGCCTTTGGGTCTAAATTGACTTTATTACAAAAACATTTTTTTCCGTAGTCTAGTGAAACTGCCTGTCATTAGAGGTGTGTAACTCAGCTCTGAACCAGCTCAATGAATCAGATCACACGGGTTTGAGCCGTTGAGCTACAGCTCAACAACAAAATGACTAGCTCACGGCTCAATCCAACTCCTATTGTATCTGCGACTCCCTCCATAGATTATTCTTGTGATCATATCTAAGAATTATTATTTCGTTCTAAAACATATAAATAATAATTAATTCAATAAATAAATATGTAAAATATATAGATAATATAAAAAAAGACAAATAATTCCAACTCTGAAGTATGAAAAGAGCCGCTCGGCAGAGTCGAACGAATCGCGGCAGCTCAGCCGGCTCAATTCAGTGCGCGGTACGTAGTGAGCGTGTGCGCGCATCGTGGACTATAGGTACAAATTGAGCTGATCTGCGAGCTGAGACATTGAACCAGCTCACACACCTGAGCCGTGAGCTGTGATGCAGCTCGCGTATTTTTACGTTACACACCTCTACCTGTCATAGACAAAATAGTGGACATGAATATGTTTCGTTTCATTCAGAGTTCTTACGAACGTTATAAATAAAAATAAAATATTATTATTTTAGAAATAAAGATATTATTATTACAAGACTATAGCTAGGTATGAGCCGAATAAATTAGTATTAAGTCATTAAATCATCAAACGATAACATAGACTATTCCTGAGATACAGGCGGTATAAACAGAAACACGCAACTATCACTTTTCCTTTTTTATCTTATGGAGTAATCGTATTAAAATTATCGAGACAGATATAAGTATAAAGTTTGTGTTTTGAAACTCCTATGAAAATCCATATTGTATGACTATATCTTATACTTCTCGATCTAATCAGATACACTATTTCAGACTGACTAAAAATTATTGTCATAATAGAAAGTTCACAAGAATATAGATAATTATAAGCTCGAGGAAATGTTCTATATTATATTTTGAACATATTTGTAGTAAATATGAAAAGTAATTAAGAGTAGAAGAACATTTGAGGTACCTAGGCGCCAGCAAGTTGTGATAGGATTTGCAATCAAACATTTTATAACAATACTACCCTACCCTGTAGTGCTATCCAAACCTACCCTACCCTATCTAAACCATCCAGGGAGTTAATTCTATTGTACGTGTGTATGTCACTGAACTCCTCCTAAACGGTTAGACCGATTTGAATGTTTTTTTTTGAAAGCATTTGGGGGACGCTCTGGGTGGTTTAGATTCACAAATCAGCTCGGCAAATGACGCTGAAGTCGGTATCTTATCTCATGAAGGTTATATTATCGACTGCAGCGCCATCTACCGGGCTGATTTCCTTTTTTTTTTTGTTCCAAAGATGATCATCTTGGGGGCTGTGGAAGACGATTTTTTACTAGATCGACAATTCTAGCAGCAATTCGTTGGTGAAATTGTATTGGAGCCGAAGTTCATCAGTATCCAACCAACTTGATTCGTTGCCAGTTTGATTCCATTGATTTTCGGATCATCCGTCGTCAGAATCCATATCGTCAAGCGAATCTAAGCCCATTGTAAAAGCAAATTTATCGAACTGAATCCAGAATAGCTTTTTCGATTACAAAAATCAAGAAAAAAACAACGAAATTACATCAAACGTGTCTGTCATTTCACCATAAACTTTAAAAAAACTAGGGGGGTGCCTGGTTTGACGTTACGCCACCGATATGATGAGGTTTATTCCTTAAACCTCATTTCGTAATATCAAATTTATATAAACCATCGCACATAATGGAATTGTTTGACTGGAATGAAGTAACCGAAGGTTAAGTTTTAGATCTGGCTTTGCTATCGCTGGCCTAAAGCCTGGTTTAACGCATTTTTTGTAATAAGACTGTAAATGTTTTGAATATTTATCGGGATTCCAAGCACCAATTCCAAAAAAATAAAAATTTAACGAATATTCAATGGATAAAGAAAAAAATAAGCTGATTGCAATCGTAAACTAATACTCACGATTTAAATTAAAACAATTCCGTCTTCTAATTATAACAATCAATATCCCTGCATAATATTCTACAACTCAGACGATAAACAAATCAATCAATTCGAAGAATGTCACCCTTCACCCTAGATCAGTCGCAGTATTGGTCAGACTCAACAAATAGACTTTAGGTACCTATTATTAATTACAAAACAAAAACAAGTAATTACATACCCAAGGCTTATGACCCCCTTCCAAGAATCCATGAGATATGAAGTAAAATGGACCTCGCGAATCGAAATTAGCATTCTGAATTTTATCCATCCTATCAGCGTGTAATAAAACTGGTAATTTCCTGTTTCTTCTAGTAAATGCTGCATATCTGTAATCAAATATCATAATGAGCTTATGGTTATTTCATAGCACTTGTATCACTGGGTCACGACTGCAGCAAGATAACGTACCTACTCGTTTATTGTTATGGTTTAAAGGTCCAGTTTAGTCTGCATATTCAAATCATTTTATACTAAAAACCATGATGTGAAATAACTTTTCAAAGAATATTTCGTGAGACAAAAAAAGAGGAACTATTTGTATCATATAATCATCATCATTAATGTCTCTAAAACCAAAGTGGGACAGCATGTTAATTTACTTCCCGTCTATCAGATGTAAGAATTCACTCCATGATTGCTTCCTTATCTATCTGCCTTTCGAAACCGTAGTAACAACAATCAATTACTCGACGATTCCCGAACAAAGGTCAATATACCCCAAATAAGCTTTGTCCAGTAGATAAAGCGTACATTGCAACAATATATAAACAGTTGTTTATCATAGGCCTGATGGGGACGTCACTATGCAATTATGGGACGTAAACATTGTTTTGTCTCCGCTTATGATTGATTGATGTCACGGACGAGCCCCCGCGCGTTATCTTACAGACATGACATGTAATATAAATAAAATAGGTACACGAAGCGGATCTTGTAATTAAGTCCTCGAGTACTTGTTGATAAAGCGAGACCTCTAAATGGATCCAGACCTTATCAATTTACATACCAACACGTTACGTTTAATTACGAGATGAGGATAAACAACTTGTATCTTATGAGTATGTATAATAACAGGTACTTAGGTAAAAGTACAAAATTAAATGACAATTTGAAAATAGGTAGGCAGTAGGTACCTAGTATGAAAGTTTACAACATTTAATAGGTAAACCCTGCTGCGTTAAGAGGCCGTAAGCCGAATTTTGCCGATTTCGCTGATTTACGTGATTTTACAGTTAAAATACTGTATTTCTATAAGTTTTAATTCACAACCTAAAATATCATTTTAATTATGATCTAATGAATGAGCTACCTTTTGATTTTTATTATTTTATTTATTGCGAGATTTAGGTTGTTTTAAAAGATTTTTTATTGCCGAACTATTGAACTTTTTCAATTTTTTTTTCAGGAAGTGGATTGTTTATTAACTGAAGTTTATTTATGTTGTTATAATTTTAATGAATGAGAGTTCTAAGTAGCCGAAATCAAAAGCAATTTTTCGCCCATTTTCTCTAAAAATTGACTAAGTTAAATATTTTTTTACTCAAAATTATTATATTAAAGTGGTAAAAAGTGCTCCGTTTATTTTATAGATGACTTTCATAACAATAGACTGTATTTTTTTCATACCGTTTAGACGCCAAAACGATTCGTAATTCAAAGACAACCGCCTGTTTCAGGAATTAATCAAAATTAAATCATAAAATTAAAAAAGTAGCTCGTTTATTAGATAATAATTGAAATGATCTTTCATGTTGTGTATTAAAACTTATAGAAATACAGTATTTTAACCGTAAAATCATGTCTATAAAATCACTTAAATCAGCGAAATCGGCAAAATTTAGCATACGGCCTCTTAATTGAAATGATTATGAAAGATACGAATGAATTTCTTTGAACATGTTAGGTGTTTACCATTTCATGGAAATACGTTCGTAAGGCTCTACATAATATTACCTAAAGTTCAACATGTTTCGCCAAACAATAGCCAAGCTCACAACATCCCGCGTCCTAGAGATAAAGTAGTGCACGTGTACTTATTTTATTAATATAATTAGTTCATTACGTATTAAATTAGGCCCATAGTTGGGTACAGCAAATATGGATGCATAAATCGTGGTATGAAAATGTATGGGGAGGGATGAAAGCCACGTAACTAAAACAGATGAATATGAAAGTGGATTGATGTACCTACGGGAAGAGAAGACCTAAAAAGAGATGTATATGTTGATTGTGTGGATCTGCCATTTAAAAAAAAAACCAACAGCTGAATCGACAATGAAATTCCATATTATCGAGACTCACGCGGTCTACAGCTCACAGATCCACTAGTATAATTAAAGCCCCATTTTAAACACATCAGCCGTTTCCGTGATTTACAGGGGGCAATATTAACAGGTGTCAAAAACGCATTATCTCGGCGATACCTAACGCATTTGTTACGTATTTGAGATTTGGATGAAACATGGCATATAGGTAGAGCTTACCCTAGAATAAAGTAAACGTTACTTTTGCTCCGGAAAAATAATTTTAATGTTTTTCTAAGCAGTTAATTAGAAACAATCCGTTAATTTTAGAAATTCCTCATTCTTATCCTAATTTCAGCTTGAAACAAAAGTGGATGTGTTTCATCGCATCATATTTTGTAGACGTTACGCCCATCTGTACTGTCAAAAAACGATTCGATAAATCTGCTCTAATCTTAGAGCACATTCCGCAGTTTTACCCGCGTTCCAGTGAACTAATACAAATAAACTGTTTACCGGGATAAAAGTATCTATATACATTTGCCGGTGAGTCTAGGCAAGAGCTACTCCGTCAGCGTGACTTTTTGTATCGAAAATGATATCATCTAAGGATAAGTCAAGTGACGACTACATAATAGAACCCACACTTAATCCTAAAATTACCCAAATCTGTGTAGCAATTAAAAAAACATATAATTTTTTTTTGGGTCAATCACTTTTGAATAGATGACAATCATTATAATCTGTAAGTTGCAGAATTTTCATGTATCATCAATTGAGCAACTTGAATCCAACTCAGCTACAGTAAGCAATTTATAGTGACTTACCTCACAGCCATTGCTTCAGGCGGCATGGGGAAGTAGTTGTCCGGCCGGTGTTCGGTCCAAGGATACGCCTTTGAGAAGCAACCATATGCGCCATAGCAACGCTCTAACTCTACATCGTCTAAAAACAAAACCAGTTTTAAGTATTTAGGTATGAAAATAATTTTCAAACATTATAATGAGCATTTAATTAGCTAATAATGGTTATGATATCATAAATTCAAAAAATATCATAACATTTAGATAGGTATTTGATGCCAGATGTAGCAATTAGTGATATTTTTTCAATTAACGCATACTATATTAACAAAAACCTCATCTTACACCTAAATAATGGGAGAAAAATAAACTAACCGCCAAAGCTTCCAGGAAAATTGGTAACATCCGTTGAATTTTGCTTATCCATCAAAACCATAATGGTTTGCAGCATTAGTGTGGCACTTGTTTTATTATACATTTTTGCTTCGACACGAATCAATCCCGGTAAAAACGAATTTCAAAAGACAAAGCTGTATTGGTCGCAACGCACGTGCATACGTCAGTCACCTCGTACGTTATCAATTCCGTTTCAACTTTCAGCGTAGTGTAATATGATCAGTGATTGACCCGAGTGCTAGTATAAACAACGATGTTGTTGCTAATTGTCCAGTTGACAGTGTAATATGAAATGAAACGTGTAAACGCTACCACTGGCTTTATATAGAGGGTTGTGGATGCACCGCACACAACCTACACAAGTACTAGTTATTACCTAACAGATCCTCATTGCTTGTAGTTCGCAGACGTTCCGGGATACGATGATAACAGGGGTTACAACGTTATCAGCTGCGGCTATTTGTTAAAAACTATTGACGCACGAACGGTCTGGCCGATTATGGATACATTGCCGTTTGTAATAGGTACCCATTGTATATTAATTAGCTAGCACGTGGCAATTTTATCTATGTATCTACATATTTTTAGCAGAAACCAAATTATATTAATGTTACATTACGCGAATGAGGATAACACAATCGCTCTCGAGGGGCGAGTGTGTTGCCAAAAATCATAATAATCTTTCCTCCTTTACTGTTATTTATTGTTAATTCATTTATTAATTAATAGATATTCACTCACACACAACAATACCTATGAAAAGACAAACATTATATTTATTAGAATTGCGAATCACAACTTCCAAGGTATTGGGAAAGGCCATTTTATATAGTGGACATTTTATAGTAGCATTTATTTAAAACTTGATTATTTCAATCACATGTTTATTATATATGATTATTATGATACACAATTAACAGTATAGTACATACCTAGCAAGATCGATTTTTTAAGGCGATGCTAGCTCTGTGGTAGTGACGTCGAATGCTAAGACGAAAGTCGCGGGTTAGAAACCTACAATGAGCTTGAGCTTTCGGTGAAGGAAACATCTTGAGGAAACCCTAACACGGTGGTAGAGTACCTTGTAGTACCTACCTTGCTGGCTACCACCCTCAAGTTGAAAATCTGTCTGCAAGGTCTCTCACGGTGTACCGTTCCGGCAGCTGCACTTGACTTCTAGGCTTTGTGTGCATACCAATGCACACAAAGCCTAGAAGGAACTGGCTTAGACCACAACATCACAAACTTTTAAAAATAAATTTAAATTATGGTCAAACAAAGGCCCATTCAAAGTTAAAAGATCGCCCCCAAAAACCCCCATAGGTATAACAATTTCATCGAAATCGTTAGAGCCTTTTTCGAGATCTCAAAACTGTATAGGTATAGACAATAGTATAAGTCTTGTCTATATCTACTCAGCCACATCCACACGCTGGCTATAGATAGAATCTCTATGCGACCAGTCTTTCTAGTCTTACTCCAGTCTCATCCATAGTTTAGTTAGTCTGTACGTCTACCTTGTAGACATGATCCTTACATGTCAAAAAATTGATTATTATAAAATAGGTATACTATAGTCTATAAACACATAAAAATATGATAAAAATTTCAATAATAATAAAATTCATTGTCAACAAACCACGGACTTTGAATTTGAAATCATTGTACCGATAATGCCCTCTTATTATCAAATTCATATTATTTTGTAAACATCGACGTTAATCAACGTTATAAAAGGAGATCCATTAAAACATCCGGGAATATAACAATTGTCTAAAATTAACTAGTAATGTATATTATTTGTTATATTAAGAGGCACGCTTTATCATGATATATGTAGTTGCCTATTAATTAACGAGGTCATAAGACAAATAGAATTGCAGTAAGCAATAGTGACGGTGTTGTTTGCATTCTGTGTTTGACTTATACAGAATGTCCCAATACTCAACGTCAAGTGGGTACAGTAGTACCCAATTAATATGGCTTACCGATGTACCTGCGCAAAAGATACATTTTCAAAGCGCGGGAAACGCTATTGGTCGGCAGCTGCCGCCATGTTAGCGCGCGCCGTGCGGATGGGCGTAACTTGCGAGTGAGACGGAACTAACACCTGCAGTGTATTATGTACCTAAAAGTAGTGATCTAAGGTTGATTGTAAGTTCTAAGCATTTTTTCGTTAATCTTCGGGGCCATACTTTCCTTTCTGTGCCAACGAAGATTTACGACGCGCCATATCAGTTGGGTAATACTGTACCGGGCGAAAGACTAGTCAATACCAGCTCTGGTAAGTAAAAGAAAAAAAGAACATGTCACACGGTTAAGTGATAAAAGACATTAGAGATTTAGGCGTAGAGATGGTTCCTGAACTGACATTCAGTCAGCATATAGTGGACATTTGTAATAAATCATTTAGGAATTTGTTTTATTTTGAGTAGTGCAAAGATTTTCGGAATACCATAGTAGTCAAAATTTTATTTAACGCCCTCCTCATGTAACCAAATATAGCCTTATGCTTGAAAAAATTAAAAACAAATTTAGACGTTCTTTATATTTAAAACAGTGCGGCACCTATCTATCCCTACTATCCGTTGATGTACCCTTATTTGTAATGGGTATGGTGGGCTACAGTTGGCTGCAGGTGAGGAGGGAAGTTGCACTGGTCAAAGTTGTATGAAAGGTATTGCGTGGGTGGGTGCATCACCCGGAAGTGGTGCGGCACTGAAGCTATGCGTACCAGATGAGTATATATTTACACGTCGCCGTCCTGCGTTACTCCTTGTGCCAGCATTTAGGACTAAATTGCTTCAGTATGCCCCACTCTCACGTGCTATATGGTGTATGAATAGTATTTACCGGGATAGACCATGCCGGGAATGCCGGCGTCCCGCAAGGCTCTGTGCTGTCCCCAACACTATTCCTTCTGCATATCAATGATATGCTGTCTATTGACGGCATTCATTGCTATGCGGACGACAGTACCAATCTGCTGCAGTATCCAAAAAGCTTGGAGTGCTCAACAAAGCGAGGCAGTACTTCACATCGGGGCAAAGGCTGCAACTTTATAAGTGGCACGTCCGGCCTCATATGGAGTACTGTTGTCATCTGTGGGCGGGGGCACCTGGATACCAGCTTGGGCCTTTAGACTCGGTTCAGCGACGTGCCGCTAGAATTGTCGACGATCCCGAGCTCACAAACGGTTTAGAGCCCCTCAGTCTGAGGAGAGACTTTGCCTCCTTATGTGTGTTCTACCGCTTGTACAACGGGGAGTGTTCCAAGGAATTGTTCGACTTGATGCCCACGGCTACCTTCTACCATCGCAACTCTCGCCATCGACGGGGAATCCATCCTCACACATTGAAACCAGAATTGTTTCGAACTGTGCGGGCTCAAAGGAGTTTTCTTCCGCGGACGCTCAGATTGTGGAATGAGCTCCCCGCCGTGGTTTTCCCAAAGGAGTACAGCATGGGGTTCTTCAGGGTGTGAAGAGGTTTCTTCAGGGTCGGCAACGCGCGAGTGATACCCCTGGTGTTGCAAGCGTCCATAGGCTACGGTAACCGCTTACCATCAGGCGGGCCGTATGCTTGTTTGCCACCTTAGTGGTATAAAAAAAAAAAAAAAAAAAAAATAGATATTTTTTATTGTGGCCAGTCGAAATTCATCGAAGCAGTATTGAAAATGATGTGTCATTATGACAAGTATTATGTTGTTGAAATACTACTTATTCTATGTTGTGATACTATTTTAATTTTATACTTACATTTTATATGTTTATATGCTTTTGGAATTTCACACTTAACATGTGACATGATTTTTTCTTTTGCTTACCGGATCTGGTAGACTAGCCTTTCGCCTGGTACCCACTTGACGTTGAGTATTGGGACATCCCTTATACAGTTTTACATTGCAGAAATCAAATAATAAAACCTTTATACAGTTTTGCACTGCAGAAATCAAATAATAAAATTAAAATTTCTTTTTTAGATCAGTCTGGAGTTTTCTCTACTACGTTTACATGCCTCTATTCACGTTAACATGCATTATGTCAAACATACTTATTACACTCAAAATATTACTGCTACATAATGTTACAAAACTTTAATTCGATAAAATTATCTAAAACAATAGCAGAATTTCTAAAACCGTTAGAAGTTTTTACACACATAAATAAAATTATAAAACTAATTTAATCTTAAAAGCTTTTGAAAAGAGCAATTGAGCTAAGAGTTAACTTTACGCGATTTATTCTTTGAAGGAGTTGATGAAAAGTTACAATTTGAAGTCATGTCATCTATAAAAATATCGGACATCGACTCGTTTTTATTAGTGGCTTGTACGAGAAACTTATCAAAATCTTCTGTCGCTAAATTCTCTTTGTCGTCCAATTTAGCTTCAGAAAAACAAAAACTAGTTATTTTCTTGACAGTATTCTGGGACACGGGATAAAACTGTACACTATCTGTGGAGTTTTCATCTTTAAACCCACTATCGACTCTCATCCAATTAACATTTGATATTTCTTTCAAAGCAGTCTTATTATTAGTATTTGATATATTGGTAACTGTCAGTTCCGATGGTTTTATGGCACTTTCATAATAACTAGAGGCGTTCGCATAGAACGTAGTCTCATTAAATCCACTGTCGACTCTCTTAAAACTAGATGAACTATCGACACCCAGCTTGGTGGCATTATTAGTATAAGCATTTTCGAAAAGAGATGAGTTTTCAGTCAAAAAATTGAGATCAACATTGTTAAAGTCTATTTTCTTATCCTCCAAACTGAGTGGGTTATCTAAACTATCTAAACTAGTATCTAAAGACATCCGCGCCGGACTTAAAAATACGGGCGCACGAATTTTACTAATTTCATGAGATAGTATGTTACTTTTACACTTCCCTTTTACAGGGGTATCTTCTAGAATGTTCACGACGCCGTGTAACTTAGTAGATGATTGAATTTCACATGAATAGTTTCTGGCAGTTTCTGCTTTCACCAAGCTTTGTAAACTAGGTTCTTCGACGATGGACCATGTCGCTTGGCTGTCTTTTGGCGTGCTGGATTCTGAGTCAGCTAAAAACAATAAGTTTTATTTAAACATCGGTTAAAATAACATACATAAATATTTATTTTTCAAATACGAGTACGTAGCCGCCACTATTCGATATCTGATCTTATTCTATTAAACGTGCAATATTTGTATATTTATGCGTGTAACGAAAAGGGTATCCGAAAGGGGGAAGAATACATCAGGTATAGACGCTCTATAAAAAGTTTCAGCTCAAAATAAATTACTCAAAAATTCATATCAAAGGGTTTGAAGATCTTTGAACTCCTTTTGCTTCCAAGTAGGGCATGTAATATCGGAAGATTTTTCAATTCCGATATTGATTTCCGATATTGGATCTCAATATCGGAATTCCGATATTAATATCGGAATTAGACATTTTTATTATAAATTGCACATATTCGTTATAAACTGCACTAATTATCTATACTAATATTATAAAGTGGAAGAGTTTTTTGATTGGTTAAACTGGCTAATCTTTGAAACTACCGGTCTGATTCGTTTTTTTTTTCACTTATAGGAAGCTACGTTATCCCCGAGTATCGGAGCTCGGGGGTCAACTAGTTCGTTATAAATTTGGATTGAAAACATCTTCTGCTCAGTCAAGCACTCATGTCAGAGGGGTCGTGGTTGCAATAAATAGTGTATATGGTGGGTCTTCAACGCCAATGTTCTCCTTGACTAGGGTTACAGCTTTCGCAAAGCTTTTCCATTTTTTGTGGATCGTAGCGTTGCGACTCCCGCTCTGGACAACAAGTCTCTTCATCGAGTGTTCGTTTCTGCATATGTAAACAAAGAACTTGAGAATTTGAACCTGCACACTCGACGAAATCCTATCTGTTATTCAAATCTCCTTCAGGATCGCGTTATTGGTGCGAAAGGCTATCAACGGCATTTTCGGGAAGCGTCTTCTGCAACACATCTCCAGTGTGTCAATTTTCCGGCTATCTTGTAGGCTTAAGGACCAAGTTTCAGCTCTTTAGAGAAAGATCGGAAAGACCAGGCATCTCATAAGTCGAATCTTTGTTTTCCTAGTTATACTTCTGTCTTTCCAAATCTTCCTACTGCTGATCTTGTGATTGCACATCGTCTTTTGTCTGATCTCATCTTCACAGTATCCTGTTGGAATTGGTAGAGCCGAGGTAGATGTAGATTTTTCTCAGTACGTTACGCCTATTAAGTTACGCCTGGACTATTATTAAAATTTTCATCTTATGTCTGTTGATTACAAGTCCCAATTGGAGACTAGTGGTTTCTTAATGAGCCGAGAAGTCCTCCATATCTTCTTTAGTTTGGTTAAGAAGAGAAGTGTCATCATCGAGAGTCAAAGTGAGGCATTGGCAGTGTGCCTAGATGTGGTGAAGGCATTCGATCGGGTCTGGCACAGGGGTCTTATCACGAAGTTGCCAGCATACGGGCTTCCCGATTATGCAAATAGGTCGTCGACGGTAGCTGCTCCGATAGCATGGGCGTTAATGCCGGCGTCCTGCAAGGCTCTGTGCTGTTCCCAACACTGTTCCTTCTGATTATCAATGATATACTGTCTATTAACGGCACAGGAGATAGTACAGGAGACGCTCATTACACGGGCCGTGCAAATATCCCTCGTTCCGAGGTGGAGGAAAGCCGCGAACGGCTGGTGTCTGAAATCGAGAGTACACTAACTTGTGTCTCCGATTGGGCTCGACTAAACCTAGTCCATTTCAACCCCACCAAGACTCAAGCCTGCGCGTTCACCGCTAAGAATGGTCTGTGGCTCTACAATTCCAGAACACTTTCTTGAACATCAGTAAAAGCATCGGGATCCTTGGCGTCGACTTCTAGCGACGTTTTGTTCCGAAGTCACTTGGAAGACAAGGTTAAGCTGGCATCCAAAAAGCTCGGAGTGCTCAACGGAGCAAGGCAGTACTTCACATCGGGCAAAGGCTGCAACTTTACAAATCGCAAGTCCGGCCTCATATGGAGTACTGCTGTCATCTATGGGCGGGAGCACCTGGATACCAGCTTGGGCCTTTAGACTCGGTTCAGCGACGTGCCATCAAAATTGTTGACGATCCCGAGCTCACAAGCGGCTTAGAACCCCTCAGTCTGAAGGGAGACTTTGCCTCCTTATGTGTGTTCTACCGCTTGTACAACGGAGAGTGTTCTAAAGAATTGTTCGACTTGATGCCCACGGCCACCTTCCACCATCGCAACTCTCGCCATCCATCCTCACACATTGAAACCAGAATTGTTTCGAACTGTGCGGGCTCAAAGGAGTTTTCTTCCGCGGACGCTCAGATTGTGGAATGAGCTCCCCACCGTGGTTTTCCCAATGGAGTACAGTATGGGGTACTTCAAAAAGGATGTCAAGAGATTTCTTTAGGGTCGGCAAGGCGCAAATGATACTCCTGGTATTGCAAGCGTATAGCATAGATAAAAATTGCTGATTCCGATATTACGATATTGGATCACTAAATTCCGATATTGTAATATCGGAAAAAAAGGTCCGAGATTCCGATATTATGAGATTCCGAGATTCCGATATTCATGCCCTACTTCCAAGTATATTGAATTAAAATCATAACCAATTTGTCACCGCTCAGTGAGGGACATTATCTTTTCACTTCACTTGCTTATCAATACTAATATAATAAAGCGTAACAGTTTTTATTCGTTTGAACAGGCTAATCTCTGGAACTTTCAGTCGGATTCGAAAACTTCTTTCAACAATACGAAGCTACATTATCCCCGAGTATTTTAGATTGCTTCAACATTATGCGGCATTTTTTATTATTTGTCTATTAGCAAATAAACTAGTGTAGGATTATCCGGCCAAACATTTTCGAAAATCAACAGATTTAGATAAGATCAAACTACATAATAATTAATAATTATTTAGAGTAATTTAGAACAAGTACATAGGGCATCGAAAGACAGACAGACGTCTGAAGACCAGCAGTAGGGCTCCATTTTGAAACCCATAAAATGTACATACATTAATTAGGCAAGAATTCCTTATTATTTATTATTTCAATGGAGTTAAGTCGTTTATTAGCAAATAATTTTAATATCGTCTTTAATAAAGGTTAATAATAATCGATAATTGTGATCTGTTCATACCTTGAGAATGGTCATTGAAAGATCCGTCAATACTCATGTTCATACTAAAATCTAGTTTTTGAACAGATCGACTCCTATGCAAGCTTGACATACTGAGGCTACGTTTCTCCGAAAAAGATAGAGACCCTTTCCTGCCCTTCGGTGGTGATTCTTTCAGCGATGCACTTCTCTTCAGAATAATTTTATTTGGTGTTAATTTACAGAAACATGTTCCTTTTTTCTTGTTCTCTGGGTCTGGCAACAAGCAGTCGAGACATTTAGCCATTGATTCGGCATCAGATTCTGGTGTCGCGAAGTTAATTTTCTGAAACATTTGTATAAAATTATTTATCTTTATATATAAAATTCTTCTACACGTGTGTATGTCACTGAACTCCTCCTAAACGGCTGGACCGATTTGAAAGGCGAAACCCAAACGCATACAAAAAAAATCATTTTTTGTATGCGTTTGGGTTTCGTCCTGGATGGTTTAGATTCACAAATAGGGTAGGGTAGGGTAGCACCACGCGAACTAAGTTGCGCCGGGCAGCTAGTTTATTATAAAATTTGTATTGTTATGGTATTTTCTTATATCGACTGACTTTATGATATACCCAGGTGGACGCAATAAGAAATAACATCTTTTTATTAACTAGTAGTAAAAGTATAAAGTCATTTACCTTCTCATTACTGGAGGAAGATACTTCATGAGTAACTGGTGATATAGAAGCCAGCGATGATGAAGAAGCAGACCCCTGGGCTTTGTTGCACTTGGGAGTTTGGAACCCAACAGGACTGAAACATGGTTCACCAAAATCCATGACATCCAAAATTTTGTTTCGGTAACACGGCTTGGTAGTAGGCATTATATCCATTTTCAATGGGGTATCAAAGGTACGCTTCATTCCTTTTGTTGCAAAGTCGCGACACTAAAAATAGACAACCATGTAATTTTAACAATTAATAAATGGGTTGATCAACTTTTTCTTGTACCTCGTTGCCATGGATTGAAACTATGATTTTTCAATGGTTACAATTCACCAAACGTACATTTTTGTCGTAGTTAAAGCCCATTATTGTATTGACTATCTCCTAAGCTCATTAGTAGCATATCTATATTACAACAGTTTTTTTTAAGAAACTCGTTCACTGTTGTCTCTTGGACAACGGACCAGAATAACAAACAAGAAAAGTTGATTGACACAAATACTCTGTTGACACAGCGTCTTAAGGAGTTGAGGGCCTTTTTAAAATAGGTGTGAAAAAGAGGGACTGCATGCAACTCGCAAGTAATCTCCCTGGCGTTGCAAGAATTCCTTATTATAATAGGCTACGATAACCGCTTACCATCATTCGGGCCGTATGCTTGTTTGCTACCTAAGTAGTATATAGAAGAAAAAAAACTATTTTTCCTATTTTGATCTCTACCTATATATCTTAGCTAAGGTGTCAATTAAATTAATGAAGGCCTGATTTTTCAATTTCTAGATTTAAAGCCGCGGATAAGCTATTCATCTGCTAAGTCTATACAAAAACTATTCTAATTTCAAATAAACAGCCTGATACTGTTCATCTAGCCATTGCAAAATTGGAATTAATAGGATTCTAAATATTCTTTTTAGAAAAATCTTAATTAAAGATGATTGAAATGAACTTCTTATTGTCAAGCTACCATACAAACTTAACGTTGATACAATGTCAGCTCTAAAAGTACCACTCTGCTGAGCATAGGCCATGAATCACTGGGTTTTTTACAACTTATGGGTTTCCTCTCGGATTTATAGAATCAAAAAAAGACGGGAATGTATATCTATGTAAATCTTTATTTATTTTTATTTATTTATTTATTTATTTACTCTTAGGAAGATTTACAGCTTGATTTCTAAAGTAAACATATAGATGATCCTATGCCATTTACAAATCTCCCCAGCTATATAAGTATATATAGATGATCACATTATCTATACATATATATATTATTACTTGTCCTGACTGATTCATCAACGCAGAACCTAAACTGCTGAGGCTACAAACTTGCACACAGGTCCTTGTATGAAAAGGGGGTGAAAAGGGGGGATTTTGTTTGTATGTTTTTTTTATCCTTAGTAGGTTTATAAATTTGAAACTTAGCATGATTGATTTGTCACCTTAATAAATAATAAAGATTCTCATTATTAGTTTTTGAAAATACAACTAAAATGGGTCTACTAGTTTTTGAAAATACAACTAAACAGAGGTCGATTTTCTAGAAAAGAAAATCGACCTCTGTTTTCGAATGTTTTAAGGGAACTAACTCTTATGTGTGTATGCTGTTCTGTTTACAGCCGATAAGAAAGGATTTTTGGAAATACCATTCTTAAGGGGGTAAAGAAGGGGGCACGGGTAAAACCGGCGGGCGGAAAGCTAGTATCTTTATAGAGTATGAACGAATAATCGAGCTCAAGAGGGAATATCCTTTACACTTACCAGCACTTCATCAGGGTTAAAAGTAACAGGTGTATGAGCTTCGTAACTCGACGGTGGTCTTGGTTGCACATGTATTTCGTCATCAGTCTGTTCGGAGTCATAATTTTCCATGTCACTGTGCTCCTCAAAGTATAACTTATATCTAAGAGACCCGTTAGCAGTTATCTCATAATCCCCAGATGTGTTCTGGTCCTGAAATATGGAATTTAATTTGTGAAATCTTTATAATATTTATTGAATGGTTTAACAATTCAAAACTTACTCTGTATACCTAAATAGGGAATATGTTATTGACATCGCTGAGAACATTGAGGTACCTACTACAGTTTATTCAGTATTAGTTTATACAGTTTGTAACATTTTGAAAATCTTATATCTATATCAACCTAAATATCCTTCAACCGTAGGACGGTTGAAGGATATTTATCTAATATAATAAAATGTGAACACATAACACTTCAATGGCATAAGAAATCTTGATAAGATATGGCTTGCAAATAGATCTAACCTGGAATAACACAGTATGCTTTTTATACCCGGAAAACATAATATCCCTTAGGGACGTGGGTGACACCATGTGGCAAAGACTAGTTTTATTACTGTCACTTTTTTTAGGACCAAGTTAATATTATTATATCATACTCTAATCTAAGGTGATACGGGTGAACATTGGCGTAACTAGGATTTTTTACCACGGGGCCTGGCCCCTAAAAGCCGATGCAATGTACGTGAAAATTATTTCAATATGAGGTGTTCAGACATATTTCCGCCATAGATTTTGGGAATGTAGAATATTGGGTTGGTTTGTATGAATGAAAATGTTATAGCAAACGGTATGAAAATAAACAGTAGTAAAACAAAGCTTCTAACAGTATCTAAAAAACCATCTACAGACGGAGAAATAATAATAATAATAATAATAATATTTTTTTTTTTTTTCGAAAGCAGCGAGGATCTCCTTGATACACACTCGATCCTGTATTGCGCGGCTGTTGCGGCATGTCGTTTAGCTAACGTCAAGTTCCCAAACTGTGACGAAGCTACTCGACCAAAACCAACCGTGCCAGCCTGGCAATGCAGGATCGAGCGTCGTATCGATGGGGCCAGGGTTCTCATCGGTAAACTATACTGCTTCAGGGAGGGCAATACTCGACCACGAGTGATGCGCTTTGTGAGGCGGGCATTCTCGGGAACTGGAATCAGTCCCTCAGAATACATGTCCCGTGTCACAGAGCGCATCGACTTCCTGAAGCAGAAAGTTTGTGCATGGGCGAGCCGTATTCGGCGGTATAAGCGGCGGGTTGATCGATACACGCAAAATCGCATGTTCCAGAGCGATGAGAGGTGGGTATATAGAGCTTGGGAGCGACCTGAACAAAGTGTGACAGACGTGTGCCACCCGGATGATGCCGCTACAAGTGCATTCTGGCGCGGCATCTGGTCGGTGCCCGTCTGTCACACTGAGGCAGGCTGGATGGGGGTTGTCGAGCGAGTGTGTGAATCTATACCAGACATGGAAAAAGTCCAAATAACACCATTAGACGTTGCCAGAGCAGTCCGTCCGTTACCGAATTGGAAATCACCGGGACCGGACGGACTGCATAACTTCTGGCTAAAATGGCTAACTAGTTCACACACTTGCCTGGCATCTCAGTTCCAGTCATCCTTAGAGTCTGGGTCGCTACCACAGTTTCTAACAACAGGCGTTACCCACCTGCTCCATAAGTCAGGTAGTCCCGCGGAACCCAAGAATTATAGACCGATCACATGTTTGTCGACGGTTTATAAACTTCTTACATCCATTTTGAGAGCGAAAATTAACACTCACATTGACGATAATTCAATTATGTCTGCCTCTCAAAATGGATGTAGGAATGGGTCCCGCGGTACTAAGGAGCTACTCCTCATCGACATGGCCATAAGCCAACAGGTTCGTCGATCCCGCAAAGATCTGTCTACATGCTGGATAGTCTATAAGAAGGCCTACGACTCGGTGCCACATACATGGCTCATGAAGGTGCTGGAGTTGTACAAGATTGATGCAACTCTACGCACCTTCCTCGAGTCATGTATGGGGCAATGGAGGACGGTCCTTCGCTACCCGGGATGTCGACAGATCCAGGGGAATGATGAACCTGTATGGATTAAACGGGGAATATTCCAGAGCGACAGTTTGAGTCCACTTTGGTTCTGCTTGGCCCTGAATCCTCTAAGCTCACTGCTAGAGGATTCAGGTCTAGGCTATCGGTTGAGTTGAGGTGGTCAGGTTATATCTCACCTCCTCTACATGGATGACCTGAAGCTCTTTGCCCCCAACAAATTGCGACTGATGGAGCTACTGAAGGTAACTGAAACATTCAGTAGCGCCATCAGGATGGAATTTGGTGTGGACAAATGTGCAGTTATGCATGTAAAGCGAGGGGAGATTATGGAATCCGAGGGAATCCAACTCTCGGACTCCATACAACTTAGATCCCTCTCCTCATCCGAAAGCTATAAGTATTTGGGTATGTCGGAAGCGTTAGGCATCAACGTTACTGACATGAAGCAATCGTTGAAGGAGCGCTTCTTTCGTCGCCTGAAGAAGGTATTAATTAGTCTTCTTTCAGGCGGAAACAAGGTGCGCGCCTTCAACGGTTGGGTCATGCCGGTTCTGATGTACTCTTTCGGCATACTCAAATGGACTCAGACTGAACTCGACGCCCTGGATAGAAGGGTCCGTACACTGCTGACCGCAAACCGGATGCATCACCCACGCTCATCGGTGATGAGACTGTACATCCCGCGGAAGTGCGGGGGTCGCGGCTTTTTAAATGCTAAGACCCTCCACAACCGCGAGGTGTGCAGTCTCAGGGAATATTTTCTTAAAGCCGAAGTGGGTATGTACCGTGATGTGGTGGCAGTGGACAAGGGACTTACCCCGCTCTCCATGGCTAAAGAGAACTGGCGCAAACCTGTGATACTTACCACGGATAACCGCAGGGAGATATGGCAAAGCAAGGAGCTTCACGGGCGCTTCTATCGGGCTCTTCATGAGCCCGGTGTAGATTTTTTAGCCTCCGTATCCTGGCTACGTTTTGGTGACCTCTTCGGGGAAACGGAAGGTTTTGTGTGTGCAATTATGGACGAAGTTATCTTGACGAATAACTACCGGAGACATATCATGAAGGACGGGACGGTTGACGTATGTCGGGCATGCCACCGTCCGGGTGAGTCCATAAGACATATTATCTCTGGTTGTTCTCGTCTGGCTAACGGCGAATACTTGCACAGGCATAACCAAGTAGCCAGGATTCTTCACCAGCAACTTGCTTTGAAATATAATCTTGTGGATGCTGAGGTACCGTATTACAAGTATGTGCCCGACCCAGTTCTCGAAAATGACCATGTCACGTTGTACTGGGATCGGTCTATCATTACTGACAGGACTATTGTTGCCAATAAGCCTGATATAGTAGTGATAGACCGATTAGCGCGCCACGCAATGATATGATAGTCGATGTTACCATTCCGCATGACGAGAACCTTGTGAAAGCTGAGAAAGAGAAACAAATAAAGTATCTAGACTTAGCACACGAGGTTGTCGACATGTGGAATGTGAGCTCGGCTATCATTGTGCCGATTGTCGTAACGGCCAATGGCCTGATGGCCGAGAGCCTGATTCAAATATTTTCCTGATATTAAAAGCAGGATAGCCATAGCCAAGCAAGCTTTTCAAAATAAAAAGCATATATTCAGGGCAAAAATATCAAATAAAGTTAAAAAGAAATTTATTAAAACATACGTTTGGAGCATAGCACTGTATGGGTGTGAGACGTGGACAATGACACAAAGGGATAGGGAAAGACTGGAGGCCTTTGAAATGTGGTGTTGGAGGAGAATGGAGAGGATTAGCTGGACTGAGAGAGTGACAAATGAGGAAGTATTGAGTCGAGTAAAAGGAACATTATGAAGACGATAGAGAATAGGAGGGGAAAGATGTTTGGCCATCTTATACGACACGATGAATTCATCAAAAACATAGTAGAAGGAAAGATAGAGGGATAGCGAGGGAGAGGAAGACCAAGAATAAGTTACATAGATCAAGTAAAGGCAAAAATAGACGTCGTGTCGTATAAGGAGGTGCAAAATGTTGCTAATGATAGAGCGGAATGGAAGAAGCTACACCGACAAGAGCACAGCTCTTAAATACAGAAGAAGAATATAAATAATTAGTAGGTATTGAATGTTAATCTAGCAGGGGTGAATAAACTCATTAATATAAAATCATGCCATTTACCTGTGTGAAAGAAGTGCAGAATGGTTTGAGTAGTTTTTCAATTTCAGGGGGCAGTTCCGGTGGCAATGTTAAGTCCGTTTGTACTGAAACTAAATTATTTCACAAAAATTAAAAGTTATCATTTTACATTTCAGGTTACATGGGCAACTTAATTTCCTATACATCAAGATATACTTGAAATTGCAATACTCTCTCCATCTTTCGGCTATGGTACCTTTTGAGAGGCAAGGACTTTTTATGTTAAAATTATTAAAATATTTTACACTTACCATCTTTCATAATAACCTTTTGCTCTTTTATAAAGCTATTTAAATGAATGCTGGTATCAATAGAAGTCTGTAAAGGTTTTATTTTTTTGGAAGTCTCTAATGGACTAGGTATTACCATTTCCTGAGAGAAAAATCTGGAAAGAGAATAAGATATTTATAGCATGCTGGTTTATCGTTCAACTAACTTTCATAATATACACTATTGGTGCCGATTCTGTTGTAAATCGCACTAAACTAATTTTAGTCACATCGCATCTCTTTCTTACGAACATTATTGAAAAAGGATAGAACATATTTTAAGTTGTCAAATTAATCTTTGCCGTCTTATTTTGCGTGTATTTAGGCGTAACCGCGATAGATGGCGACTAAATTTATATTGAAAACAAGCATTGGACTAATTTGACAGGACTAAATTTCTTACATCCTTTTCTTATATTCTTTGTTAGAAAGAGACATAGTGAGATTAAAATTAGTTTAGTTGTGAACAACAGAATCACGGCCACTATTTTATGTTACTCAGCTCCGCAACATCTGAACAGATTTAGATGAAACTTAGAACATTGATAGAAATACCCTGGAATAACATATGATTTCTTTTCTATGGGAAAACTTAAGGTCCCTTGGGAAACCAAGAAATCTTAAGGCTATTAAAATCATGATTTTATGGATCAAAAAAACATCATATCTATAATTATTTTATTTTACAAAATTGAAAGTAAAAAAAAAACCTCTTAATGTGCGAGCCATTTCAACACAATACCTTTAGTACTTTTATGTTTTGCAATATAGCAGTGAGTATGGCTCTTGGTCTAAATACATATCCTTATGTTAAGTCATAAAGAATTATGGCCTAAGAGCCCTTGAACTCCAGAACTTCGTTATTTTATACAAGCTGGAAGTTTGTCAGCGCAAGCAATTAGGGGTCAACTCTGATAGCTTCTAGCAACTTGTGACCAAGATTGTCATTATAATTTTGTTCGTATAGCGACATAAAGCAAAATATCGTAAAAAAAAAGTTAATATTTCAACTAGAAATTACACATAAAAAAAATTATGCCATTTTAATTTTTATCAAAATTCAGCCCATCGTTCCTTTCGGCGTCTCAGGACTTTCAAGTCCTGTATTTTCAGGACTTACTGGCTAAAAAACGTAATGTATATAATGTACCTATAAAATATGGTATGTATTTAAGGGTAGTATGTAGGCTAGATCGCGCGCCAAAACCAGCATTCATTTGTTACTTTGCAGTTGTGTTACAGGCACGCACACATGCATCAGATCCAAACTTGACGTTGCGTCAAGTTAGGTACGTACCGCATAACGTGGTACCATACCAGCCGATAAAATTCCAATATTATTAAGTAACATTATATTTAATTTTCTATTTAAATACCTTTTCTAGTGGCTTATTTAAGCGCAACCAAAGTTTACATAATTATTAAGCAGAATGGATTCACTACTTATAAGCAAAGGAAATTCAGTGCTATGCCTTATATTAGTACTTTGGGGGTACTTACGTTAACGTTTTTTGAAGAAGTAGGTACTAATCCATAGTAACTCTGTTTGTTTAATAAGTAATAATAATAAATAGTAATAAGTTTAGTAATAAATAATAATAAAATAAAATAAACAACCTGGGACATTCCTCACACACGGTCATCAGCAGGGCTATTTTAAAATGCTCGGATTCGATATCGGAAACGGATTCAAAAACTACCAAGGCCATATTCCGCAATTACTTTTTTAATTTCCGAATTCGAATATTTTTGATGTTTCTTTACGGAAATATCAATTCAATTCATCGAAAAGTTTTCGGAAATTAAAATAGCAGTTGCTGAAATTCGCCTCGGTTTTTTTTAAATCCGTTTCCGATATCGAATTAAACTACCCCTGCTGATCCCAAACTAAGCTGAGCTTGTACTATGGAAACCTTTTTGTTTGTAAATACATAATTACACCCAGACTCAGGACATACAGACATGTTCATGCACACAAATGCATATCCTGGGTGGGAATCAAACCCACGACCTGCAGCGCTATAGGTGGAATCATAATCAACTGCACCAACTGGCCCATTTGTTTGTTACGCTTTCACGCCTAAACCACTGAACCCATCGCATTGAGATTTGGCAATCAGATACCTATAGTATAGAAAAGGGTATAGGCTACTTTTATCGAGGGAACGCGGGTGAATCCACGGGGGACAACTAGTATCATATAAAAAGGTAAAGTTTGTAAGTTGCATGTACGAGGCTTTGAAATTACTAATCCGATTCTGAACATTCTTTCACTAATAAGATAAGATAAATATTCTTTATTTGTACACCATATAGTAGAAGACGAAACAATACAAAAAAGAAGAAGTGATACAAAATAAGCGGTCTTATCGCTTAAGCGATTTCTTGTAAACAACCTTTGGGTAACAGGATATATGAGAATATGGAAGGTTTAACAGATAAGAATACACTTTCATAACGTGAAAATAACAGCTCTAGAAATATAGAAATAAAGGCAGGAAATGAGGAAGTTTATAGCGTGTGATAGCGTCAAATAACAAGAGATTTAAAAGAGTCTAACGTCGGGGCCCGTCTTATAGTCTGAGGGAGAGAGTTTTAGAGACGTACAGCTTGGATAGTAAAAGATTTTGAATAAGAGTGAGAAGTGTGACTGGGAGTTTGGAAGTTAAGTTCCATGGGACTATGAAGAAGATGATGTTGAGGTTTAGTACTCGAAGCGTTCCTTGAGATAGCGAGGAGCTTTAGGATTAAATAAAACAGTGTATAAGAGTGGCGATTTGTGTGTATTCCGCCGAAGGCGGATAGGAATCCACTTGAGTTGTAATAGGAAGCTACATTATCCTCAAATGCTTTAGGCTAATTTTCAATATATTTGCAATATAAATATCATGTAGTACAGTGCCTAATTAAGCCAGTGCGAGGCCTTTAGCAAATGTTATCAAGGACCTTCAGCTCAGGTTATCTACTTTAATGGTTTATGTGCGGATCTAGCTTTCAGATTAAAAGAGATGGTTGCACAGAGACGTTTCACGACTTTATTTCTCTTTTAAAAGATTTGGAAGCCATTCTATATTATGTTTATAATATTTGTCACGCATTGTAATTTAAGTATGTCAAGAAATCCTTTTCAATGATTATTATACTATTGTTTGTTTAATAAGTAATAATAATAAATAGTAATAAGTTTAGTAATAAATAATAATAAAATAAAATAAACAACCTGGGACATTCCTCACACACGGTCATCAGCAGGGCTATTTTAAAATGCTCGGATTCGATATCGGAAACGGATTCAAAAACTACCAAGGCCATATTCCGCAATTACTTTTTTAATTTCCGAATTCGAATATTTTTGATGTTTCTTTACGGAAATATCAATTCAATTCATCGAAAAGTTTTCGGAAATTAAAATAGCAGTTGCTGAAATTCGCCTCGGTTTTTTTTAAATCCGTTTCCGATATCGAATTAAACTACCCCTGCTGATCCCAAACTAAGCTGAGCTTGTACTATGGAAACCTTTTTGTTTGTAAATACATAATTACACCCAGACTCAGGACATACAGACATGTTCATGCACACAAATGCATATCCTGGGTGGGAATCAAACCCACGACCTGCAGCGCTATAGGTGGAATCGTAATCAACTGCACCAACTGGCCCATTTGTTTGTTACGCTTTCACGCCTAAACCACTGAACCCATCGCATTGAGATTTGGCAATCAGATACCTATAGTATAGAAAAGGGTATAGGCTACTTTTATCGAGGGAACGCGGGTGAATCCACGGGGGACAACTAGTATCATATAAAAAGGTAAAGTTTGTAAGTTGCATGTACGAGGCTTTGAAATTACTAATCCGATTCTGAACATTCTTTCACTAATAAGATAAGATAAATATTCTTTATTTGTACACCATATAGTAGAAGACGAAACAATACAAAAAAGAAGAAGTGATACAAAATAAGCGGTCTTATCGCTTAAGCGATTTCTTGTAAACAACCTTTGGGTAACAGGATATATGAGAATATGGAAGGTTTAACAGATAAGAATACACTTTCATAACGTGAAAATAACAGCTCTAGAAATATAGAAATAAAGGCAGGAAATGAGGAAGTTTATAGCGTGTGATAGCGTCAAATAACAAGAGATTTAAAAGAGTCTAACGTCGGGGCCCGTCTTATAGTCTGAGGGAGAGAGTTTTAGAGACGTACAGCTTGGATAGTAAAAGATTTTGAATAAGAGTGAGAAGTGTGACTGGGAGTTTGGAAGTTAAGTTCCATGGGACTATGAAGAAGATGATGTTGAGGTTTAGTACTCGAAGCGTTCCTTGAGATAGCGAGGAGCTTTAGGATTAAATAAAACAGTGTATAAGAGTGGCGATTTGTGTGTATTCCGCCGAAGGCGGATAGGAATCCACTTGAGTTGTAATAGGAAGCTACATTATCCTCAAATGCTTTAGGCTAATTTTCAATATATTTGCAATATAAATATCATGTAGTACAGTGCCTAATTAAGCCAGTGCGAGGCCTTTAGCAAATGTTATCAAGGACCTTCAGCTCAGGTTATCTACTTTAATGGTTTATGTGCGGATCTAGCTTTCAGATTAAAAGAGATGGTTGCACAGAGACGTTTCACGACTTTATTTCTCTTTTAAAAGATTTGGAAGCCATTCTATATTATGTTTATAATATTTGTC
This sequence comes from Polyploca ridens, assembly GCA_951394255.1. Lineage (NCBI taxonomy): Eukaryota > Metazoa > Arthropoda > Insecta > Lepidoptera > Drepanidae > Polyploca > Polyploca ridens. Next base: position 7,456,219 of record OX596250.1, read on the forward strand.
ACGCATTGTAATTTAAGTATGTCAAGAAATCCTTTTCAATGATTATTATACTATTGGCCATGCAGCGGTTCTATCCCTTACTTATTAGTATACGCGAACGCAGGCCATTTAACGTGGGCCGTAGCCATTTATCCTGCAATGGCCAATTCAGTACTGGATACTTCATAATTAGCTAACGAACATTTATTAAATTCGGTATAGCGGCGAAATCAATCGGCGCATGATATAGAATATTTTGACTACTATACTAAAAACCTTGCTGAATGTTGTGCCTGAGGCAACCAAATTGACTCTAGAATAATAACGAAGAACAAGAAATATGCAAGCACATACCGAAGCTGAAATGGACAAGGAGCCTCTCAACCACAGAAGCTATACCCGTGCATGGAGGAGATTAATCTAATGAACAATAAAGATATAACAAAATCCAACCCAGGAACAAAAAATCAAAATAAGAATGAAACAATAAAACCCCAGCACTCAACATACATCAACGCTCATCCCTCATCTATAGGCTGAACAGTCGGTCGATTGTGGTCAGCTGGTAGCGGTTAGCTGGCCGTCCTCTCCCACCCCAGAGCGTGTCACTCCTATATAACATGCACTCCTTAGTTTCTCCATGGCTATTCCGATACAACTATTCAGGTACCAGTCATAATAAACTAAGTTAGTTACATGGTGGTTGATGTTTGAATGGTTGTATAGGACATGGGTCGGTCGTTGTACTGGCTGAGAGTAGTTCTAATCATCATCATCATAATAAAATGTATTTCAAATAATAAAAACGTGTTTCTCGTATCGAACGACAAAACTTATTGAACAACCTGGTATATTAGCTCTAGAAATAATGTTATATATGATGCACCGGTGCCGAGATCTCTAGTTATATAGTTATTAAAATGGATAATGCCCACTATGACTTTTAGGCGTAGTAGTGTGACGACGAGAATTAAAAATTATAAGAATTTAAATTGTAAAGATTTGCAAAGAGGCTTATTAAGTTATGCTTAATAAAATAAAACCTACAAAGAAAATATCTAGTAACAATAATAGCTATATAGTTAAAGAATATAATATAAGAACAGTGAATTATTTACAAATGGCCGTATCCATCGATATAATTTTATTCTACTAGCATTTTACTATATATACACAGCGTTCCCAACATTCACTCGGTTCGAATTAACTGAACTGCGTTCCGTTCACCTTACTTTAGTGTGCCTTCGACATTCATGCAGTGTGGGCGCGTACGAAGCGGCATTAATAATACAAGAAATCAAAGTCAAGTAAGTAAACTTATTTGTTTTTCAAGTGAATAAATAGGTAATAATATCGTAATATCACAATAGAAAAAATATTTCTTCATTTAAATGCCATGACTGCGGTGTAAATTCTATAGGAACGACACGTTGAACGAAACGCGTAGGCGCTATGAAATTCATCGGCGCTTAAGATGTTTTGGTCGCGCGAAAACTATAATCTATAAGCGGCTGGCGCTACATTTTTGTATAGTTTGGTTAGACACAGCTTGCACTGAAACAGTCAGTCCACTGCACACTCGCCTCGCGCAGGCCCCCGCTGTCATCAAGCTCGACGGATTTTCTGTTCGGAACGTGAAATCTAATAAAATACATATATTATATCGATGGCCGTATCCTAACCTTCTGTTCAGCATCGACGATTCATTAAAAAGCCACATGATTAAAAATAGAATCATATTTATATTTTATTAATAAGACTAGTCTATCTATAAGCAAGTAACAAAATAAAGCAATCAATGGCTGAGAGGGAGAACAAGGAAAATATTTTGGCATACGGGACTTTTTCAAAAAGACTAAGGACGTATCAACCAATCATGAAATTGATACCGATTACCATAAGAACAATAAATTTATCAAAATGTCCATTTCATAACTCTAATAATGTAAAAAATAAAAATGCACTTATTATGTTCTTTTTGACAAGCGCATGTATACAGATATATGGATGACGTAATTTCCGGTGTCAATAAAAAGCGACGTGGTGTCACCTTGGGACACTGGGGGGAACTGAATATTTTCGCGATTGCGTCTTGTATATAAAGCTTCATATGACATTTCATAGAAAAATGTATGGACAAATGGCGTCGCAAAATTGATGCTTATTAATTAATAAATTACGTTATTCTCGTACAAAAAAATAAAAATGTGGCCCCACGGATCTGTTGTACATATATTTGTGATTCGATTTAATATAAATTTATTACAAAAAGGATTCTTATTTTGATGGTATCACTAAAGAGGAAAACCTCGATTTTATGATTTTTGTAATATTCATAAGGTTTTTGCTATTTATAAAAGTAAAATTAAAAAAAAGGGCCAACACCGATCTGTTAATTGGTGTCTTGGCCTTATGATTATGTTCATATAATAAGATTTCTTTCATGTTTTCATTCATAAACCACTAAACTAGCGAACCCTGTTTATGACGTTTAGCTTACATACCGCCCTTAATGCCCTTACTATTAATTCCCTCTATTCGAACAAAATAATTCAAAACTAGAACCAACAATACTTAATTACACACTAAATCAAACTGAGTATCAGTTTTATGGTTTATACAAAACTGTTTGAACTGAATGATCATCTAGCGATCGCCACGTATAGGTATAGAAACCCTTCCAGTACTCAGCACGGGCACCGGTTTGAGATGCGGGAGGCTTTCAAGTATAATATCAAAGAATAGTTACTGTAAACCATTCCATTATTCAGATTAGAGAACGATCTGCGGGGTTATTTTAAAACGGTCGGATTCGGAATCGGGAGCGGAAGCGGAAACTTCCGAGAGGAGTTTCCGACATAATAAAATAATAATAAAAATGTGTATTTGCACATTAAAAGACAATCAAAACTATAAGAACATCAATATTTATTTAACATAGTATGATAATAGTACAATTTAAGTGTTACAAATAATACATAAACTAAAATAAATATATTCTGCATGATAGGTTAAAGCGCCGATTGCTATTTTAATTTCCGAATCGAATAGTTTGACGTTTCTCGACGGAAATATCAATCCGATTCATCGAAAACTTTCCGATAGCTTTTAGCTGGCGGATTTCTTTCCGAATTTTATTTAAAGTTCGTTTTTGACCATTATTTAATATAAATGCATTATTTAAACTTATATAAAGGTTAGTTGGTACTAAACGGAGTGTGTTTGCCCCTATTTTAAGTAAATAATGAATGAGACAGGTCTGCAGTAAAAGTAATAATAGCTACATACTCAAACTTCGTAGGAACTAAAACATATTGGTCACTCAATACCGTTACTCAAGTTGGATGCTAGATTCACTACCACTAAAAGATCTACGTAATCATAAAATATTTGTTTTATTATACTCTCCATGAATGTACTGAAAAAATTATTACATTGACATCGAGGGCTTTTTGGTGGGAACTTGCAAAGTGACGTTGCGTTTTCGTTTTATTTTCAAAAAATCGTGTATTTTGAGTTTTATTGCATATTATCTGTGGTGTTTTATCCTATAAAGATCAATCCTCGCGCACCAATGAAGGGAAATTAAATGATTTATGTATATCATGACTTCAAGTTGTCTCAAAAAGTCCGTGAGAAGTTTTAGTTTATTGACCACTATTTTACTAACACATGTAACAGGTTACATTGACGTTTATGGACTGTGACTGACAGTGCGTACTAAATGAAAGTGATTTTGTGACTAGAACTTAGGTATAACTCAAATACGATTAGGCTGTATGGCTCAAACCTTTGCCTGACTTTTTCGAATATTATAAACAACAATTACTTTGACCTATCAGTCAGTTTCCGAAGTTCGATAAAACTAGAAAACCATTTTTTTACTCGTATGTTTATTAAAACAATGTAGACCATAAATCTAAAATATAAAAAATAACAAGTATCTGTCTTAATGCATTTGATATGAGTATTTAAATGAGGCCTTTCAAAGATGAAAATCCGTAATCATTTCGATTTTACTTTTATTTTAGTTTAGGTATACCATTTCCTACCATTATTAAAAACAAACTTTGTAAACGCACTCCAACTTTCCGCTATCGGATCTTTTCGATGAAGGTTTCCGATTCCGCTCCCGATTCCGAATCCGACCGTTTTAAAATAACCCCGCTGAGCTCGGGTATTCATTTCGTAGTGTATTTCCAGAAAAAATAAACCAAAAGCTTCAAACTATTCAGAATCTAAAACGCAAGAAATATACAGGTCGTTGTTTTGGTCAGCGACCAGCGACTGAAGGTCGATAATACACATGATACTGGTGCTAAAAAAATACTTACATTTTTAATAAAAATAAAATGTGAATAAATAAATAAATATCCTGGGACATTCTTAACACACGGTCATCTGATCCCAAACTAAGCAGAGCTTGTACTATGGAAACCAGATAACTGATATAATAATCCATATACCAATCAATAATAACTTTTTGTTTGTATATACATACTTAATATACATAATTACACCCAGACGTACAGACATGTTCATGCACACAAATGCATGTCCTGTGTGGGAATCGAACCCACGACCTGCGGCGCGTAAGGTGAATCTTAACCAACTGCGCCAACTGGCCCGTCTCACTGACGTGATTTTTTTTATTAGCGTGGGGAAATCCTCATAGGGTACCCTACCGCCCTAGGGGCGAGCGGCCAGGTTATTCGCTTTCCGAGCGGCCGTTTCCCCGCTCAGCATCGCCGACACGACTGCTGGCAGGGAGAAATTCCGCCCGATCAGGCCGACCAGGATCCGCCGCTCGGGTTCCCACACGGCGCACACCGCGAGCGTCTGCGATGCGGAGTCCTGTAGCCTGATTCTCGTAACAAAACGTCAACGACTTCTAAACGATTTTACAATTGAATTGCAATTGCAACTGCTTTTCGTATTCTCGTAACACATTATGCACGGTTGAAGAACGATCCTATCGAAGTTAGAGTAACGTGTCGTTGCAAGCGAATTCCGGTAATTAAATAGAACTCGAAAACGTTACGATTTAATATTTTTTTCTCAAATAAAGGTCAATTGGTTAATCAATTAGCAATAATATGGCAATAATTTTTTTTGCCTACATGAGTAGTTAGGTAATTGCTTGCTTGTCGTTGAGTTTCAATCCTATTGAGTTATCGTTCGATTGAAGTAGCACGGGAATACGAAATTAAAACTGATGACTGAAAAAACATCCTGTATAGGTACTATCGGGTTGGGTCTGAGTCACAGGAGGAATTAATGCGCGATGCTCCCCTGTTTCAGATCGCGTGCCAAAAGGAGAGAGCTATATTGCATATTCGTTCTGGGGTTTGTTTACTTGTTTTGATTCAAATTAATTCTGTTACTAACGATTCTGTTACTATCTATATCAATAAATTCAGCTCCCAAGCACATTTATAGAAAAAAAATCTTCCAGGGAATAACAATTTTTTTTATCAATATTTCTTTTAAGTTCTTCTGAAAATGTATGTCTTTGATGGTATTTGGGATATGATTGAAATTTTTTAATGCCATAATGATTGGGCCGGAGCTATGCAATTCAACTTAAGAGCTTGGACGTATTAAATTATGTCGAAATCTAGTATGGTCACGATTCGGTTGGTCAGCTTGATTATTGAAAAAAGATTGGGTATTTTCTCACTTTGCAGATCTCAAGAATGTATATTGATGCCAAAGTTAAAATTTTATGAGACTTGAAATGCTGATGGCAACTTTCAGGAACTGTAATATTTACAAGTGTGCGGATGCACTTCTTTCCTTAGACACTGTTTCCCCATAGTATAATACCATACCGGAGCCAGGAATAAGCGTAAGCATAGTAAGCCACGAGTGCAGTTTTAATATCAGTAGTCATTCTGAGCTCTCTAATTGCATAGACCAAACTGGATAGTTTAATCTTTAATTTTTGTATATGTGATTTCCAGTTTATGTTAGTATGAATGTTCAAACCTAATAATGTCACTGTATTCTAATTGTATATTATTATAATTAAATTTAATGTCAAGAGGAGGTTTATGATAGGGTCTAAATTGTGTAAGTTTTGATTTGGAAAAATTTATGTTTAAATTATGATATTTCATCCAATTATTAACTGTGGTTAAAATATTATTTAAATTCCTATTTATATCATTAATGTCATTAGATTGTGTTGAGAGAAACTAACATCAGGGTAGTGTTCAAAATCAAAATACTGAAATCAACCATTGTAAACCCTCCCTGACCGCAGATGTATTGGAGTTCAGAGTACTGGGTACATTTCCATATACGTGCTTCATGCGTTATTGTCACAGTTCTAACCTAACCTAACCAACTGTATTTGAAGTGCTCAGAGTCGGGTCTGGGTAGTTTAATTGTAGAACAGTCATTTTTCTGATATGCAATAATTAAATTAGAGGTGCAATAAGTCAATTAGAGGAGATTCTTAAGTTTGCGTAATTTTTAAACAGGGGTTCAATTATAAATATCCCATAAAATATTCTTTGTATTGCATTATTTTAAACAGGTCAGTGACCTAGTTATTTGACGTAATTATGATGTGTTTACTGTCTTATGAAATGACTGCTACTGAACGGGATTCTACATAGGCATTATTTATAGTTAAACCTATTGGTTGAACTATAAATATTACTAATAATATTTACTTCTCAGTGGCTTCCTCAGCTATTCTTTCCAATGCAGGGTCTGGTGAGGGCTCAAACTGACTGTTGCATGCGACAATATCCGCAGGCACCAATGTACACTTCTGGTCAATATCCCATCGAAAAGAACCTCTGCTTTCCTTCTTATATATCTTGCACATACCGGGACTGCAATAAACGTATACAGAATTATTGTTCCGACCATTTCGAAATTTTTCAAACAACATCAATGAAACGATATCTTACCTGCATATGGGTTTGTGTAGCTTGTCAATGAGAACTTTGTCGAATGGGTTACGTACTTTTCTGTTAGTAGGTGGAGGCGTAGATTTATGATTAAAATTGAGACAATCATTTTGGTCACTCATTTCGAAAATAACGTTTACTCAAAATATCTGCATAACGAATGAAAAATATTTCATTTCCTTCTGCTACACACAGTCCACAGATACTATTACGGCTGTACCACAGATCATATAGAACATGGTAGTACTTAGATTAAGGATTAAGCACTTATTACACGTTCCTATTTTTAGGATCCTAACTAGGAAATAGGAACGTGTAATCGCAGAAAGAACGGTTAGTGTCCTAAGTAGTGAGATAGGAAGGTCCCAACCGCTCTGCTTCCTTAAACAGGAAAGTGTAATCGCGTCGCTCCGATTTAGGACGTTTAGGGATGTAACATTGTTCTTCAAAACATCGATGTTTTGAAATAATTATATAAGGCTTCTAAAGTCTTGGCGTATATTTTGAGGGATGAATGTATAGGTCATTAGTAATCAAAAAACAATAATAGAATAATAATCCGTACAATATATAATTATTTCAAAACATCGATGTTTTGAAATAATTATATAAGGCCCTTCTAAAGTCTTGGCGTATATTTTGAGGGATGAATGTATAGGTCATTAGTAATCAAGAAACAATAATAGAAAAATAATCCGTACATTGAAAGTACTACATTATTTATAAATTAATACTTGGTACTTACTTACATAAAGTTCAATTTTGTTTTATTTTAACATAAAGGAGCTCATTTGTATTCATTGAAATTTTAATTTGTGTGATCGGTTTGATAGTATAAAAAACTTAAACCATCGGAAGAACATCGATGAAAGTATAGTTATATTTTTTTTAAATCGACCTTTGTTACATCCCTACGAGTCGTCCGTCCCACTTTAAGTATAGTTGCTATACTCTTTGCCGCGTCCTAGTTAGAAAGCAAGATAGTGTAGTGTAATAAGTAGCTTCCTGCTTCCTTATTAGAACCATCCTAGTTAGGATCCTAAATATAGGAAGATGTAATAAGCCCTTTAGGTAGATTGGTCACTAAAATAATAATAATTACGAAAACGAGATATGTATATGGCAAAACGTGTATGTGAGAGCAGGACTGAGCATATTTTTTTGTCCCTATCTCGCGTATAGGTTTCTATTCTTGACATCAGTGTCAAAATCGGTGTCGTTGAACTCGTTGATGGCAAGCAAGTTTCTGGTTGCAAAAGATATTTGTTGATGAGAGCTGTGAAATGTGCTAATTGAATGTTATTTGTGACTTTTTTATATTCTCAAATATATTGTTTAGTGTGCAATGATGGTGAATTGTTGTGTAATTGACTGTAAAAGCCGTAGTGAACGAAATTAACCAAACATAACCTTTCATCGGTATGTAGATTTTTTTAACTGATACAGTAAGGAAATCAAAGGATTACTATACTCAAGTGTATTTTCTCTCAATATCATGCAAATTTAATAGATAATTTCGTCGAAATACGATGATCAACAAAATTTGTTTTTAGTGCTAACCGACCAAAGTGTGAGGTTTGTTATTGTGGGGTGGTTAACTATGGTACTATGTGTCATTCGTAAATAGTCGGATTATAAGTTGATGGGGATACCAACATTTTATAAATTTTACCACATTAAATAGCGTGTTTTATTTTTTGTAGTTTTCATAAAGAACCATTCATAGTTATATTTATAGGTAAGTTTGATACATAAAAAGTAATTGTTTTGAATTCGCCTGACGCGGAAATAATAATTTACAAATAACGACGATTATGTCATGTCAAAATGTTGATTAATCAAATATTTTTTTGCATGAGTCATGCATGTATCATGAAATATATTTTTTCTCTTTCAGATCCGCATGGCTCAACCATTCAATTTTCACATTTAGAGTTACTCTCTAAATGTGAAAATTTGCGAGTTTATATGGAAGCAAAGGATAATTAGGTATTAATGTGTCTTCAGAATACATCACCTATCAGTACAGTATATACAATCAATAAAAGAGGAGGTTGCGGTCAAAACGTGATAAGTCACAACTCATACAAAAAAATCTTCTAGCCTGTACGTACCTTTTTATTTTGTATAATTAGGTCTTAATTAAACTATACTTCATCATTCCCGTGTTTTATTATGACTTCTATAAAGTTATAACAATATCACCTGCCACACCATTGAAAAAATTACGACTCGTAGTAAAACCAAAATACCCAATACCAGTTTACCCTAAAGACTACGGAAGACATATTCTCGCTAACGAAAAACTGTGTCTATGGAGTCGGCCACCTTTCACGCACACATATTGGCCATTCCGCTGGAAACTAGACTCTGTCGCCGTTTACACAGAGTCGATTACCCGTGCTCAACTAATGTGTGCGTGCCGGCTTGTACGTACAGCGTGGTGGCCGACTTGAGTGACACAGTTTTTTTGTTGGCGAGAATATATCCGACTTTTTTTAACATCCTTGGTTTACCCACATAATGGGGTGAAAGTGTAAGTATGGCACTATTAATTGTACGTAGCTGTATTATATGTAACTATGTCGAATTATCGCTATCTTCTTCGCCATTCGCTGACAGCCTATCTACCTAATCCTTAATCTAAGTGGTAGTAGCATGGTAGTAGTAGTAGTTTATTCATCCCATCATCCATAAAAGGATAGGCAAGGGTTTTTTTTCAACCATACAGACATTTCATACTGTAATTTTTATATAATATATAATATCATTTTCATTTTAGTACAATGGTGGTCATTGTACTAAAACTTTACACGGACTTTTTGAGACAACTTGTAAAGTCACGATACCATATAGAACATGGTATAATCATGGTATAATATATAGAATATGTTGTACCCACAGACATATCTAATAATATATATAAAATGCTTTTGTGGGTACGTAAATACGCAGTTTTCTCAATCATCACCAACCCCAATCAACTTCCCGTTGGGGTGGTAAATACCCCTTGGTCTCCAGGTGGTAGTAAGGGAGTTTGGTCGCGGTGGGTGGAAGGGGGTGGTTGTGGGTGGCGAAAATGTTAAAACATATATTGCTGTCCTTTTCTAGCGCATGAGGACTTCTGAAAAGATCTCAAAATTTCTGGAATGGTCTAGAAAGTTCCAAAATGTGTAAAACGGTTATAATCGATCTGGAATTTTCTAGAAAGTTCAACAAATATCTGGAATGATCTAGAAAATTCTAGAATGAATGCAAACTATTATAATCGGTATAAAATGTTTGAGAATGTTGTATAACTTTCTGGCTTCATCTAGAAAGTTCCAAAATGTCCAAAACTGTTATTATCGAGTTAGAATTTTCTAGAACGTTCTAGAAATTTCCCGAATGATCTGGAAAGTTCCAAAATGAGTGCAATTGATTATGATCGATTTAGAATGTTCAAGAAAGTTCTAGAAATTTTCCGTATGATCTGGAAAGTTCCAAAATGAATGCAATTGATTATGATCGATTTAGAATGTTCGAGAAATTTCTTGAAAGATCTAGAAAGTTCCAAAATGAGTAAAATGGTCATAATTGATCTGGCTTCATCTAGAAAGTTCCAAAATGTCCAAAACTGTTATTATCGAGTTAGAATGTTCGAGAACGTTCTAGAAATTTCCAGAATGATCTGGGAAGTTCATAAATGAGTGCAATTTATTATGATCGAGAAAGTTCTAGAAATTTTCCGAATGATATGGAAAGTTCCAAAATGAGTGCAATTTATTATGATCGATTTAGAATGTTCGAGAATTTTCTAGAATGATCTGGACAATTCCAAAATGAGTGCAATTTATTATGATCGATTTAGAATGATCGAGAAAGTTCCAAAAAATTTCCGAATGATCTGGAAAGTTCCAAAATGAGTGCAATTTATTAGAAGCAATTTAAAATGTTCGAGAAATTTCTAGAATGATCTAGAAAATTTCAAAATGTGTAAAACGGTTATAATTGATCTGGAATGTTCTAGAAAGTTCCAAATTGAGTGCAATTTATTATGATCGATCTAGAATTATTGAGAAAGTTCTAGAAATTTTCCGAGTGATCTGGAAAGTTCCAAAATGAGTGCAATTTATTATGATCGATTTAGAATGATCGAGAATGTTCCAAAAAAATTCCGAATGATCTGGAAAGTTCCAAAATGAGTGCAATTTATTAGAAGCGTTTGAAAATGTTCGAGAAATTTCTAGAACGATCCAGAAAATTCCAAAATGTGTAAAATGGTTATAATTGATCTGGAATGTTCTAGAAAATTCCAAATTGAGTGCAGTTTATTATGATCGATCTAGAATGATTGAGAAAGTTCTAGAATTTTTCCGAGTGATCTGGAAAGTTCCAAAATGAGTGCAATTTATTATAAACGATTTAAAATGTTCGAGAAAGTTCTAAATATTTCTAGAATGATCTATAAAATTCTAAAATGAGTTCAATTTATTATAAGCGATTTAAAATGTTCTAGAAAGTTCCAAATATTTCTAGAATGATCTATAAAATTCTAAAATGAGTTCAATTTATTATAAGCGATTTAAAATGTTCGAGAAAGTTCTAAATATTTCTAGAATGATCTATAAAATTCTAAAATGAGTTCAATTTAGTATAAGCGATTTAAAATGTTCTAGAAAGTTCTAAAAATTTTTGGATTGGTCTGGAAAGTTTCAAAATGTGTACGAGTGTTATTATTGATCTATAAAAACCAAATCGAAGTGATGTACATCTAAATATTCTAGAGTGATCTGGTACTGGAAATTTCGGTATATAAATCGAAATTCAGTGACTTTTCGTCAGTTCAATTGTGATTGCAGTCGAGTAAAAAAAAGAACAAACTATTTGAATGTTCTGGAAAGTCTCTCAATATCGAAAATAGAAATCTATAATATGTAAAAAAAAAAATCCTTATATATTTTTATACCATTAAACATGCGATGTATTTTAACCCGAGCAACGCCGGGTTTCGCTGCTAGTAATATTTATAAGCAGACAAAGCATTCGCTAAAAATTTTGAAGCCAATTAAACGTCAAAGAAAGTGTAGTCCTTACAGAGTCGAACTAAGGCCGGTAAAGATTTAATTTACGTACATGAATGAGAGGGGCGGCGGCGGCGGGGGGAGATAATCCTAAAAATTTTGAAGCCAATTACACGTCAAAGAAAATATAGTCCTTACAGAGTCGAACTAAGGCCGGTAAAGATTTAATTTACGTACATGAATGAGAGGGGCGGCGGCGGCGGTCGGAGATAATCCTAAAAATGTTGAAGCCAATTACACGTCAAAGAAAGTGTAGTCCTTACAGAGTCGAACTAAGGCCGGTAAAGATTTAATTTACGTACATGAATGAGAGGGGCGGCGTCGGCGGGCGGAGATAATCCATACTAATATTATAAATCCGAAAGTAGCTCTGTTTATTTATTTGTTACGCTTTCACGCCTCAACTACTCAACCGATCATCATAAAATTTGGTATACATATAGCCTGGTATGAAGAAGGACAAAGGCTACTTTTTATCCCGGGAACGCGGGTCAAACCGCGGGCGAAGAGGCTGCACTTCCCGCAGCGCCAGAGCCGATGCAGAGTGAATTTATGCCAAACAATCAAACTTCAACGATGAATATCACCAGTTTGGGGGGTACCGGGAGGAAGGGCATCCCCCCTCCACACCGCCCTTACCCCGCGTCCCACCTGAGTCGATGCAGGAGTGAATTTATGTCAAAAAACCTCATATATAACCTCAAACTTCAACCATGAATATCTCTGAAACCATGAGCTTGCTTCAAGTTTGGGGGGTACCGAGGGGAACGGCATATAAGACATAATTCATTTCATTTCACTTCACTCTGCACATGGATTGATCTTTATTGGATAAAATACCACCGATAATATGCAATAAAACTCAAAATATACGAATTTATGAAGTTCCCGCCAAAAAGTCCCAGGTTACTTTTACCTGGTTACTTTTTTTTTATTTGGCGTCACACGACTTGTGTGTTTTGCCTTTTTCCATTTATATTATAAGTTCTAGTCACAATAAATCACTTTCACATAGTCCTCAGTCAGTCACCGTCCATAAAAGTCATGATTTAAATACAATGGTGGTTGTACTTAAATTTTTCACGGACTTCTAATTAATTACAAAAATTGCTTACATTTTGGCCCTTACGGGATAGACAGAGAATATACTTAAGTTCAATTTTATAATTATTTAACACTTTTTAGTGCAGGGCTTGTTAAAGCGTGTTTTTATTTAGTTTTTTTTTAAACTGTTATTTATTTATTTCTAAGGTAGACTTAAGTAAGTCATGCTCACTTTAAGGCCTTTGCGCCGCGGCGTCGTATGACGGGCCACTCACTTCCCTCCAATATGGCGAGGAGGGCGATGGCTGCCATACGCGTCATTCTTGTGAACAGGTGTTAATTGTGGAGGCTGGTCTGCTTAAGTTTGCTATATAATGGGCTAATGGCCCTGATTCTGTTGTTCACAACTAAACTAATTTTAATGTCACTATGTCTCTTTCTAACCAAGAACATAAGAAAAGGATGTAAGAAATTTAGTCCTGTCAAATTAGTCCAATGCGTGTTTTCAATATAAATTTAGTCGCCATCTATCGTGGTTACGCCTGAATACTCGCAAAATAAGACGGCAAAGATTAATTTTACGACTTAAAATATGTTATATCCTTTTTCAATAATGTTCGTAAGAAAGAGATGAGATGTGACTAAAATTAGTTTAGTGCGATTTAAAACAGAATCGGCACCATTTACTTATTAAATATCGAGTCAGTTTACTTTGTAGTTTTGCCGCCGCGCCAGGTACGCAATTGTTGTCAGTGCGATTAGAATGTAAATATTCTGTAATGAATCTAAGCTTGTTTTGAAAAGAATTATTGCTGAGCTTATTGTCGGCTCTTCTCAGCAAATGTAACTTTTCGAACCGGCATTAGAATATTAGAGTCACACTGTTCATAAGTGCCTGCAAAGGTATATTTGAATAAATGATTTTGAATTGAATTTTTTGAGTGAATTTATTTTCTTTCAATAAAACCTTTACTAAATTATACTTTTCTTTCATTTTCGTGAAAATAAGTGCAAAACAGACTACTAGATGTTCCCCGCGGTTTGACCCGCGTTCCCGGGATAAAAAGTAGCCTATGTATTTCTCCATACCAGGCTATCTGTATACCAAATTCCATGATGATCGGTTGAGTAGTTGAGGCGTAAAAGCGTAACAAACAAATAAACAGAGCTACTTTCGCATTTATAATATTAGTATGGATTATTTCCGCCCTCCGCCGCCACCCCTCATTCATGTACGTAAATTAAATCTTTACCGGCCTTAGTTCGGCTCTGTAAGGACTACACTTTCTTTGACGTGTGACGTGGCTTCAAAATTTTTAGCGAATGCTTTGTCTGCTTTATAAATATTATGTGTCTTCTTCTTCTTATTTTTAAGTTTGGCAACCAAGCCCAAATTAAGGCTCATTTCTGCCAGTGTCGAGTTATATTATAGTTTCCCGTCACGATAAATCACTTTTACATATGATCCACAGTCAGTCACCATCCATAAAAGTCATGTTTTACTACAATGCATGGTATAATTATATCAGGTATGGCATTCCGAGACACGGGGAGACACGTTGTACGTCATTTCCGCCGACGACGGCTCTCAAACTTTATGTTTGGGGAAAGTCAATCTAGTTTATATATCAAGTAAAAGATAAGAAAATTAGATGCTATCTTAGTGCGCAAATTCATAAAGAAAAAGATGCAAATTTCATGTGTCAAGAAGTACATTAAGGCGGCCCTCTGTGGCCGGCGCAACTTCAACGCGAGCATAGTCTAAAAGCTTGTTGTTTCATCCAACGTAATGTTTGACTGCGAATAAAGAGAGATAGCATCAGAGCCGTCGGTTATCAGTCGGTAAATTCCGCTGATCACTCGCGGCCGCTTTGCTAGGTCGTCATTCATGATTTCGCATTCATAAAACTTGTTCCAGGAGTATACTTCTTGAGAAAAAATCTTACAAGTTTGTGAAAAAAAAGTTAGTTATTTAGAATCTCCAATACATTTGCAAGCCTGGTATCTTAATGTTTTCTTTACTTTTACAATTTATAGGTACATTAGATATGGCCAAAGTTCAGGCAAAAACGCTGTTTTTCGGAGGCTTTGACTGAAATTATTTCACACTTTTTTTAAATTACGCCAAGATACAAGGCTAGATATAGTACACAAGATACTAATTTGTTCAAAATATCTAACGCCATAATAAGTACAGGGGTTTTGTATGAAAAGTATGACGAATTGAGTCCTCTTAAGGCTGCATTCCGAATTGACGCTGTAATCGCTGTAATCGATTTGAGCGTGCTTAAACCCGTTCCATATTACTGTGAGCGCGCTCACGATGTCCCGTGAAACATCACAGATGAAGTCATGACATCCGCCATATTACGCTCACACCGACCATGCTCTAAACTGATATCACCGTGAGCGCTGTCAAAAGTGAAGGTTAATTATTGTGTTTTCGACAAAAATCTAATAAGATTCTTGGTTTTCTATTTGGCAAAGATACTTTTTATGATTTTATGAGAGAAAAATAATAAAAAAAGTGAATATTCCTTTTGCCGAGTCAACTTATAAAAGATATAAGGAGTCCTAGTGCATTGTTAATTCAGATTTTAAGTTATTTCTCAAATGTTCTGTTTTGAATATTGTGAGTACGTTCACGAGCGTTCCGAATTGTTGACAGTTCTTAGCTGTCATTAACGTGATATCTAACTCGGTACGCAAATTATTACTGTGAGCACTATGAGCGATATTATCCAATTCAAAATTTCAAAAGTTCGAAATGACTGATGCTTAATATGCTATCAATGCACAGTTTAATGCCAGGACACGTGATTCCGACTAGGGAAACCAATTGTTTAGACCACTTCATGATAAAACTTGAAAAAGATAAATTATGTGCTCAAATTGCTATCTTAAATACTACTGTTACTGATCACCGTTTGATATTTTTAAATCTATCGTGTTATAACTGTGAAAAAAATTGTATTAAAATAAAAACTGTTACTGATTTTAACAAAGCTCTTATAAGTTTGGCAGGAAAAAATCTTACTGATTTACTATTTTGTAATGACGCAAATACTGTAATAGAGCAGTTAGTTGGCAAAATTATCGAGTCCCTCCAAGAGAACACTAGTAATATACGTCTTCCTAAAAGTAAAAGGGTAATAAAACCCTGGATCACTATAGGCATCCTGCGATGCATAAGAAACAGAAATAAATCAAATCTTAAAAATAAGCTATAAAAGATATAGGAACTTTTGTAATAATTTAATAAAAAAACATAAACGAAATTATGAACGAAACCAATTGGAAACTGCTAAAAACTCTAAAAGTCTTTGGAAGGGTATTAAATCCATAACTAATATAAATCAACGTAAGTCTGATAATACAAAATTATTAAATATAAAGTCCACTCCCAGTGAATCAGTCAACTTTGTGAATAGATATTTTGCCAATATAGGTAAAAAGCTAGCTGAAGATGTCTTGGCAAGTCCTAACTTAATAAAAACATACCCATCTGAAACAAATAGCTCTCAGGTAAATTCATTTGTCCTCTTTGAAACTGACCCCAGAGAAGTTGATGATGTTCTCATGAGTCTAAAATCAGACAGCGCCCCTGGGTGGGATAATATACCAACATCTTTCCTAAAACTGGCGAAGAACGAAGTTGTGCCTATTATCTGTCACTTAACCAATCTCTGCTTTAATAATGGTATATTTCCTCTACTTCTTAAAAAATCTATTATTACCCCGGTGTACAAGAGTGGCGACATGGACGATGTAAATAACTATAGACCAATCTCGATCCTACCATCGATTTCAAAAATATTGGAAAAACTTATAAACAAAAGAGTAATTAATTTTCTAAACAAATTCAATATATTAGCAGAGTCACAATATGGCTTTAGAAATGGCAGGTCTACTGAAGACGCAGTAACAGCACTGTTTACAATCCGTAAAGCCAGGGAAAATGAAAGACATTTATACCCAGGAACGCATAAGCAAATTTATTAAGATATGGGTTGAGACTATATAGTTATCAAAGAATGTATTAACATCGCGATGTAGAAATTATACAACGCCATCTAGTGACAAAAATTAAATCTAATTATTTCCTACAAACTACTTTATTACTTGGACATACCGCCCGCCAAGGACTAGGTAGTCCTTCGTAACATAAATATACTATAATAAAGTACAAACAAGAAATTATTATGCGATTCAAAAAGATTAAGTACATTAGTTAAGAACAAACCGTTAATAGATTTAAAACTAAGACAATGAACTGCTTTCGCACTAAAATAAACTTAAAACAACATTGTGGACTGTATGTATGACAAATCTTAAACATAAAGTGTTTCTTCAAAATTTCTTATAGTACTACAAGTTAAGTTTTTTACAGCTACAACATACTATAAAAATAACTGAATGAACCATAAAAAATAAACTAATATAAACTAAAAATATTGACTAATGTTCTTTTATGTAAGAAGATGATTTATTATCTCGATAGGTTTATAACTATAATTGAATAATTTAATCAACTAACATAAGGCATGTGAACATTCTAATCGTCGTTTACAATGATAGGTAAATGACAAAGCTTCGAAGTTGGGCGCCGAATCAAGGAATTTTTATAACGAAGTGTGACAACTCGAATGAGATTATCCTTGCCGGGATGTACCTCTTCTACCTTACCATAGAGCCATTTCGTTGGAGGTAAATTATCCTCGCGTACTAAAACTATATCTCCAATTTTTAAATCGGGAGTTTTGGTATTCCATTTGTATCTTTGAAAGAAATGCGTCAAATACTCTTGGGACCATCTCCTCCAAAAGTTTTGAACCATGCGTTGTGTAAGTTGCCAACGACGTAAGTTGCCCATCGAAAGATGTTCATAATTGTGGTCAGGAGCAGTAAGTAATGGCTCACCAACCAAAAAATGACCTGGTGTTAATGGTACCCAGTCGTCTGGGTCTTGACTTGCAATGGATAGTGGGCGCGAATTGAGGCAAGCCTCAATTTGTGCTAGTACTGTAGCCATTTCTTCGTAGGTAACAGTAGAATCACCTATGACTCTACGAAGATGATGTTTTGTGCTCTTAATTCCTGCCTCCCACAATCCTCCAAAATTGGGAGCATGAGGAGGGATGAAATGCCATTCGGTCCCGTTATTAGCTAACGAAGATGCAACTTCGATTGGAAATGAAGACTTCTCGCTATTAAATAGCTGTTTGAGTTCTCCAGATGCACCGACAAAATTGGTACCATTGTCGCTATATATATGGTTACAGCGACCTCTTCGAGCCACAAAACGTTTAAAAGCACTTAAAAAACCGTTAGTAGTGAGATCCGATACGGCTTCAATATGAACAGCGCGTGTAGCCATACAGACGAAGAGACAGATATAGCCTTTATAAGATTTGTGGCCTCTTCCCTTAGAGACACGAATATTTATCGGGCCTGCGTAATCTACGCCTGAATTCAGAAATGGCTTATCGGGAGTAACTCGACAGGCCGGTAATTGGCCCATCAACTGAGTCCGGAACCTAGCGGCATTCCTAATGCACGGCACGCAATGATGAATATGGCTTCTCATGACATTTTTTAGATTTGTAACCCAATATTTATTTCGTACATAATTGCATGATAATTGTTGTCCACCGTGCATAGTTTTCTCATGCGCATCAGCTATTATAAGTTTAGCTAGATGAGATTCTCCAGCAATTATAATGGGATGCTTGCTATTGTTTGATAAGTTTGAGTTCTGTATGCGACCACCTACTCGCAATATACCATATTTATCAATAAATGGGTTCAATGCAGCGAGCTTACTCTTTTTGTTCACATCTTCAAATTTTATAAGACTCTCGAGCTCCTCGGCAAATGCATAATATTGATGTTGCCGAACGCAGCACGAAAGAGAATCTTGTATTTCCTTAGCTGTTAAATATGGTAAAGGTTTTTCTTTATAGGTGTTAGAATATTTTAGACGTAGGAAACGGCGACAGAAAGCTATAACCCTCACTAGCTTCCGTAGAGAAGAAAATTTAACCCATATATTATCAGCATGATCCTTTACAGAACCTGTATATGCCTTTATTTTTCTCATGTCCAACTCCGTTTTGTTACATATGGAAATGGGTTTCTCATATTTTATAGTGTCATTACGTAACCAGCTTGGACCACACTTCCATAAATTATTGTCAATCAAATCTGCTGGTGTTATTCCTCTTGACGCACAATCAGCAGGGTTGTCTTTAGTGTTTACGTATGTCCATTGGGATGAATCTAAAAGCGTAAGAATTTCCGACGTGCGATTGGCTACAAAGGTTTTCCAGCGACTTGGATGATCACTTAACCAAGCTAATACAATGGTTGAGTCAGTCCAGGCATGTAAATTCGATTTGTCTATGTTAAGAACTTCAGCCACTTCAACGAGCAGCTTAGTGACCAAAACAGCTCCGCATAATTCTAGTCGTGGAATGGAGACCTGTTTGATGGGTGCGACTTTAGTTTTAGCAGTCATCAAGTGACATTTAACTTCACCCTTTGCCGTAACACATCTTATATAGACCACAGCAGAATACGCTACGCTAGAAGCATCGCTAAAACCATGCAATTCGATTTGTGTGTCACTATCAGATTTATGAACCCAACGAGGTAAATGAAAATTAAGTAATTTACGTAACTCATCTCTATACAGACTCCATTCGTACAGGAGCTCCGTCGGTAAGTTTTCATCCCAATCGAGGCCAGTCAACCATAGTTTTTGGATAAAAACTTTAGCAGTAATAATACATGGAGCTATCCAGCCAAGAGGATCGTATAAACGGCAGATTTCCGAAATAATCTGTCGTTTAGTTTCGGGAACAGAAGTTTCGATTGATATCTTAACTGTGTAATCAAATTCATCAGTTCGACGATTCCAGGTAAGACCAAGTATTTTAGTAATATCATCTTCCTTTATATTCCTATCACTTCCGTCTTCACTATCTTTCCTCAATGACCATAATAATTCTTTCCTATTGCTATCCCACTTCTGTAATTTAAAACCACCCTTCTCCATTAGCGAATTCATCTGTTCGTAAATTTCAATCGCTTCTTTTTCAGATTGACAACCCGTCATGAGATCATCTATATAGAAATCCATCTTAACTCTTTCGGCAGCTAATGGATAGTTATGTCCTTCATCAATAGCAACCTGCTGTAAAGCTTTGACAGCTAAATATGGTGCACAAGACATACCAAAAGTTACTCTCAAAAGTCTATAGTCCTTAATTTCAGACTCAGTATCGTCACGCCAAACTATTCTTTGATAATCGGTGTGCTTCTCTGCCACCTTCACTTGCCGATACATTTTGATAATATCAGCGGTGAGACATATGGGATGTAAACGCCATCGCATGATGATATGTCGTAATTCTGGTTGCAAAGTTGGTCCGATCATTAAAGTGTCATTTAGAGACACACCATTGGTGCCTTTATTCGAGGCATCAAAAACTACTCTAGTTTTTGTAGTACTTTTGTCAAGTCTAATCACTGCGTGGTGTGGCAACCAAACCTTTTCCAGTTTCTGTTCTGAAATTGTTCTTACTTCTTCCATGTGATCAAGTGTCACATATTCTTTCAGTACCTCTGCATAATCTTTTCTTTGCATTGGGTTTTTTGCTAGTCTTTTCTCTAGATATAATAATCTTTTCACTGCATTTTTTCTTGTATCTCCATATCCATCTTTCGCATTAGAATCGGCACGGAAAGGCAATTCTACAATGTAGCGACCTATCTCGTCTCTACTTGTAGTGGCGGCAAAATGCTCTTCACATTCTTGCTCCTCAGGAGTCAAGACTTTTCCGTACATCAAACTAGGCTCAGATTCTAGCTCCCAAAACCGTTTGAGTAGCTCGTTATTTTCTAGCATAACATGCATATTTAGAATCTTATTATGACTCCCAGTTACTCTACTATCACTACCATTTACCTGACCCGACAACACCCATCCGAGGTGAGTATTCTGCGCAATTATACAACCATTGGGATTTTTAATCAAGCCCTTTTTCAGAATACTACAGTATACCTCAGCTCCCAATAAAATATCTATTTTATTGGGTGAATTGTATTGTGGATCCGCCAGAGTAATTTGACCCAAATCTGCCCAGTATGGTAAAACAAATTTATTTTCTGGCAAAATGGAAGTTACCTTGCTCAACACATGTGCCTTTACCTGCATTTTAAATGAGGGGTCATGAAGTGACTGCACATTGACAATAACCACATACTTTGAGGTTAAACCACTTTGACCTCCACCCAAACCAGATATACAACTTTTTGCACAAATTTTGTGTAATCGTAAAAGTTGCACGGCTGCTTCAGATATGAAAGATGCCTGTGACCCTTGGTCAAGCAGAGCTCTTAGTATCTGAGTATTACCACCTTTGGCCTCAGCTTTAATCAAAGCTGTAGCCAATAAGGTTTGGCTATGTGCTTGCCCTATTACAAAATGACTCATAATATTATCGTTGGCTTCATTTGTCAATAAAGACGAATCTGGGTACGTTTCGTCTGCTTGATCAGTCTCGGGTACTTCCGTACTTTCCGGACCGACTCCAGCTGTATGAGAACTGACTTTACTATGAATAAGCGTATGATGTTTCTTCTTGCATATACGACATGATATAGGTACACGGCACATTTTTACTGTATGGTTACTACCGAAACAATTAAAGCAAAGACCTAATGAATTAACAATATCCTGACGAACATTGACATCCTCTTTGGCAAACTTACTACAGGAAAACAACTTATGATTTTCAGTACAGTGAGGACAAACTACATTTGAAGCGATGTGCAATGACTTGGGTTGATATGCATTTTGTGTATTCTTGTGTTTAGGTTTAGTAGGCTCTATGAACTCTAACGCACGGAAACGACATTCTAAAAACTCTTGAAATTGTATAAAAGTAGGTAGCTCTGCGGATAATCTATTTACGTGCAATTCCCACTGTTTACGGGTTTCAGCGTCCAACTTCAGGCTAACAATATAAATAACAATAATGTCCCAAGATTCGACTTTAATTCCTAAATTAGACAACTCATGCATACAATCAGAGGTAGTATCAAGGAGATCTTTAAGACCACTGGATGATTCACAATTCATGATGCGTTGAGAAAACAGACGCTTAAGAATACAATTTGACATGAATCGTTTATTATTATATCGGCTCTGCAATAGATCCCAACATTTTTTATAATTGACCTGCGTAATAGGAATATGTTTAATCAATTGATCTGCTTCACCTTTGAGTTGAGTTTTTAAATAATGTAGGCGCTGAACGTCATCTAAGGCCGAATTATTATGAACTAAAGAGACAAATAGATCTTTAAATGACGACCATTCAGAATAGTTACCGCTAAACACAGGGATAGATATTTTAGGTAATCTAACAAAAGAATCTTTATTTCCATATGACTTAGAAGAATGATCACCACTCGTAGACGCCGAGCTACCCATATTGGATAGTACCGCCTTCAGCTCACTTTTGTACATTAAGAATGTTTCGTAACCAACATCGAATATATCCTTTTTCATGTAACTACTCTCAGCTAAATCATCCTTCTTGTATTTGCAAATAATGCTCTCATGCTTCTTACAAAATTTTTCGGCTATCTTTTCTAAGCCTTCTAATCTGGTAACTATGTATGATTCAGTTATTCTCTCTTTAGGAGACTTCTTAAAGTTGCTCCTACCTTTCTCTATTTGTTCTTTTAAATCATCCATAAGTATAAAATCGGCTTCCATCTTTGTAATTTATTTAAATGAAATCAATTGATAATTTTCTAAGTGTTTGGGACTTGATATAGTCGTAGATAAATCGGGCATAGGTTCCCCGTCTCGTCGTTTTTAAGTAAATTATTCTAAGTCCCAAACTATTAATAAAATTTTACAAGTCCAAATATTCTCAAGTTTTTTTTCTAAGTTAAAACTTCACTTCTTATAAGGTTCAAATTTGAGTACTCACAGTTAGCCTTGCTTGCACTTGACTGACACTTCACTTTATTTCAATCTTCTCGCTATAGTTCCAAGATTCTCCACCAGGGGGCGCTCCACCGCTGTAGCTGCTACCAAATTCACTTGTAGGGTCTTGCTTTATTCAAAAATTTACGGGCTTTATATTGCAGTGTACAACATCATAGTATTTTTCAAAAAACGTTCCGACTCATAAGGACCTTGTTTACAATCCGTAAAGCCAGGGAAAATGAAAGACATTTATACCCAGGAACGCATAAGCAAATTTATTAAGATATGGGTTGAGACTATATAGTTATCAAAGAATGTATTAACATCGCGATGTAGAAATTATACAACGCCATCTAGTGACAAAAATTAAATCTAATTATTTCCTACAAACTACTTTATTACTTGGACAAGCACTAAGTTCGTTTATTGTTGAACAAGTAGATCTTGGAAACAAATGCTTAGCTGTATATCTAGATCTGAAGAAAGCTTTCGATACCGTCCATGTCCCCATTCTTATTAAAAAGCTAGAAAGTATAGGAATCAGGGATACACCCTTAGCTCTATTTAAAGACTACCTTAATGAACGAACACAGAGAGTCAAAATTGGACAGCATACCAGTGGTGATTCAAATGTTACTTACGGAGTCCCACAAGGTAGCGTCTTAGGTCCAACTTTATTTTTAATTTATTTAAATAATTTGTGCAACATGAAAATAAATGAAGCAAGAATTTTCTCATATGCTGATGACACTGCTGTTGTTTTTTCTAGTACTTCTTGGAATAAAGTTCATAAGGAAGCTGAGATGGGACTTGCCAAGATTGCTCGTTGGCTCAAGGAAAATTTACTCACTCTCAACGCTCTAAAAACCAACTATATGTGCTACTCCATCTATAATCGAAACCAACCCAAGGACGAGTTTAAAATAAAGCTGCATGTTTCTGAAAACCCACATAACGGAAACTGTAATTGTCCTATCATCCATAAAGTACCTGTAACGAAATATTTAGGAGTGATGATAGATCAAAGGCTTTCATGGTATCCGCAAATTGAAGTACTGAGCACGAGAATCAGGAAATTAATATGGGTATTTAAAACTTTGAGGCATGTAGCTTCTGAGAGGTTACTGAAGAAAATTATATTGCTTTAGCACAGTCTATTCTAGTATACTGTGTTCCAGTATGGGGTGGAGCCGCCAAGACTAAATTTATACATCTAGAGAGGGCACAACGTGCTCTGATTAAAGTTATGTACTTTAAATCATATAGATTTTCTACGGAAATGCTTTATTCAACAAGCCAGTTACTAAGTGTAAGAAAATTATTTATTATTCATGCTGTCCTAAAAATGCACAGAACGTTGACGTATGACGACAACATTCTAAAGAGGAGACGGAAGGATAGGGTTGTTCAGATAAAAGCCACTAGAACCTCTTTTTCTAATGGACATTATGTTAGACAGTCTGCCTACTTATATAACCTAATCAACAAAAAAATAAATATCTATCCAAAACAATATTTCGATTGCAAAAAAACTTTGTCTGAGTGGCTGCTACCAAAAACCTACGCGGAGACTGAAGAAATTTTACATATCAGTTAATATTTACTGTTAAGGTAACCATAAATAGGTAAAAATAAAATAAAATCACCCACAAATAAACATTACACATAACCCCTCACTTACACACACTTACACATACACACACCCCCATACACACCCACACACACCCCCACACACCCCACACACACACACACACATACACATATATTCACAGAAACACTTAAACATGCACTCACAAATACACTCACGCATAAACACACACCCACACACATTTAAAATTATGCTTTATTGTTTTTATATAAGTTATGTCAAAACTTCAATTTAAATATCTTAGTAACATAAATTATACTCACCTGTAAATGTATATTATGGCTATTGAAGAGCGGGGTCTTCTGATACAAGTATTTAAATACTTAAAAGAAGGCCCCAACCTTTAGTTAAAATTGTAAAATCTGGTTGAGAAAATAAAACATTATTATTATTATTTTTAGTATATATATTTTTTTCTCCGGCTGGCCGGGATGTCCTGATGGCACGGGCCTAAGCCAAGTGCTTATCAGTTGGGTTAAGTGTTGAGGAAGTTAACAGTAGTGCGGTCACGCGCAGCAGATTGAATGGAAGATGATAGCGTGTTTGTATTTTGATGTGGGTTTTCTGTATCACATTGCAGGAACTTTCTCACTAGCCTGCATGTGTTTAGTATCACTGCCTTCTGCAGCAGATGGTAGGTATTTGTTGGTAAGTTAAGGGACTTAAGGGACTGGTGAAGTTGCTTTGGTATTACTCCTGTAGTAGACAATACAATTGGTACTATTGTAACTTTTTGCAGGTGCCAAAGTCGGATTATTTCATCTTTCAGTTCGATGTATTTAGTTAGTTTTTCTACGATTGTAGTCTGTAAGTTATGTGTATTTGGAATAGCAATATCTATTAAATATCCAGTTTTATTAATTTTGTCTATAAGTGTAATATCTGGTCTATTGAAATGAATTGTTCGGTCGGTAAGAATGGCGCGGTCAAAATACAATTTCGTTGAGGGGTTCTCTAGTACAGTTTCAGGGTTGTATTTATAGTATGGTGTAACGGAATCTATAAATTTGTACTGGTGAGCTAATTTCTGGTGTATGACATTGGCTACTTGGTCGTGTCTGTGTTTGTAGTCTGTTTGGGCTATTGACTTGCACGCGCCTGTAATATGTTGAATAGTCTCTGGAGAACTGTTGCATTTTCTACACGTGTCATTATTTAAATTCTTAATGATATATTTTCTGTAATTTTATTATTATGTCATTTATTTATTTTACTATTCATGTTAAATATATTTTTAAATATTTTTATAAAAATCATTAAAAAAAACATTTAAAAATATAAAAAATAGTTGTCCACCGATGTCGGGAGCAGGGTCCAAGCTACCGGTGGTTAGGGCTGCAGAGACAGGAACCTCCTCACAATGCGAGCCGTATCGAGGAGTACTGCCTTCTGAATCAGGTTCTTGATCCAACCGCCTAACGAGAGCCTCGAGAGATGTTGGTCGAGGCTCTGGGCCATCAGGCCATTGGCCGTTACGACAATCGGCACAATGATAGCCGAGCTCACATTCCACATGTCGACAACCTCGTGTGCTAAGTCGAGATACTTTATTTGTTTCTCTTTCTCAGCTTTCACGAGGTTCTCGTCATGTGGAATGGTAACATCTACTATCATTGCGCGGCGCGCTAATCGGTCTATCACCACTATGTCAGGCTTATTGGCAACAATAGTCCTGTCAGTAATGATAGACCGATCCCAGTACAACGTGACATGGTCATTTTCGAGAACTGGGTCGGGCACATACTTGTAATACGGTACCTCAGCATCCACAAGATTATATTTCAAAGCAAGTTGCTGGTGAATAATCCTGGCTACTTGGTTATGCCTGTGCAAGTATTCGCCGTTAGCCAGACGAGAACACCCAGAGATAATATGTCTTATGGACTCACCCGGACGGTGGCATGCCCGACACACGTCAACCGTCCCGTCCTTCATGATATGTCTCCGGTAGTTATTCGTCAAGATAACTTCGTCCATAATTGCACAGACAAAACCTTCTGTTTCCCCGAAGAGGTCACCAAAACGTAGCCAGGATACGGACGCTAAAAAATCTACACCGGGCTCATGAAGTGCCCGATAGAAGCGCCCGTGAAGCTCCTTGCTTTGCCATATCTCCCTGCGGTTATCCGTGGTAAGTATCACAGGTTTGCGCCAGTTCTCTTTAGCCATGGAGAGCGGGGTAAGCCCCTTGTCCACTGCCACCACATCACGGTGCATACCCACTTCGGCTTTTAGAAAATATTCCCTGAGACTGCACACCTCGCGGTTGTGGAGGGTCTTAGCATTTAAAAAGCCGCGACCCCCGCACTTCCGCGGGATGTACAGTCTCATCACCGATGAGCGTGGGTGATGCATCCGGTTTGCGGTCAGCAGTGTACGGACCCTTCTATCCAGGGCGTCGAGTTCAGTCTGAGTCCATTTGAGTATGCCGAAAGAGTACATCAAAACCGGCATGACCCAACCGTTGAAGGCGCGCACCTTGTTTCCGCCTGAAAGAAGACTAATTAATACCTTCTTCAGGCGACCAAAGAAGCGCTCCTTCAACGATTGCTTCATGTCAGCAACGTTGATGCCTAACGCTTCCGACATACCCAAATACTTATAGCTTTCGGATGAGGAGAGGGATCTAAGTTGTATGGAATCCGAGAGTAGGGTTCCCTCGGATTCCATAATCTCCCCTCGCTTTACATGCATAACTGCACATTTGTCCACACCAAATTCCATCCTGATGGCGCTACTGAATGTTTCAGTTACCTTCAGTAGCTCCATCAGTCGCAATTTGTTGGGGGCAAAGAGTTTCAGGTCATCCATGTAGAGGAGGTGAGATATAACCTGACCACCTCTCCTCAACCGATAGCCTAGACCTGAATCCTCTAGCAGTGTGCTTAGAGGATTCAGGGCCAAGCAGAACCAAAGTGGACTCAAACTGTCGCCCTGGAATATTCCCCGTTTAATCCATACAGGTTCATCATTCCCCTGGATTTGTCGACATCCCGGATAGCGAAGGACCGTCTTCCATTGCCCCATACATGACTCAAGAAAGGTGCGTAGAGTTGCATCAATCTTATACAACTCCAGCACCCTCAAGAGCCATGTATGTGGCACTGAGTCGTAGGCCTTCTTATAATCTATCCAGCATGTAGACAGATCTTTGCGGGATCGACGAACCTGTTGGCTTATGGCCATGTCAATGAGGAGTAGCTCCTTAGTACCGCGGGACCCATTCCTACATCCATTTTGAGAGGCGGACATAATTGAATTATTTTCAATGTGAGTGTTAATTTTCGCTCTCAAAATGGATGTAAGAAGTTTATAAATCGTTGACAAACATGTGATCGGTCTATAATTCTTGGGTTCCGCGGGACTACCTGACTTATGGAGCAGGTGGGTAACGCCTGTTGTTAGAAACTGGGGTAGCGACCCAGACTCTAAGGATGACTGGAACTGAGATGCCAGGCAAGTGTGTGAACTACTTAGCCATTTGAGCCAAAAGTTGTGCAGTCCGTCTGGTCCCGGTGATTTCCAATTCGGTAACGGACGGACTGCTCTGGCTACGTCTGATGGTGTAATTTCGACTTTTTGCATTTCTGTTATAGTTTCACACACTCGCCAGACATCCCCCATCCAGCCA
This sequence comes from Polyploca ridens, assembly GCA_951394255.1. Taxonomy (NCBI): domain Eukaryota; kingdom Metazoa; phylum Arthropoda; class Insecta; order Lepidoptera; family Drepanidae; genus Polyploca; species Polyploca ridens. The sequence continues at coordinate 7,484,513 of OX596250.1, forward strand.
GCCTCAGTGTGACAGACGGGCACCGACCAAATGCTGCGCCAGAATGCACTCGTAGCAGCATCATCCGGGCGGCACACGTCCGTCACATTTTGTTCAGGTCGCTCCCAAGCTCTGTATACCCACCTCTCATCGCTCTGGAACATGCGATTTTGCGTGTATCGGTCAACCCGCCGCTTATACCGCCGAATACGGCTCGCCCATGCACAAACTCTCTGCTTCAGGAAGTCGATGCGCTCTGTGACACGGGACATGTATTCTGGAGGACTGATTCCAGTCCCCGAGAATGCCCGCCTCACAAAGCGCATCACTCGTGGTCGTGTATTGCCCTCCCTGAAGCAGTATAATTTGGCGATGAGTACCCTGGCCCCGTCGATACGACGCTCGATCCTGCACTGCCAGGCTGGTACGGCCGATTTTGGTCGAGTAGCTTCGTCACTTTTTGGGAACTTGACGTTAGCTAAACGACATGCCGCAACAGCCGCACAATACAGAATCGAGTGTGTATCGACGAGGTCCTCGCTGCTTTCAAAAAAAAAATTAAGCTGCGAGTCCAAGGCACACACCAGTGCCCTATTTTTGTTGTGCATAGGCAGGCGTGGTAATCGGGGTCTAAGTTCGGTAGAAGTGTACCTATACTCGCGAAACGCATCCTCCAGAGCGCTCCTCAATCGGACGTTGCACTGGCTACTTACTGTGGCAACCCTATCAGCCTCCTCTTCAACATGATGAATGGACCGCGGCGGGATTGCATCAATTGTTGCTTGTGCCGCGGTTTGTGCCGAAGTTGAGACGATATGGTTGCTCAGTATCTCTGAGCGCAGCCTATCAAGTGCAGCATCATCCAACCTATGATTGCGTTGGATGACCCGCACCTGATCCGACAGTCGTTGGGCCGAAACGTTGACGGTTGGCTCTAGTTCCTGAAACAGAGACAGCATCCTAGCACGGTACGCGGTGAGGTTAGTTCCCCCCTCTGTAGACCCATAATATGCGCGCATGACGTTCTCGTTCATAGACTGAGTCCATCTCATGCGCTGCACACAACCACCGGCAGCGGGGACCCGGCTCGGGGCCGGCTGGCCCCTAAGTCCCAAGCTCCTCGGTGGCCGGCCTCTCCCCTGCCGACGTACAGGTGTTGGCGACGTCGGCGGGGAAAAATACTCGTCGTCCAAGCTCGACGCAACTACCGCGGCCGGTGTCGTCACAGCTCTTACGGTGGGGCTGGGTACCGGCGGCGGCGAGGCGGAGCTGAACGACGAGTCCGGAGGTGGTGGGCGTGCTCTAGCTGCAGCTGATCTCGTCAACATTGTGGCATCATTTTCATTTTTTCATTTTCGGGTTTATTCTTGTATTATCGGAGGTGACATCTGTCATGTATGTCACCTCCGATTCCGCTGATTTTTAATATTAATTCTATTTCATTTTGGTGTATTTTGATCTCTTTTATGTTTATTAATGGTTTTCTGGTTTCAGGTTCAGTTTATATTGAAGAACAATTGTAAAAATGCGTCAAAAATTATTTTCTGTTGAAATTGTGAAAATGAGACGTTTGTGTTGACACGGTGTTGCCAGCTCTGTGTTATTATTATTATTATTTTTACTTCTTTTTTTTTTCTCAGCTCTTATTATTATTATTATTATTATTATTATTAACTATGTTCTAAATCCGATAGAACAAAAAAATATGTTCATCTCTAAAGAAAAAAAAACGAGAATGTCAATGTCAGTCTTGTCACTTATGAACAATTTCCTTATCGAGAAGCAATTGGTCATTTAATTTATTTATCAATCGTAAGTTGCCCTATGCCTTTATCATGTCGCTCGCGTGTGTAGATTACGTTAGTGTAGAAAACTCATGGTAGTGGCACTGATATTGCCTTTGCTGTGAATACATTATCAAAATATGTGCAATGGAATCGAATGGATTTGCTGATTATGCAGGAGATAAGAAGACGTGACGCTCCACATCTGGATCAGTGTTCATTATAGCTGGCGGTACGATAAATATAACACAACTATAGAAATTATAGATACTTATAACCCCTACAAGCACGAAACTTAAAATAAATATTCTAGTCTTAGGTCCACAAGGGCGAAGCCATTCAGTGGCTATAGATTTCTTTATGGTAAATGTAAAAAAACCATATTGGACCGCCCTTTACACTTTTACTCTTATAATAATTCCTAATAGAACAACGAACCATTTTAAAATTGTGGTAGTAGAAAAACAAGACGCGCCCTTAAAAGTTTGAGAAACTCTCCGTACACTGAATCTGAGCGAAAGCGAAAATTACAAATATGCGTGTTCGACAAAGATAACAACACACGTCAAAATGGCAGAATGTCAATGAGACAGCGCGTTTTTGTGTTACCAGTCGTGTGTGATCATGACTCCCCGTACCCCTAGTATTTCCGGTGGGAATATAATAAAACCTGAAGGTTTTAATTCAAAACAATATGCTCACTCAAGTTTACTTATTTTTTTTGTTTGATTAGTTAAACGATATGATAGTTAAAATGCTTAGTACATATTTTTGAGAAAATAGTGACTGAAAATATTTCCATAATTCAGTGGTTCCTTACAATAAAGTGGCAACTGGATAGTGACGTAAAAAGTGTCTCTCCCGGAATGCCAGACCTTGTTTTCTTGGATCATGCTACAATGGTGGTCATTGTACTAAAACATTACACGGACTTTTTGAGACAACTTGTAAAGTCACGATACACATAATTTATTTCATTTCACTTCACTGGTGCACATGGATTGATCTTTATTGGATACAATACCACCGATAATATGCAATAAAACTCAAAATAGACGAATTTATGAAAATAAAAATGAAAACGCAATGTCCACAGATATTAAAAAACGTCGGATATATTCTCGCTAACAAAAAACTGTGTCACTCAAGTCGGCCACTACGCTGTACGTACAAGCCGGCACGCACACATTCACACATTAGTTGAGCGCGAGTAATCGACTCTGTGTAAACGGCGACAGAGTCTAATTTCCCGCGGAATAGCCAACTAAGGTGTGCGTGAGAGGAGGCCGACTCCATAGACACAGTTTTTTGTTAGCGAGAATATGTCCTCCGTAGTCTGTGGCAATGTCACTCTGCAAGTTCCCGCCAAAAAGCCACCTGTGTCATTTTGACTTATTATCAAAAAAAAAAAAAAAGTACCTATAAGAAGCAGCGTTGCCATTAGGGTACGCACTAGTATGCATTGCGTACTATTTCGTTAGGTAGCGTTCTCGGGTACTCTCCTGCCAATTTACGTACTATTTTATTGTAAAGCAAAAAAAAAAAAAAAAAAAAGTTAAGTAACTTTAATTTCTGCCAAGCAAGATTCAGTATAAAATGAGCACTAGCGACCCCGGTGTTTCCTTTTTATTCCATGTTCCAATTCCAAATTTCGTTCTATCCTTTATCATTCTGTGTTCTTCTTATTTTTGAGTTTGGCAACCAAATTATTGACTTATTTCTGCCAGTGTTGACTCGAGTTGTCACAATAAATCACTTTCACACATATTCCTCAGTCAATCACCTTCCATAAAAATCATGTTATTACTATAATGGTGGCAATTGTACTAAAACTTTTCACGGACTTTTAGAGACATCATGAAAAGTCACGATACACATATTCATTTTATTTCACTTCCCTGGTGCACATGGATTGATCTCAATTGAAAAAAATACCACATATGAAAATAAAAACGCAACGTCACTCTGCAAGTTCCCGTCAAAAAGTCCATCAGTCTGTGTTACTTCTTGTGGTTTCGCTGGTTTGGTTTTGTTCTTTCGTGGTACCTTCGGTTTCGGTCCGCAAACGGCACTTACAAAATGCAATGAATAAACTTACTTTATATGAGAAATTACTTGAAGATTATTACTGTATCACTGCGTACCTACTCAAAAGTTAACTTTCGTACTATTTTTAGGTGCTGTGTGTATCCTACCGTGAAGTCACTCTGGCAACGCTGATAAGAAGTTACATTTGAAATCGTAAAATTGATATTGACTTATTATCAATTTAACAAACATTTTGCCATCTTTTGAATCACATTGATAATTCGTTGTTTCCTAAAGAACGCCACCGATCACGACGCACACAGGAAATAGTTGTACTACAGATGATAAGAATATACACCACGATTTATTTAATGAAATTTCGCCGTGGGAGAGAAGCTAAGATACTCCGAGTGTGTTAACATATAAATCTGAGCTTTAGTGATTTAGGAAGATGGAAAACCCCAACAATAGTTGTGAGCCAATGGATATAGATTTAAGTGCTAATTCCGTTCATGAAATGGATATTTCGTTTATTGAATCTGTGAACGATGCAGAAATTATTGTGAAGCGGGAACATGTTTGTGCAACACCTATAAGTACCCCTGTGTCTAAGCTAAAGTTTAATATAGAAGCTGAAGATGTTACAATAAAACCCAAATTTCAAAACATTAAAAAGTATCACATAAATAAGCAATGCAAAGCACTGAAAACACAAATACCAACAAAAATAATACTATCTGTTATATTTGGAGTTTGTCTATCAATTATTACATATCATATTTTTGATATCAAGTGTAGTGGTTTGAATTTGTTACATTTGAGAGATTCATTTTCGAAAAAAATATGTGGACAAACTGAAACAGTTATAGCAATAACAGAGGTCTTGGAAGCAGAGGTAGTGAGCAAAATTTTACTTTTTACTGGTAGCACAGGTGTTGGTAAGACATATGCTGCCTCAATAATAATGGAAAACATTGGATTTTCATCAAATATATACCACTATACAATGCCTAGTTTTGCAAATACATTTTCAACAGACTTGATGCTTGGTTTAACTTTTTGCGATACATCTGTGGTTATTGTTGATGACATTAGTATTGATGATGTACAAGTTATATCGCATATTGAAGATATTGTTTTGAAAACAAAAACATTGGAAAAGAATGTCACAATCATTTTAATCTATAATTGTGATAATACAGATGGTAGTTTCATCAGAAAATGTGATGATAATTTTTACACACAACTTTTAGATAAGTATAAAAATGTAAGAGCTTTAAAGAAACTCATACAATTTAAACCATTAAATGAAGATTGTCTCATCAAATGTATTGAAAATGAGACGGGAAATCGAAAAGTTCATGAACAAGATATAAACAGAATTTTGAAAAATTTCAATGTTTCACTGGATGGCTGCAAAGGAGTACACACAAAAATGAAGTTTTTAAACATTGTCTAGAATTAAGGTATGATATACTTTGTCCAAATGTAAATTTGTAGATAATTGAAATATATTTTTAAGTGTATCAGGCTTTAAGAGAATAATGTAGATTATACTGTAGCAGTAGTTATAAGCATAGTAGTAAAACAATGGGTAGATTAGTAAATAATTCCCTATTTAGTTGCTTGAATGAGATAGAAGATGAAAATGAAAATCATAAAAAGTTATAGATCAAAAGAACTTTATTTTAGAGAATTTTACATGATAATCGGCAATGCAGAGGTTCAAGAAATTATGTTGAATACAAATATAATTATAATTCTTTATTACACCTACACTTCCACATATGGAATTTATTCTACAACAAACTTAGCCTTCATCATAATAAAGAGAAAATTCTAAATGAAATTTGTGGTGCATTAATGTACCAAATACTTTAGTAATAGTTACAATAATTCTAACTACAAAACATACAAATTAATCTCAAATACATGTACAGGCAAAGGTGCAATATTGATAGTAATTTCGACTAAACATATTCTTCACATTTATCCAATGTAAGATAGAATACATGCACCCTAATAATAACTTCAATACAAACTTGAAACACTTTTAAAATTAAATATTAAACATTGTAACATTGCATTATTTAACATTTTTACTAGAATGAAACTCGGAACAAATAATGATATATTTAAATAGTTATTAAAGGTTATAAAACTGAAGAATTTCCGATCCATCATATTGTTGACATTATAATATACCATGGTGTCATAGTAAGTGGTGTTATATAATATGTAGTCAAGAATTAAATCTTTTTGGAACAATATTACACTGGCACTTGCCATAAATGAATCTAATCACCGTAAAATTATTTGTGTGTGACAGATGTTGGTGTCACAGTATAAGTACAAGTTTAAGGACTCAGTAATATTTTTTTAATTAGTAAAACAGAAATGTGTGGGCAAATGGCCACATCAAATAGTATATAAGTAAGTACATCATCAATTTGAAATAATTGTATTAGGTAAGTATAGTTATATTAAACTTTGTTAATTGTTAAGATAATAGGTAATAAAAAAGCAGCCAATAGAAAAAGTTGAACTATCATTTTAAACACTCCCCTTAAATGGTAAAGCCAGTGAGATAAATGCATACAAACAGGTAAATGTGCATTAATAACAATTTGCGGAGAGATGCAAAATTTCAATATTGATTTATACACGATTAAGTAGTAGTCCCTTTTAGAATTGGCTTTATCTGGAACACTGATGACATGAAGGAAGACTATACACATAAAATAAGTAAGTACATTAAACATTTCCCTTGAAAACTATGTTAACTGTTCTGGAAGATAGATGATACAATTGTGGCTTTGTGCATCTTGCATAGGTATAGATTGCAGGCTTGTTTCATCTGATAACATGGTACCTACGTATGTAAAATATAGTGAAAATAATACTTTATAAATAAGATGTGTGAAAAGTTGATGATTAAGATACAGGTATAAATATCATCAATAAATTAGTAATACACACATATAACGATCAATAGGTTCCCCGCCTAGGGCGCCTAGGGGCAACACCTAGCGAAGTTGGCGCCACAAGCGAAAAAAATATTTCTTGGAAATTATGACTTTACATAGGTTCAGGGCCGTAGCCAGGATCCATTCCGGGGGTGACACAATTTTTTTATTTGTTAAGTTAAACATAAAAACACGTGTTCATTACTTTTTTTCGGGGGTGATTGAAAATCCATTATCAGGCACGCCCCCTGGCTACGGGCCTGCATAGGTTACTTACTAAATTCTGATGTGATTTTAGTAAGTTTTATTTTAGTTTGTGAGAGTAGAATCGAAACATGTCTGGTTCTACTCGTAGGTACCTCGTACAGAGTCGTTCTTTACAAGTCTAATATGTTCAACTTTATAAATAAGCAATAACGTTTTAAATAACTAGGTATTGTAAATTAAACTGGATATTAACTAACAATCACAAGAAATTATCAAAATATGGTTATAATAATTGACGAGTTACTCGCTCGCGCTCGCTTGCTTATTACGCCTCCTCGTATTGGTAATTATTGTTAAAATAGCATTAATAATATTTTCTACTCGACAATCAGGCCGTGCCGCGGAGTTTTCTCAGGTGTAGGTACGGACAAATCATTACTAAACAAATTCACATCAAATTTTTTTAGGTAAAAAGGTTGTCATGGATTGTAGAGTCAGCGTCATGAGTAGTACCTATCATGACACATACAAAGTTTCAAGATAATGTCAATATGAAAAGGTACCAAAGCACCTAATCGTCTTCTTTTGTCGCTGACTACACCATGCATAAGACGGAATCGCGAATGCGTTTGGGTTTTCGCAATTCTGTGAGCTGGATTTCAGTTCAATGAAGTTGCGAAAGTAAAATGATTTTATTTAAAATATTACTAAGCATACCTAGAGATACCCAACAAATGTCTATCAACGGGTGAGGTACCTAGTTCTGTTACTGAATCCCAAAGGAATTTGCATACAAGAATGGATTATGTTTGAGTGTATGAAATAAAATTTCATTGTAGAAACGATAGGTAGGTCTGGGTAACTAGGTCTGCGCATTAACGTTCGACTTTAGTTCTAAATGCCATTCTGGAAACCGGACAAAGCGTATACTTATTCACAAAGAATATATTATGTTCAAATATCATGTAATTAAATTAAGAGTTTCAAATTATACCTAGTTATAAAGTAACAAATCCACATGGTGTCTTTTCCTACCTATCTACGTGTTTAAGTGATCAATAACTCTGATTTAATAAATTATTTGTTTTTACGGGAGAGCTAAAACAATAAATAAATGTAGCTATGCTGTACCTATGTTCTAGATAACAAGCATCAATAGAAAATATTTTGTAATATGTAGGTATTAGCTAGGTAATGTTGTAGACGACACTTTAACATGCAATGTGCAAATCAATATCTATGCTATGTACACAATTTAAGTTACTATTTATGTATATGTTCAAAATTAATTTAAAAACATTGATTAAATACTAAATATGCGTAACAATAAAGACTAGAATACATTTTTTTTACTTTTTACAGTTATTGGCACTAAATTCAATGACAATGGCACAACAGAACTGTACTTTGGATGTCGAGAAAATACTACCATAATTAGGATATAGGTAGGCATATTATAATATATTATGCATTTTAGGTACTTTACTATTACAATTCCAACACTCTTGATGTTTATAGATAAATTAATTTTTGCTAACTATGCTAAAATATGTTACAAAATTGTAAAAAACATGGTTAAATGTAGTTTAAATCTAATTATATAATTCTAGGAAATACTGAATTCACTGTAGACTTACAGTTAAAGATCCAATACGTGCACTTTTCAAAAGTGAAACTGTGCAAAAAACACTTTACATTACACATTAATATCACTGTTGACGAAGCTCATCTTTGTGAATTTAAACACCAACAACCAGACCATTCTCTTGCACAGTTAACACTTTAAAATTCTAAGCTATTCTCAATTTAATTATGATTTATTTAAAAAATCATGTACAAAAAATTCGCAAAAAAATTTATTAAGTCAGCTTATATAGAATCGCGAGTGACAAAAAATATATCAGAGTAATAATTCTGTGTAAGGAAGCAAAAAGCTGAGTTAACAACATTAAAATCTAAAATTGACAAAATTGATATAATTCACTTAAAATATAACAAGTTACAATGAAACTGCACTAGCAAATATCTCTTCATAAGTAGCTCAAAAGTTAATAATTAATAAACTACTAGTAGTCAACTCACAGAATATCTCTAAATGCATAGTGCCAATAACTGCATGGTTTATTAGTTACTTAAATCTTACTAACTAGGTATTTGATAACAAATAGAACACCATTTTAAGCACGACAAAACATTCATAGTTTAAAATGTAGAGAGACTTACTGAGAAATGTGCTAATAATTCTAAACCTTGTTTTTTTTTTTGCTGATTTTGGTACTTATAATTTAGTTAGATCAGTTATCTATCAGATCTGATGGTATTATGAGATTGCTTTAATTTGGTGGATCAGCACCGATTATTCCCGATATTCATTGAAAATCTTGATTGTAGCTAAGATCAGAGAGTTTTGTACATTCTATTTAATCTAGCACAAAGCATTGGGTATTTGACGATATCACATTTTAGCCACGTTGTGATGCTTTTTACTTTATTTTGAGATATTAGTCGATTCAATGGACACGAGCTTCTAGCTTGGTTTGCTTATATTGGTGTAGATAACATTTACCTAATCGTAATTAACTTAATTTGGGATTACAAAGAATTCTAATAAAATTCGTGTAATTTTTTATATAGCAGAATTGAATTTTATTTCAAGACACCGAGGATTATTTTAAGTGGTCTGCAAGATTATTCAATGCTTTGGATAGTGACCACTGCAGCTACAGTATCACCATTGCAAATAATTTGCCTTGTATGACCATTCTCCTCTGGTGCCATGGACTGGTTTGTAAACGGGACTAGTTAGGAGCGATGGAAATGTATTGCTGTCCACTTGTTGTGGCGTTTGTGCCATATACGAGTTTCTTGTGACTGATGCGTAGCTCGTCGGCCTTCAGCATCTACACTTTGTGTTACGCAGACATATGCTATGACGGCTACATCATCTCCGAGAAGATGCACTCGAGGATTAAGAACCATCGTATTAGTTTTTACGTGGGTTGGCGTGTTGTCAATAAAGAACTTGTGGAACTCAACACCTTCCACGAGATTGCCTAGCGCATCGGGATCGAATGCAGTTACGTTGGGATCACATAGTTTGGAATAAGTCTCGTAATCGCCATTATTGATTGAATCAATGAGTACTTCTGTCACTTTAATCACTTCGGCACGGCGTAAAGAGGCGTTGCTGTCGCCACGAGTCTTGCTGAATGAATCTACTTTTGTAAGTGCCTCTTCATCATGCTCTTTAGAGATAACAGTACAGGCCCTATCCACGCCTTTCTTGTCTTTATCTATATCATCATCTTCCAAAGTTGTACTGCTGTCAGTTGATTCCTTTACTTGTGATCCATCGCCTTTCTTATTCACCATTGACTTTCCGGAAAAGTTTCGAGTAGCGAGCATAGTGGTTAAGATTGCACCTTTCAACTTGCGGCGAGCATTGAATTTCTTCAAGCAATCCACCGTTTCTTGTCTGTGCATAACTGAAGCAACACGTTCTCGGTGGCAAATCCATGGGTGTTTCAAAGCTTCAGAAGCAGTGATTCTCTTGCTTGGGTTAACAGTTAGCATTTGGTTTATGAGGCTTTTTGCTTCGGGCGTTACAGTATCCCACTCAGGTGAGGGATAGTCGTATGCACCAGCTTTAATCTGACCGTAAAGGCGATGCTGATCTTCATCCCAAAATGGAGGATAACCTACGAGTAATATGTATAGAATCACTCCACATGCCCAGATATCTACCGGCTTACCATAAGGCTCTTTTTTAAGGACCTCTGGTGACAAATAGCCTGGAGTTCCAGCAAATCCAAACCATGCTTGTTGTTCGCCTTGTACTTCTATTGCCAAACCAAAATCGGCTAACTTAACAGCTGCCCCTTTAGCTTTGCTGGCCAGTAAAAGATTCTCGGGTTTTAAATCTCTATGCACAACTCCATTGTGATGGCAATGATGAACTGATTCCAGAATTTGCTGTATACAGTGAGAAGCATCAGCTTCAGAATAAAATTCTCGTGCCACAATATCTTCAAATAATTCACCACCGGTAACCAAATCGAACACTAGGTAGTGAAAATGTTCTTCCTGAATGGAATCGTGCAGCCTGACAATATTAGGATGTTGAAGTTTTCGACAAATCCGGGCCTCCCTTTCCAATTTTTGGAAGTCTCTAGCAGATAGTTTTTTCGTGTTGATAATTTTGGCTGCAAACTCATAACCAGTTGATTTTTGAACAGCTCTTCTCACGATTGAAAACGCCCCTTTGCCTAGTTCTTCTTTTAAATCATAATTATCAGAAAATCGAGTGCTAACACTTTCACGATTTGGATTGGCCATCTTATTATAAAATATACTTACTGCACCAGCTTCAAATAGGTAACTTCTGCGATAACTTTGAGCACGAAACTTTACTATTTTAGTAGATAACTGAAACAATAAGATTGACAAAGTAAGAAATTGAATTTGATATTTTTTAAAGAATGTTAAGTAGTTCGTTTTACATAGCATGGTGCGTGTCGTGACACAAACCCCCTTACTAAAAGACGATTAAACGCAAGTTTAGTTAAACCACTCACTCAGTCACTTTCTAACGTCATATAATAAAAAGAGACGAGGCTATTTTAAAACCTGGGTTTGCTTTAAACCATATTTTGTAATAAGGGGGATAGTGTTTAGTAAGATTTCTTAGTCTACAACGTGTAACGGAAAAGGTATCAGAAAGGGGGTGAAGAATACGTAAGGTATAAGACTCTATAAAAAGTTTCGGCTCAAAATAAATTACTCAAAAAATCATTCCAAATTTTTGCTTCCAAGTTTATTGAACCATTCAATGAGAGTACCTAATTGTCTTGTCACTTGCTGATATTATTATAAAATTTTATTATTCGCCATCTGTGCGCCTAGTACCAAAGAAGTCGGGTATTTTTATGAATATACATAGGTAGTACCTTTTCTATTACACGTTGTATATTTTAGAGAAATATTTTAATAAAAGAAAGTAGAATTAGATATTTTGTGAGCTATCTCAGAGTAAACGATTCAAACTTGAAGTTATGGGTAAAAATCCTAACATTGCTACGCACCATACTACGTAAATAGAATAAACAAGTACCTACTGTATTATTATTAGTAAATTAATATTTTAAATATCTAATATTATAAAAAAGTGAGTAGGTATGTTTGATATACTTCCAAGGTTCAATTACTTAACCGATATTCGTGAAATAATACCAAAAGGTACTTAGTTTGTGAATTGTACACGGAATTGTTGACGGAGTATCTCGAGCGTGCGTAAAACCGCGAGATGTGAAATGAAAATAAGTAATTAATAGGAAATGTTGATGTTAAGTTGTAAATTATTGTTAAACATAGGCTGTTTTTGTGCGGCCAGCGTTCATTAACTCCAAAATTAAAAAATAATCAATTTGTAGGAAAAATATCCTCGTAAAATTATTGAGAGTAGCCAATATTTTCTTACACTAATAAGTTCTGTTAAAAATTTATTCCTTCAGGAATCCGAGTTCTTGAAAGGTTTTTCATGAGTTGGGTTATGATTTTTATTTTATTGCACTTTAAATGGATATTGAAGCATTTTTGGTTATTGAGTGAATATTAAATAGATACCTACTGAGTCAGTTTTACTGTGTCGTCTGAATGATTAAATTTAATTTTTGGGTCATAAGAGCTATTTATATTTTCTGAAATAACTGATTATTTCTATTCCACTCACAAAATGGTCAGAAAATAGATATCAAGGAGCCGACGAAATTTATCCGAATGAAAATCGTCGGCACTATTTTGGTCACTCATTCTATATTGAAGTTCTGCATGCTCAATATAAAACGCGTAGATGCCTAGACAATTGTAATCGTTGTCACAAACATAGACTTCTAATATTAACACTACGGCGGCACCGGGATGACATTTAGTTAGCGCAAAATAATCGATACACCATTGTCTCAACACATTCACCAAAATTCCGAGGACATTTAATTCCACTAATAGATTCAAAACTACATAAATACCTTTAACGCATGTACTAAAATTCAATGATTTTCACAAACATAATAAAAAAAACACTGATAATAATTCTATGCAATTAAATTATCATTGTACGTCTTTCGACGATATTCTTAGCATAGGTAACTTGGACAGACGACTAGCGATTTATTTGTAATGGTTTCAATTATGCTCACGACAAACACGCGAATCACAATGTTTATTAAGTTGAATAATACTGATTTACCTATTAAGTGCCCATTTTACACAAAATTCAATGAGATGATGATCAAAAACGAAGGGCCTGGCCCTACACCACACTCTCCTTCGGCTCCGGACACGAGCTTCGGGGTCAAATTCATAGACATTCGAGTGTTGCCAGTAGTATGCACTGTTAATAATTTGTTTTCCAAGCCTCCAAACAGGCGTTTTTTTCATAATATAAAATATACACTAGGTGTGAATAGTTTTATAACGGGTTATTTTTCTCACAAACTCAGAATTTCAACACTCATATCAGCGTAATAATACATTTTCAGTCCGTGTATTTTTTGTCATGATAATACTGAATGGGCTTCGTAAAATCGATATACTAGCGCAGCGCTAAACCAAAGAGAAATGATAAACTTGTTCGCTGCGCCATCTATCGTAGCCCGAGCGTATTAGATGCTGCCGTTCGGAAATTGATTGTAAAAATAAATGTACAAAGATGTTAAAAGTATTAAAATAGCGATAAAAGAAAGCTAAGTTTAAAGTTAGATAGCTAGCATTGAATTTTATATTAGTGTAAATATTTGAAAGCAATAATTGCTTTTTGCTAGGTGTAAGTTTTTATTTAATTTCTGATCAGATGTTCTAATAGGTACCACATATTTTTTGTATACCTACTGTAGGTAATTTGATGACAATTAATAATTAACTTAAATTATATAAATGTTTTCATTTATTTTTATGTCTTCCGGCGTTCGCTGTATGAACATATTGATTAAGTATCGGTATACTAAATAGGCAAAAAATCGATTGTTTACTTCTTTTGGATCGGATTTTCTTTTGAATATTATGTGAATGATAACAATATAGTGGCGTAAGTTTATTTCAAAATCCAGAAGATAAACATACGGTTTTCTCTTCCAACTATCTTAAGTAGGACAATTAATTATTACTGATATTGTCGGCGCCCGGCCGCCTGTGTTTGCGCCTAGTTGTGCGGCAATTATAGTTTTTGAGCGTTTTGTTGTTTGAAAATAAAATATTTAGGAAATTGCAATGACGATCATTCACATAACCAAAAGTTAACTTTTTGATTACTACAGAGGAGGCACATAACGGTTCTGAGCATAATGTTTAAAAATTATTAAAATCCATCAACAAATGACGAAGTTATTAAAGTTTTAAAAACGGCTGAACGCCAAGGACGCAAAGGTCAGGCTTTTCGGAGCATATTGTACTTACGTCATTTTATACGTGCAGCCTGTGGGAACATTATACTTTGAAATCGTACAACGCCCTCCGCGAACTGACTGCTTCTATGCGACTATGCGCAAGCGGTGCACGTCGCGGTGCTGGTCCGCCGGGTTCGGGCCAGCTCCAACACCGTCCTGACCATGATAGCGGACAGATTAGACTGTCTAGTCCATAGATACGTCGTTGTTGTGACATACACGCAAATATAATAAAATAAATTTAAATCATAATATAATTACTTACTTACATGTTGATAATAAGGTGTACCTACTAACAATATTGAGTCTATAAAGTTACTTGAATAAATGAATTTTATTATTATTACTTACTATAGTAAGATTGCGGTCAAACACAGGCCTATACATAGTTAAAAAAAACACACTTATTAAACGTTTCTTACTTTCTTTTCTGTCTAAATAAACGACTTCTTACTTTGATAATGGAGAAGCGTGGAATAAGTGCGGGTTTAGGCACATAATAAATAATTTAGGTCACACGGTGTTATAAAATAGTAAACGATCGATCTATGTGTCGAACACTAACGATGAATGTGTTATTGAGGAAAAAATTAAAAATAAAAATCAAAAAAATCTGTAAGTAGTCAGTAAAACCACCCATGAGCCATGGCGTTAATAACGGTCCTGCAATGGTTTATTATGCTTTGAATCAAGTTATCAAAGGCGGGATATTGTCTTAAGTCCTGCTCTCTTCAATCGGAATGTTTGCAGGATAATTCTTCAAAACCCTTCTTTGGAGAAAATACGGAGCCCTCGGGCTTAAGGGTAAGCATAAATTTCTAAAAATCTTTACCCTTCACATGGGCTTCCCCGTAGTCAAGTAGAAGGGCCCCCCAACAAAATTTGATACAGGGCCCATCTAGGGCAAGCTACGCCACTGTAATTGGTCTAGTGATTGTGCGGGCCAGTCTAAGACCGATACCACTTTAATCTGTGCCGATACGTCATGCTCCTGCAGCCAGCTGGTCACCACTCGATCTGTGTGTGGACGGGCGTTGTGCATGAGCGTGAAGTCTTGGCCCATTTATAGTTAATGGGGGTAGACTATTGGTACTAGAACTAGACTATGGGTACGGTGTTTTTCAGCGGTCATGGTGTTTCTAATCTAAACGAGGTCTGTTCTTCCACCAACACCAATAACCGCCCAAACCATAATTTTCCCACCGTGGTATGGATGGGACTTCCTGAGGGTGTTGCAGACAGCTTTTACGACCAGGAACTCGCTATATGCGTACTCTTCGCGAATCGGGAAGGAAACCGGACGGGACTCATCGGTAAACAGCACTACCACTGGTTATCTTCCCAGAGCAAATGTTCACGAGCCCACTGTAATATTCATCCACGATTTCCTCGGCGTAGTGCCGGCGGAGTGCAAAGCGGTCTACGAGCATGAAGGTTAACTCCTCATGCCTCACAGTTTGGTCAATCACAAGCAACTGGTGCTCTGACTGGAGCCTTTGAAAAAACTGCATGGCCGTAAAATTTGGTTGTCTTCTCGCGGAAACTTGCAAAAATTGGTCTTGTCTTTGGGTGGTTATGCGCTTCCTGCCTGCGTGTCTTTTTCAGCCACTTCACAAGTAGCACGATAACGTTATCGTAACCTTGATATCACGTTTTGTTTTGTTCCAATCTCCTCAGCAATACTCCGTTGAGTAGCCCCAGCTTGGAGCATGCCTACTGCCCTTAATATTTCCTCTGTCGTTAAATGGCGCCGCTGCATGACGCATACAGTGGCATAAATTCGAAATTAACATCTAACTTAATTTTTAAACTTTAATTTGTCACCAAAAATTACCAAAAACTTCGTTACCTAGGTAAATTGAAACCTTCGAACTTCGCTAAGTTAAGCCGTGCAAATCTTAGATTTTTAATTATTTTTTTCAAATTCATGTTTGTAATCATCCAAAAAGGCCTACAAAAGAAGCTTTGACTTTCATCAAAAGATTTTAAAACCGATTAGTATTTTTTGAGTTTTATAACTTTATAGAAAACTAACATTCCGCCCGCGGTTTCACCTGCGCCCCCTTCTTTACCCCCTTAGGAATGGAATTTCCAAAAATTCTTTCTTATATAGCCTTTTATAGCCAAAAGGAACTAATGTAGGTATACAAACTTTAGAGTAAATCGAGAAGCGCAGTAAAATCCCCACCTTAAAACATTAGTACCCCTTCTTTCTTTAAAAAAATTTACCCCCGCCCTTTTAGCGGTAGATTTTTGAGAAACACAAAAACACGTGTTTCTTTATTTTCTATCCAAAGTAGGTATTAATACCATAGATCTCGATGATTAATACCGAGTTTAAAGTTAATCGGACCACGCGGTAGGTTTCTTCCATACAAACTTTAACACCCCCTAAACCCCCTTTTAGGAGTAGTTTTCAAAAACTGAGCAACTTAATAATTTATTTAGGTAAGTGCTCAGTTGCAAGTTTATAAACCCATGGAATAAGATTTTTCATACAAACAAAATCCCCCCTTTTCGCACCCTTTAATGCTATATTTTTTTTAATAATATATGATTTGTATAGATAGATATCCCTAGACGGTGTTGATGTATATGAGCTATAACATAATATACTACCTACTTAGGTCACATGTATCGTAATAACATATTATTTCCATACATATTTATTTATACGCTATTTTGCACTCTTAGGGGTGATTTATTTACGTATTTTATCCCCTTAGTCCAATTTAATCAGTACAAAATTCAAGATTACTTTTTGAAATACTCGTGAAGCCATGGGCGCGCATAAATAGAGAAATAGACAATATCTCACTTTCAGTCTTAGGTTAGGTTCTGTCAATCATTTTTCTAATATCAGAACCATGATTGATGAAAGTAATGTCATAATGCAATATTATTATAAATCCTAGTAAGAATGTCCAAATTAATCCTTATATAGCCGTGCGTAATATTATTCGTGGAACTGCATTATATTGACATAAAAATAATCTATGAGGGCTTCCAAACAAATATACATATGCAAAAAATAGGTACCGATTGATAAATACATGCCTGTGTATGCAAATCAAAGAATGTGTACGTGAGAATTAGCCATATTCGATACGATCTTAATTTTATGGATGGATTTAGTTTTGGTTTTGTTGGTGGCTGCGAGACGTGACAATAGTTACCGGTCGCTAACGGCGCGGTGGGATGAAAGACCCCTCGTGAACGGGCCAACTCCACAGTTGATTCACAAAAATCAAAACTGGTTCGCATCTTGCGCAAGTGCAGGGGGGATCAAACAAGGGCTTTTGGAACGGGCCCTTCCAAAATTCGCCGGTGCACAATGCACCCTCCGTACCATCCCCACGCGAGCACTCTTATTATTACGCGACTCCGGTTCCTGTCCCCATATTGTTCATATTATTTTGGTATTCGCTTGACGCGTTGCAAAGTTTTCGTAGCTCTGTGCCGTTACTTTTTAAAATATATTTCTATGACGAAATAAATGGACATTGATATTGCAGTGGAAGAATGTGAAGTGAGATCGTCAGATAGTTGAGCCGGTTGCAAATTTTTGCACATTAATCGCTCGATGGTACTCGATCGGCTAAGTCTTCGGTTCTGTCACCTAATATTTGCAGCGAAGGGAAGTATTAAGGTTTCGAACGCTGCGGTCGTCTCATGTTGCTTTTCTCATGACTGAACGTGCGTGTAAAATAATAACTTGAGAATAATATGTGTGGTAGGAGCGTCGGATGCACGGCGTGCCGCGTGCAGCGCCCGCACGGCTTTGTAGTGAACGAGAATTATCGATCGTGGACTATTACGCTATCCGTGAAATTCGTTCTGTGAATTCGGTGATCGCATCAATTTGGCGGCAGTGGAGCCGGACGAGACGCGACGAGATCCGTATGAAGCGTAACGTGTACGTGGTAAGTTAACGAACTTGTTGAACTCTCACACTTCTTTTGTCTTATAGTACCGAAATTAAATTAATTAACTTGCATTGTTTAGACTTTAATAGATCTCGCTTTTTGTTTTCTGATTTTAAAAACAATAATCATCAGTTTAATACAAACATACTGTAATGAAAATATTTAATGCTTTCTTTTTTCTAATCTGAAAGTCCTACGATCCACTCAAAAACATTTTCTTAATGTATTACCTATAGCTTATGTCCTCTTAACATAAATTGTACTTTTCATTTAAAAGAACCCCATTTAGTGCGATGTTAGATAAATCGAAAAATATTAGTATGAAAAAATCACATACTTACCTAGCCTAGCCGGTTTGATATTTTGAAGGGTGGCGGCGAATTTTGTGAGGGTTACGCGGCTACTAGCGATTTCACCCCGTGAAGGATATTTTGTGGGGACTAGATGTCGATACGAAAAAACAGATTCCTCTCAGTGACGAAACATTGAATTACTCGTAGCAACGACAAAATAAAATATTTTTTAAAATTCTATTTCAACGAAGGTCGGCGCGTAATAATGTGCAGAACTTTCGTTTCTTGGAAGGGTTTTTGTGATTTGATACTATGAATTTTATTTCTTGTGCCAAAAGTATTCCAGAAAGGTTCCTAATAAGTAATATTAAGGTTTAATCGAATCCTCAATGAATCCTATATTATTACAAAAGGGATATATGAAGGTGTGTGTATTATATGAGTCCCTAAAGAAAACGAATCTTACACTGTATCAGACGAATGCCTACCTAACCTAAATAATATCATGTTTCCATTGAATTGTGTAATAATTCATAAATGTTTCATAATATTAATGACGGTAGATCTTGTCAAAATTCAAAATCATTTATTCAAATAGACCTTCGCAGGCACTTATGAAAAGTCTGACTCTAATACTCTAATACCGGTTCGGAAGGTTGCATTTCCAAATTGTATTTCCAAATTATTCACACAAAGATGCTGACAGAAATTATTATGTTTGTAGGTTGTTCATTTAACTTCTCGTCGTTCTTTATCTTATATAGTAAAGGAACCTGTCTTTGCTAAGTTAGCCTTCGTTAGGCAAATAAATATATAATTAATTCAAGCTTCTCTGTGAGACGTTAATTTTCCCGGGACAAAGTACTACATGTATCAAGACAAATATAGTATAAATATAGTGCTAAATTTCATCCAAATTAGGTAAGCCACTACGGCGTCATTGAGTAACCAATATTCATAAAACACTTATACCAAGAACGTTAACTTTGAATTATTCAAATAGGTGCTTAGCTGCCTGTTATATTATTGCATACACTAAGAATTTTTTTTGGATGTAGGTGTACCTACTTATCTTACAATAAATATTGGCACATACATAAGTGAATTGGAAGCCCTCAAATAATATTTACTAATGTTGTTGGAACTATCCATCCATCATTCATAATAAATAAATACCCAACGTAGATGGTTGTGTTCGATGATCCAATAAAACATTAAGTGGGTACCAAATGTTATTTTGCGGCGTTGAAAATGGGAATAATTTATCTACTACCGAAGTCAACTTAAAATTGATGATGGTATTTTATAACGGGTTTACAGTTGCCGAGTAGGTACTTTCATACAGTAATAAAAAAAACACTGAAAGACAATCCCAGCCAGCACTTTTTTCATGAAGCAGTAAATCAGTGTCATTAGCATGCTTAGATCTGTCAAGGTAGTCGGTAAAACAAAGATGTAGATAAGGAATAGTAGAGGACCTAGTGTGCTACCCTGTGAGATGCTGAGAGGTACAAGCTGCGTCATCGCTTTCATACGTAGCAAATAATTATTCACGAGATTCCACATTACCTACTCACATATTAACCAACTTTTTCAGAATTTTGGGTAGAGTCGAGAGAAGGGAGATGGACTATAATTGGCCTTTTGTATCTATTATTATTAATATTTATAAGATTTGCGCAGTTGATTTTTCGATTAGTACCTATCTAACAAAGTTAAATGTTAACCTAGTTATAAAATATATGAATGAAGGACGATAGAAACTAATAATATTTAATTTTATGCTATGAATAAATTAGCTTTTAGAATAATCTAGCTTAGTTATAGAAACCCTTAGCTTAAAGCTAAAGCTTAGTTACCTATATCCGTCACCGTACTCGTACCTACTTTATATACCTAAAAGCCGTCCACTGAAACCGCATTGTAAACGGAAACATTGCGGTGACATACACATATAAACATAAATGTCTGAGTATATAGGTAGGTATATACATTTAGAATGAAAAGCGTGCGGAAGCCACGTGATCGAGGGCCGCATAGGCCGTATCTGCGTGTCATGACGTCATATCCGTCACCTTACATTTAGGTTTTCTTCAACAAATGTACAATGCTATTACATAATAAATATAGCATTTATATTGGATATGAGAGTTGGAAACCTAGTTTGATAGGTAAGGTACTTACATCATATTTTTTTATTTTACAATCAAAATGTATTTTCAGTAATATAAATGCTATGAAAAATTATTTTTATTCAAATCATTGCTTTAGATTGCTACTACGCAAATATGGTTTTCTTAAAGTTATAAAACAATCTAACAGGTGGTTTGGTACCTTATTGTAGGTATTTATTTACCTAGAACATGAAAAATATAGTACCCACTTGCTGAACTATATTTGTCCAACTAGAATATCTAGTCTTGTCAAAGACAGTTGATATGGGATGATATACGGTCACAGGACGCGGCCGGTCCAATATAAATGCTAATTCCTTGATAAGAAAGTACCTAAGATTATAGCAATCACATGTGTGATTTTGTGTACATAGATGTAAGATAGTGTTTCCGTAAACAGCAACTAGACAAAAAATATTCCTTAGAAGTAGGATGTATAATCACAATCAGGTACATATATTGTAAGGTTGAAGTAAATTTAATTGATGTTCTAAAAAAAACGGCATTCCGTGATATGCTTAAAAGCTTATACTTACAGGATATTTTTCCTGAAAGAGTACAAAGATGAGACGAGCGTTATTTGTCTTCTTCTGTCCTCTTATCTGTTCGATTGGCGCGGTTGGTTAAAACTCTGGCGCAGGTCGTGGGTTCGATTCCCACACAGGACATGCATTTGTGTGCATGAACATGTCTGTATGTCCTGAGTCTGGGTGTAATTATGTATATTAAGTATTTATTTACAAACAAAAAGTAGTATATGTATTATATCAGTTATCTGGTTTCCATAGTACAAGCTCTGCTTAGTTTGGGACCAGTTAGCCGTGTGTGAGGAATCTCTCAGGATGTCCCAGGATATCTTTAGTTCTCGAGAATATAAACAAGGATATACAAATTTACCTTCAATAATATATTATTTGTGCTATGTAACACAAATACAAGTTTGTGTTACAACACGCACGTAATCTTAACCAATATTAGAAATTGCTCCTAGTGATTGTGTATGGTTACTATCAACCACCCTATTGAGACCGCCCTTGATTGGCCAACAGAGACAAGATTCTGACGACTGATGAACGACTATATTTTCAATTGGGAAATCTATACCAGATCATAAAATTGTAACTACAAGTTGACATAGATTCTCCTATAGATTTATACCTTTATATATACTTATTATCAATCTCATTTGCGACTTTACACCGATATAGATATTCTGACTCGTTATTGCTTGATATTGAATTGGGTTATTTTACAAAGTTTTGCGAAATCATGTTTTCTTGAGTCTAGATTACCTAGTTGCAACCTCTGTCTAGGTTATTTGATATCTTGCAGTTAATGGCAATTGAAACACAACCAACTCAGATGTTACGCGTAGGGAGGTTGGTCGACATCGGACACCGATGCATCTCGGGTTACACACAATCCCTTGCTGTATATTGCACGCCTCGCAACAAATGATTGTACCTATATAGATTTGATTAATTATTAAATGTAAGTCGAGAATTTAGTTTACTAGAGGGACTAGTCCCATGGGAAATTTGTGAATTCTTGTTTTTCCTCAGTGCTTCTCACTGAGAGTCGGACAGCTATAGTTTTAATATCTCAGCTTTAACTTTTCAGATTTCTAGCCTATTAATTGAAGCTGAATCTTTTTTTATTAAACCTATAATAACCGTCACAATAAAGCACTGCATTTATTACGGGTATATTACTGCATATGAATCGAGTCCCAGAGTTCAATTGTCTGCAGATTAACAATTATTCCATATGCAAGTTGCAGCGTTCACCGAAAAGTAATTAAATTAGGTAATGTAGGTATAACTCAAATAGATATGGTAGCCTACAGGACTGGGCAAAATATATACTTTGCTATAGCAAAGGTAATTTGTATTTAAAATTTAAATACAAATTACCAAATGCCCGAGTGTCAGGTATTTGAAATACCAATTACAAATTTATATGTATTTTAGCCTAATTGAAATACTTACATTAAAATACTGCCCAGGGCTGGTAACCTGTGATACAAATATAGGTAGTGTAGGTAAACAAAAGAAAATAAGGCACCATACTCAAAGTCATCTAAAAGATTATCGATGATGAGACCAAAATTGCTTCGAGAATAGGGCTTGGAATGAATTGAAAGTTTTCCTTTACGTGATCAAAATTCGAACATTTTATCGGATAAATAGGCGGCAAAAATGCCGGCGCGTATCCTCGCTTCACCAAAGCTCTGGCGGACCGTACCAACAGATTTGTATTTGAATTATTCATCCCTTGTTTCGATGCTCTATGCTTCAGAAGCGTATTTCTACTTTTTTCGTGATCAATGCAAAATCTGTTATGATAAATTCTATTCAACATCAAATATCTTAACAGGTATCCAAATCCGTGAATACGATGAAATAAACCTACAAAATATGTACCCCTCCTATATAATGTTGGTAATTCTGTGGACTTATGTAAATGTGACTTGATTTACGTGGCTTGTGGTCGAGATCTGAGACGTGGCACTTGGTACTGGCGGCTGCTTTAGCTTTAGATAAATTGAAACGATTCCTTCCAAATTGCCATAGGAATTGAAAGAAAATTGGCCATATAAATCCCTTTATGGAAGCGATAGTATTTTATGTTATCAGCAATGAGGCTAAAATTGAATTGATAAGTTTTCACATAAAATAAAATTCAGAAATAGTTTCTTCGATAAACCTATTCCGATACGCAAGAACCTAAAACCTAGACCCCACAACCTTTTTTATTGAGGCATTTGTCGCTTACATTATTGTCCTATATACAAATCGTTCAGGGTATTCTGAGCGGGTCGTGTGATTTATTACTTTATTCCAATTTGTTAGGCGCCGATCCCACAGAGAGAGTTCTAGAGTTCTGCGTTTCGCTGTTATAGGGATATGCAGCGCTTTTGGTAGTAAAAAAGTGTATGGCGTGTGATCGGTAGCGCATATTGCAGAACTCTAGATCTCTAGACTGCTGTGTGCACAATAGTGAATGCGGAACGCAGAACTCTACAATTCTCTCTCTGGGATCGGTGCCTTACTGTTGCGCACCTTATACGCATATACGCACAGACATAAATCTAAATAGATAACGCAAGTTCCTCCATCCGTATGAAAACCAAGCGTGTCACTTTTTTATACCTAACCGTAATATCACAAGATTGATTTAATTAGGTGCCTTAACGTGAAAATGAAGCGATCCTATTTGTCAGCTAAACACATCCCTCGCTACACATCTCTGGTGAAGCCTTATACGAGTTCCCAGTCTGCGCGAAACAGTTTCAAAAGAAGCGCATTGCTCTCCCTTTTTGCACAGCTTTTGACACGCGAAGTACATACACTCGCGTCATCTATTTAGATTTATATCTGTACGCATACGCCTCCTTTGAAGTCTGGTCTTAAATAGTTGGTGGCTTGCTATTGTGTCATTTTTGTTTAAATCATGGCATTCAATGATATTCAATAAACCTACCAGATTTGCTTGAAGGTCGCTACCTACTAAGGCCTGAAGTCTTTCATTCATAGGCATACAGTATTACCCAACTTATATGGCGCGTCGTGAATCTTCGTTCGCACAGAAAAGAAAGTATGGCCCCGAAGATTAACGAAAGAATGCTTAAAACATACAATCAACCTTACAAAACTACTATAAGGTTCATAATACACTGCAGCTGTTAGTTCCGTCTCACTCGCAAGTCACGTGCGGAGGGCGTGATTTGACCATTACACTTCGTGCCAATTTTATCGGGCCACCAGTTTTCATCAAATATTATATTTAATTAGAAATACAGGTTATTAAAATGTATTTGATTTATTAAATAAACAGATAGGTATTTATTTAGTAAACAATAGAAAAACTTAATCTAAAGGCCGCACTCCTGCTATCCCAATATCACTGAGCGTCGCTACTATTACCATCATCACTATCACGACGGAACTATCCAATGAGGATGATGTATCTTCGTTGGTGCCTTTTTAAAAAACTAATTTAAACCCAAAGAATTTAAAACGTCCCAAAGAATAGTCGTCTTTATGGGAACATGAAATAAACAAGCCAGAATTGACAGTATTTGACACTCTGTGTATTTTTTTTTTGTTAATTTGTTCGTTATTTTGAGCAAAGAGGTATCATAAGAAACCTCCTCATTAGAACAAAAATAATCAGTAGGTACAATACTCGATATCATTTTTTAATAATCCTTAACCAAAATGTGGAAAAAAAAACATATTGTGGCAGTGACAGCCGTGCGCAGTACGAGATTGGTACGAGAGCATTTTTTTTATATTAAATGTCATGGTTTAGTAAGGCGGACTATCCATCTGGGTAATCTGGGCACGATGCCTATGAAAATCTTTGTTTAAACCATAAAAAAGAAAACACTTTTGTTGCCACTAAGTGTATTTTTGCCCCAGAAGTATGGCGGCTGACCAGGGTTGGATTCAGACCCTCAGAATATTATATATTATCTAAACGATTTTACAATTGAATTGCAATCGAAACTGCTTTTCGTATTCTCGTAACACTAATTTAGTATCCTGGAATTTCGCGTAGTATCCCGGCATTACGATACTATATACCTACTACGCATCATAAAATAATGGTACAAATAGTATAATTTATACTACTAAATCCAACCCTGCGGCTGACTGACATGCCACGCGGCGCGCACTAACATGGCGGCAGCTGCCGACGAATAGCGGTACAGGAAAAAGAAGCGCGGTGCATGGAGCGTGCCGATTGGTCAATAGCATTTCCCGCGCTTTGAAAATGTATCTTCTACGCAGGTACATCGGTAAGCCATATTAGTTGGGTATTACTGTACCTAGGTACAGTCTTGGCTTCTCACATTACATTAGAATTCATAAATCATTATCAAAATGACTCCTAATTATTCCATAATTTTCATATGATATTATACTGAGTTTTAGAGAGTAAAAACCATGGTAGTGAAATGCTCATAGCTTAGTTACCTACTCAAACCCCTGCGGGAGTCGATCTAGATAAATTAAAAATATAAAACAGCTTTTACTCTTAAGTAAATACAATCCGTAACATAGAGGGCATTAATAATTAATATTCGAGTTAAAAGCTACTACGCGAGGGCATGTCGAGCTTCTTCTATCTGGCTTTTAACAATCCCCTTTGATAATGTATTTAATCCGCGTTCTATAAGAGTTTTCACTTACGCAACACATTAAAGTTGGGTAATCTTTATTCATGTAACTTTACACATTATATTTCTTTGATTAATAATAATTTGCCTTCTTCACAAAACCATTATTTTGTACATAATTGAAAAAGTCAATCTCTGTCTATTATAAAGCTAAATGAAAGCCAGTCCCAGCTCAGTGAAGTTAATCCCTGCGACGGCGACAGACGTCAAACACGCAAGAGTAAATTTCACTGAAAACTTTCATAAAATAATTGTTTTAAAATTGATGACGCTTGTAGATCGTAGATTTATGTGCATCTATGGTGCGTCCATGCTACGCGAACTGAGCACGAGCCAAGCCTCTATTCGTTCATTGCTCGCGATGTCAAGTGTAGACGTACAACGAGCCTACGTGATGCGAACTCCTGTGTTCGGCAAAAAATGACAATCGGCGGAGCGCAGTCGAGCGCGAGCCAAACTCTCGTTCGAGGCTCGCAAGCCCTTCCCACGCTATGCGAATCCGTGCTCTACGTGTGCTCGGCTCGTGCTCGGTTCACGTAGCGTGCACGCACCATTTAATGTAATAGTCTATTTATGAGTATTGAAGTTTAAGCGGATAAATGTTGTTAAACTTGCCAAATTAGAAAATTTATTGGATTATAGTAATTGCCCATCTTAGACAAAAGTTAAAATGGATATCTCTACGATAACAAATCCTAGTTCATTTAGTATTAAACGTGGACAGAGGAAGGTTTTAGGGATTAGGTAGTATCCTACAAAGTAAGAGGGTTAAAAAAAAGAGTGTCAATTGAAACAGCGTCCGTGAGTCCGTTCTATTGCTTTTGTAAAATGTTAAAGCGTGCCTCAGTGCCACTAGGTAACACGTAACACGCTTTTATTTTTCCCTATAAAGTAAATAAAGACGCTAAACAGCGAGGGTCGTCGTGATGAAATTCGCAGTGGCGGCCGTGCGTGCCTTATCTTCCTATGTGGAAGCTTTCACCTCCATCCATACTCCAGTACAGTCAACCCCTTCTATCTACTTGATATTTAGATGTGCATTATCTATGTGCCTATACTTTAGTTTAATTTGTTATTAAGACATGCAAAGTCTATGCATTGTGTTAATTAATAGATTGCTTACTTACGTAGGTTTTTTTGCGGGAATACAATTTTTTATTTAGTGACATTTAAATAACGTAGGTTATCAAATACTTATCACAATTTATTACTTATCAAAGTGTATTATCATCAAAGCGAGAGCGAGAGAGAAATTCATACAATTTTATAAACGGATTTCCCGTTTTTAGCGTGAAACGATTTTCGACGGTGCCGATGTCTAAAAAGTTTATTTTTTGTTGTTCGGTATTTCATTTCCTTATAGCCCTCGTTTTATCAAGTTGTCGATCATGTATTTTGGGATAACATTGAATTTTGTTTTTAATTAAATGATTTGTTAAGTAAATAATAGCTAGCTTTATGTACGATCTTACCATTATTATTGGCAATCAATGAAATTACTTAGATACATTTTGATTACGTCATTTTCATTGACAAAAAGAAGAAAGAAAAACAAAATACCCTTAATTTTTTTTGTTGCCCTCTATTTGGTGACCATCAAAGGGCTTTTAAAGCAGACAGGGAATTGCGTTTAATATTGGAGATTCCGAACTCTTCACAGGACCACTTTTAGTTTCAACTGAAATCTAAAGTTCAAGTTATTTCGTTTCAAGTTATAAAGCTTCATTGTTTAAGTTGTATGCGACTTTAAATGCTTCGTATTCTTTAGGTAAGTTAACATGCAAATACAATCTTACTTTTTCCTTTCACGCATCAAAATTAGATATTGGCCCTGATTCTGTTGTTCACAACTAAACTAATTTTAATCTCACTAGACATAGTGAGATTAAAATTAGTTCATCCTTTTCTTATGTTCTTTGTTAGAAAGAGACATCTTTCTAACAAAGAACATAAGAAAAGGATGTAAGAATATTAGTCCTATCAAATTAGTCCAATGCTTGTTTTCAATATAAATTTAGTCGCCATCTATCGCGGTTACGCCTAAATACACGCAAAATAAGACGGGAAAGATTAATTTGACAACTTAAAATATGTTCTATCCTTTTTCAATAATGTTCGTAAGAAAGAGATGAGATGTGACTAAAATTAGTTTAGTGCGATTTACAACAGAATCGGCACCATTGTTAATTTACGGATTTTGGACGGCATTTTTTCCTTTCATCATATGTATTTTGAGACGGCAATGCCCCCGATATCTTGCAATAGTGCCGAAAGACAAGACTATGAGTCGCCTGATATAGTGGATGAGTAAACGGGTGTGATCGAGGGTCGCAGACCGCATGACGCCTCGCTGTCCTCCCCTTGCGACCCTGTCCGCATATTGACGACCACTAAAACTAACGATCGTTCAGAGGAACTCATGGAAATTGCTCTTCACATAGCTTATTTTTCCAATGTTTTTAGGGTTCCGACTAGGGAATGCAAAACCGTGGCAAAATGAAAACCGGTTTTTATTTCGGTTATGAGATGAAAAAACCGGTTAACCGGTTTTAAACCGGTTTTTTTAATGTTCGCTCGTTTTTTTTTTCACGTTATTTCTATAGCTCGAATTATAGATAATAACCGTGCCTAAGATTTAAAAATCGCAAATTGAGGAATTATTGTCAGTTAAAGTTAATGAAGTGGGTATAAAAGAAACATCAAAGACACCATCACCATTTGCCTGTCCTGTTCCCTATAATTTGGGATCGGCGCAATATGTACGCTTCTTCTATCCGTTATACCAACATTCACTCGTTTCTTACCAATATCATCTTTCACACAATCAATCCATCTCTTTTTCATAAAATTTATGGAAATAATCGTTTATTTAACTCTGTAGATCAGATACTCGTTTATATAGACTACACGGTTCGTTTATGTTTAGTAAGTTATAATATTAATTTCACACGTAATATACATGGCATATTGTAGCGGCACAGCAACTTGCGTGTACACACTAAAACGTGGTTATTATTATACGAATGTTTTCCTTAGATTAAAAAAAAATTGCTAGTTTTTGCTGTCGTGCAGACGGGTAAAAAATAACACCAATCATAACTGATTTCTTGCTTGCTGTCTGGCAGATACATAAGAGCCTTCGTTGATAGTAGTTGCTCCGATAGCATGACATTAATGCTGGCGTCCCGAAAGGCTCTAAATTGTCCCCAACACTGTTCCTCCAGCATATGAATAATATACTCTCTATTGCCAGCATTCATTGCTATGCAGATGAAATTACATGGGACGCTCATTACACGAACCGTGCAAATATCTCACGTTCTATATTGGAGAAAAGGCGCGAAGGACTTGTCTTAAATCGAGAGTACACAAACTAGTGACTCCGATTGGGGTCGACTAAACCTAGTCTTTTTCAACCCCACTAAATCACACGCAAGCCTGCAATTCACCGTTGAGAGAAGTCCATTTGCTGTGGCTCCTCATTTCTAGAACATGTCCCTCAACATCACGAAAAGCATTGGGATCCTTTACGTTAATATTTGTAGCGACGTTCTGTTCCAAAGTCATCTACAAGATATCCAAAAAACTCGGTGTGATTAATAGAGCGAAGCAGTACTTCTTATCGAGACAAAGACTGCAACTATATAAGTCGCAAGTCTGGCCCAAATGAAGTAATGCTGTCTTCTGTGGGCACCTGGATACCAGCTTGGGTATTTAGACTCAGTTCAGCGACGTGCGTTAGAATTGTCGATGATCCCGAGCTCACAAGTGTTTTAAAGCCCCTTAGTCTGAGGAGAGACTGCCTTCTTATGTGTGTTCAACCGCTTTTCCAACAGTGTTCTGAAGAATTGATTGACCTGATGCCCAGTTACCTTGATCCATCGTAGTCACCGATGGGGAGTCCATCCTCACACATTGGAACCAAAATGTTCTCATACTGTGCGGTTTCAAAGAAGCTTCTTATCATCAGGCGGGCCGTACGCTAGTTTGCTACCTAAGTATTGTAAAAAAAAGTTTTACATGTTTTATATCTATCATAAAAACAATCATTATTTTAAGTTATTTTCTTACCAGCTCAATAAACTATACATCAACACACTTCAGTTCATCACAAAAATACTCACTGCATTGCACTCAGTTTAAAAAACGGCGGCAAATCTTCCTTTTTTAGTTTTTCCAAACATTGAAAGAAAAACCGAAAAAAATCGAAAAACCGGTTTTGGTGTTACGTGAAACCGGTTTTTCTTGTTGGTCAAAACCGTACCGAATAACCGGTTTTTCGATTTTCGGTGAAACCGGTTTTCATTCCCTAGTTCCGACCCAAAAAAGAAAAAAGAAACTCTTATGGTCATGATGCCACTCCATCCATCTGTCTGTCTGTCTGTCCGTTCGTCTGTCACAGCGGTAACCACTAATCTTGTTGATTTGAAATTAAGAATAGTTTTAAATGCCGCTTACCCACACATTGCAAATAAAAAAATAAGAAATATTTGTATGGGGGAGCGAAATTTAGTAAGTCCTAGGAACGTCGCAACATTCCTCGATCGATTCAGACTCAGATTAGCACTTGGCGGGCTTTAGGTATATTTATTTGTCGCTGTTGAAAGTGTATACCCGTAATACAGGCCATCGCCGCTGATTTTTCTATGTAAAAACATTAGACTATTTTTACGAGTCTTTTTGGCTTTCTTCTATAACATGTTGAATCAAGCAGGATGCCAAAAGATTTTTTGCAATAAATAACACTTTATTACATGTTTTTGTATGGAGGCTACGCACAAATAACTCGGTTGATTTAGCTCTTAGTAACCGAGAAACCAGAGTTGTATCACTAGGTAGATTATATATTGGCGGAAAGACTTATGGAAATTCTGCGAAAATGTGATAAAGGTGACATTCGGGTGTCTCAGTCTCATTTAGGTTTTATACTGTTGATGCAATACACCAATATAAGATTCATAAAAAATATTGTTCGATATAAACTTTGCGTTTACACGTAACATAGATACACGTGCGGCTTTCGTTGAGAATACGTTTATGTAAATATCTGAGAATACGCCCGTGTTTGTGCTATAAGTTTGTCATACCTTTTTCTCCAATCGAACTGAACCTCATAAAATATACTTACTATGATTTATTATGTACGTAGACGTACCATTGTGTCCTCTGTCTGTCTTGTTATGTTGGATACGGGTATAATAAGTTGATGCAAGTTTACACGGAAATTATACTTACAAATAATAAATAAAATATCGTTTGATATGTTGTTCTATTATTACTTGATTGCGTTCAACTTACTAGATTTGTTTTCATTGGTTTTCATATTATTTCGTGTTTGAGATATTTTCACTGAATTGGATTGGACAGATACTATCTGCATATGTAAAAATAGTTCCGATATCATATGATACATAGCTTTACAGATATATAGCTACTTAGTTTAAGAAGTAGTTTAAAAAGTTTACTTTAGGTTTTTTAATATTTTTGTTTTTATTTATTTCATAGATTCACAGCATTTTAGCCAAAACGAATCTCATTATATAATCCATTTTTTTATATTAACGCTAAAAGAAGTAATTTTGAGAATACAAATCCCACCAAAAACATATTTATGTAAAGTGTTGCCAAGACATGCCTCGCACTGTCAAAAAGTTATTAGATCTCATGTAGAGCCAAGCTTATAAGTCTACATACACTTACTCTACAAGCCCTAACTTCACAAACTACACACCATAGTCAAAATATGTGGCTTGGCCGTTTCGCTACTGTCACATGGGAGTAGGGTGAAAAATGTATTCACTGTTCATTACTTTTTTGTTATTCAATAGTTCTTGTAGTAGTGAAACGGCCAAGCCACATATTTTGACTATGGTGTGTAGTTTGTGAAGTTAGGGCTTGTAGAGTAAGTGTATGTAGACTTATAAGCTTGGCTCTACATGAGATCTAATAACTTTTTGACAGTGCGAGGCATGTCTTGGCAACACTTTACATAAATATGTTTTTGGTGGGATTTCACTTCTTTTTGTAAGTTGTTATTGTTTTTTTTTTTGTTTGATATTTCCAACTTTTATAATTTTTTTGTTGATTGTGTACTAATACAAGCTTACATACCAAATTTCAGCTTTCTAGGACTTCAGGAAGTACCCTATGAGTTTTGATGATCATCAGTGAGTCAGTGACGAAATCGGGGTTTTTTAGATATCAATAAAATCTAAAGTATAAGAGCTATGTTATTGAAACTTAATATGCTTAATAAGTTCACTATTGACATCATATCTAGAGAATTTTGTTTATCTGGTATAATCCAAACCCAAGTTATGAGGGTTCAAAAAATCGACGAAGCGCTTCGAGAAAAGGTAGGTAGTGCCCTTTCGCTTCGCTAGGCTGTCTTGGCGGGGGGCACTTCCGTGCCCCCAGATGAATACAGAGTATAATAATAATATATCTTTATTTCAGCCAAAAAATTTAGGTTGGAAAAGAATTTGAAATCACTGGATCAAAAGAAAAATAACGTCTATGTAATTAACAATCACCCTTTAATAAAAGAGTTAATTAATTAAGCCGGTTATTAGTCAG
The DNA here is from genome assembly GCA_951394255.1 of Polyploca ridens. Taxonomy (NCBI): domain Eukaryota; kingdom Metazoa; phylum Arthropoda; class Insecta; order Lepidoptera; family Drepanidae; genus Polyploca; species Polyploca ridens. The sequence goes on from OX596250.1 coordinate 7,517,070, forward strand.
TTTGTAATTTAATTTTCAAAGTAACTTTGTAAGTGTGAACGTTTCATCCGTGAATATTGCGTTTCTTTTATTGCTTCTTTTATTTACAGATCGCATGTACTCTTGTAGCTCTTTTTCTTGTAATAAGTTCCTCGGTCGGGGGTTGGTAGCGACGAAGCAAAGCGGCGGGGCGTAGGTCGATAAAAGTTATTTAATAACAAGATATACCCAGACTTCGCGATGTAGTGGCAACACCACGTGATCAGCCTAGCTATAACCACCCCTATTCATTTACATTAGGGGTCAGTTACAATTGTCTTATGTCTGGTCTTTAGGGACACTACGGGTGGAGTTTCCCTAACTAGAGTAGAGGATTGATCGACTAGCCGATGTTATTGTTGTATTATTTGAGCAATTTTATTGAATACGTAACGTTTGATGGGCAGATTCAACTATGACATTTGAAGCGTAGTTCGTATCGATTTGTGCCTCGTTTATATGTGTGAAAGCTTATAAAATTTTCATTAAACCAAATGTAGCGCACATTTGGTATTCAGGATAGCCGTGGCATTTAATAATACAGGGTGTTGTTTTGGTCGGCGACAAGCGACCCAGGAGGGGTAGTACAAAATATATATTCCCCAAAAATGGACTTAATTCCATTAAATACTGTAAATATGTTGAGAAATACCTTATTCAATTTGAAATAAAATTACTGCAAAGTATGGTTACTAGGCACGTGCACAGACTAGAGCTAGGCGCAAGCCGCCATCGCCCCACCCCTTTACTCCCTCGTACTCCCGTTGAGTATTATGTCTACACTTTAGCTTATTACATGATTTTCAAAATTTTTTTTTTTTTATATTTATTATTAAAAAAAAATAAAGGATTTTTTAAATATTTTTTTTAGCACCAGTATCGTTTGTATTATCGACCCTGAGTCGCTCGTCGCTGACCAAAACAACGACCTGTATATACTTACCTACTTTTGGTATGGCACATAAAAAGTGCATAAATATTTTCCTCCGAGACTTGATTAAAAATGCAATTGCCTTTAGAAAGAGATAGCTTATAATAATAAAAGAGTTTTGCAACTCAAATATATTTACACCACAACTACACGAGTATATTAGTATCTAAAATAAAGAATTCGAAAAGACAGGATTTTATTGAACATTTTACTACTTCAACAAGTTCATCGGTCGTTTAACTGGATCTCATTTCAGGTCTTACTTCTGAATTTAGAAACTTATTTCAAACTCAAGCTTCTGTTACCCTCAAGTTGACAAAATGTAAGTGACCTTTATAACGGAATTACTTTCTCATTTCGTTTCAAATGTAATAGAAGACACTTTTTTTTTTGGTGTGATTTTCTGCCAATAACCAAAGGTGACATTTGTTTGTTGTTGGGACGTGCTCAAGTAAATGTATGTGGACCAAATATAAGTTTATTTTTAAAGTGCAATAAAATTATCAAAAATACTTTTTCATCCAAATAGGCTTTATTAGGCAGAGAAATCATTCCCATTTTTTATGGATACGATTTAATTCATGCGGCTGCCCCGGTTGGCTTCGCAGAACTGCATCCTGTGAACCCAATTTCGTAGGACTTGATTGTTTCGGGCTATACTTATCTGATGAATGGCTAAGCCAATATTGAACTAAAGAGCCTGAAACGATTGTAGTTTGTCTGCATAACATCGATCTATCAAAGTACCCCATAAAAATAAACTGAAAAGAGGAACAGGCGCGGTGGGAGCCAAATTTCGGCCTAAATATTTTTCCAAAATAAGCACTGTTTCGATTACACAGCAGTTACTTTGGTAATAATTTTTCAATATTTTCCAAACGTTTCCCGTTTATGAAACGTAAATCGATTAATTTCGTCCCGTTGTGAAGTTATTTTTTTTTGATAATATTTTGAGTGGAAATGAGTGGTCAGTATCAAAATAACTTATGATTTAAAAAGAAAGCACTTGATAGCCCACCCTCTACCTACTAAATTGTTCACGTACATACATCCTATTGTTTTATGCACTTATCTACCTGCCTATATTGACTTATATTGTAGGTGTCTTTCGTTCTACCCCTGACCCAGTAAACATGTTAAAAATGTATCCCGGCTAAACAAGATGGCGGTCGTTTGAGCGTTGGCAATATCCTGCTCTGATACCGAGACAAGAATTAAATAGCGTTTTTGAAATATCTTCAAAGTACAACTACTTAAGAGGACATCGTTGAAGCCTACAGCATATTGATCTTAATAAAGGAATACAGTAAGTACTTAAGTAAGTTATCAAGATGAATATGGCGTAGGCTTCAACGGTGTTCCAATATTTCAAAAACCCAATTTAATTCTGAATTTAATTATTGTACCTAATTCTGTGTTCCGCGGCTTCAACCGTATCTCCGAGGTGAAAACCGAGCACCTAAATATACTGACAATCTCTTTTGTTTTTATAAAATAAGTAGGTACAGTAGTAACCCAATTAATATGGCTTACCGATGCACCTGCGCAGAAGATACATTTTCAAAGCGCGGGAAACGCTATTGGCCGACAGCTGCCGCCATGTGACAGCGCGCGCCGTGCGGAGGGGCATGACTTACGAGTGAGACGGAACTAACAGCTGCAGTGTATTATGAACCTTATAGTAGTGATCTAAGGTTGATTGTAAGTTTTAAGCATTCTTTCGTTAATCTTCGGGGTCATACTTTCTTTTCTGTGCGAACGAAGATTCACGACGCGCCATATAAGTTGTTGTACGTAATATGTACGTATGTATGTACATAATACACGTTTCTCCTATATTGTCATAATATCTCATATATTGGAACTCCCGATGAAGCTTTCAAGGAATAGGTAGAAATGCTTTCGATGAGGTATACCTACATCTTCAATTGAACTCATTTTTACATTCGATCATCATTGTGGGACCTGTTATCCACACAAAGGATATGTAAATATAAAAATGGAGTGAGGATTATGTATTCTAGTTTGGCTAGGTTTTTAGTAAGTAGGTAGTAATATGCTAATGTTATTCAGTGCTGAAAATGAATCACTTAGTACGACCACAGTATAACTATGCCTCGCCTTTGTTTCTAGGACAGAACTGTGCCTGATTTTATTTTATGATAAGTAACGAACGTAGTTATGTTTTTACTGCCCTTTTTGTATAATATTTCGATGAATTAATTAAGTACCAGGTTCTTACGTATCTGTGGTAGATATAAAACCTATTATGACTCAAACAACATTAATCGTTATTATTCTTCATAAATATTTACCAACATAATTTTTGCAGTAAACCTTATCATACCAAAAATATTTTCATGTAAAATGTTGTCAAGACGAGACCATATGACTCGTATTGTCAAAAGTTATCAGATCTCTTGTAGAGCCATGCTTATAACTCTACACACCCTAACTCTACAGGCCCTTACTTCATAAACTCTAAACTTTGGTCAAAATATGTGGCTTGGCGTTTCGCTACCATCACATGGGCGTAAGGTGAAAAATGTATTCACTGTTCATTACTTTTCTGTTATAAAATAGTTCTTGTAGTAGCGAAACGATCAAGCCACATATTTCAACCAAAGTGTAGAGTTTGTGAAGTTACGCTGTGTTGAGTTAGGGCGTGTGCTCTACAAGCTTGGCTCTACATGAGATCTGCTCCCCTAGACAAGATGGTTGTCGACAAGTTTGTGTACTTGTATAATTTGCAGATCTCTAGCATGAAATTATGTTTGTATGGCAAAACCCATACAAAGTTCCATCCCTTAATTTAAAGGATGGGGGTGATTTATTTTTTTATTAATATAACAAGAAGTCCCTTTATAAATTTTCAGACCTCTAGCATCAATATTTGCGGAAGTCTCATACAAACTTCCATCCCCTAGTTTAAGGGGTAAAAGTAAAAGTTACAAGATTTTGACTTTTTTGTTGTTTGTGTAATAATACTAGCTTTCATTACAAAATTTCACCTTTCTAGGACTTCAGGAAGTACCCTGGAGCCCCCAGATCTAGAGGCACCTATTACTAGTACTTGATAGTAACTTTTTATTTTTTGTAAATCAACTTGGCATAACATATCACCGTTGTGTTATTTTTATTTATCATTATTATCATCAGCCTATAATGTCCCACTGCTGAGCACACACACAAATGAAGGTGAAAGGGCGGAATGGGCAATACTCCACCACGCGTGCCCACTGCGGATCGGTGGAGGTAGGCTAGTGGTGAACCTACTGTTGGAATTGTTCAAGCCGCCTAGGAGGCATCCAACTAGCTTAACGACTATCACAATTAAGTGATAACCGGGACCAACGGCTTTACGTGCCCTCCGAAGCACGGAAACGCTCGATTTGAAATACCACTAGGCGGTCACCCATCCAGGTACCAAACACGACAGGCGTAGCTTAACTTTGCCGATCGATTAAGAATGGCTAATCATGCTACACTACGAGCGCTTCGATTTTTATTTAATTAAGTATTAATATTATTAAGTAATTTGAGAGACGTAGTCCCTAATAGATTTTGAAAGAAATTATTGTGATTTATAGGCAATATGTACCTAAGGAAACCTTTGACACAACCTAAAAAATATAAATTTATAATGTACTAGCTAAACCCGGCGTTGCTCGGGTTAAAATACACTTAATTTCAGTATATATACCATCAGACATCGACATTTCTGGTGTTAGAACACTCCAGAACACTGACGCCTACAATCTAGGTACTTTCAAGGCCAGAGTGAATAGGTTTCTTCTGGGTAAGCGTGTTTCATCTTAGGCTTCGTCATCGCCCCTTATGAGCGAGTCAGTGGTCAAATGCAAGCCCATACAAATAAAACAAAAAAATTCACTTGTGAAAAATCACTTGGTTTTTTTTGTTTACTCTTGATTCCAATTGATCTTTACTCGACTACAATCACGATTGAACTGACGAAAAGTCACTGAATTTCGGTTTATACACCACTAGCTGTCCCCCGCGGTTTCACCCGCGTTCCCGGGATAAAAAGTAGCCTATTTCCTTCTCCATACCATAGGCTATATGCATGCCAAATTTCATCGCGATCGGTTCAACGGTTTAAGCGGGAATGCGTAACAGACAGACAGACAGAATTACTTTCGCATTTATAATATTAGTTAGGATTAGGATTAGTTAGGATATGAAATTCATGCCTACATGATGTTTTAGCATTACCGACGAGAAATCTTCATGAACGAATAAAATACCGAGTTTTTAACTTTCTCGTATTTAAATGGAAAGTATTATATTCTCGTTTTCCTCGTGGTTTTACCCGTGTTCTCGAGGGAATAATGTTTTCTCTTCTAGGTGTCACGAAAAGTGCTAGTTTGGTATCTAGTACTTAGGGATAATGTTCCAAAGATGTCGCGAAAGGAATTAGCCAAATCCCTATTGATTGGTCTAGAAAATGTACAATGGCGAAATAAGCACTATCATGTTTGCTTTCCAACGGCCAGTGTCGCTAAGTGTAGTGATAAACTTGTTCAGCTTAAGTCTTACCTAATAATGAATGAAAATTATCATACCTATGTCGTTTAGGTACTATCTTCTTACTCTATGGTACTATGAAAGATCGCTATGGTTAACAATGCTTGAACCTGCGAACGAAATTGCCTATTAGTACGTACCTACGTAGTATCTACTATTGAATATTCTGTGGTAGTAGTAAAATACTGAAAGCAAAATAGTTACATAGGTATACGTTCTCAGATGAAAATGTTAAAATTCAAGCTACGTAGCTTAGTCTTAAAATAGTGTTCAAATATAAAATCTATTCTTAGCTGTTGATGTAGGCGTTGCTCTACCAAAAAGGAGTAAGAAAAAAGAAACTCAATTTTACGTAATCCAACGGTCGCTATTTATTTCCAGATTATAATCGAAACACTTTTTAAAAGGACGGAATTAATGGGCCGTATAAGACCTATTTAATAATAATACCTATATGTAGTAATGAGATAAAGTGCTCGTTAAATGGAATTGTGCAGCAGCTTCGATGCGGCGGGCGGCGGCGTGTGGGGCGTCGCGCGGGCTGGTACCGCGGTGTTTGCATTAAGCCATTTACCTTTATTAGTATTAATTTAGCAGAATAGAGGCGAGCTGCAACCCGGCGTCCGTCTGCCCCATAGAACTGGGTCAATGACAGGCCCGCCGAGAATAGAAACGCCTCTTTAGGGGTGGATGAGCTCTATTGTTGCCTGTACAACTGGTGAGAAATGGAGATGGAGCTATAATTTACTCTTCTTCAGCCCTTCATTTGATGATTCAATTACTCTTATAAAAGTGCTGATTGTTTTTTCCACCAGTAAAAATAATTGCGTACGCATTTTCTGTCGTTAAGTAAAGGGGTGTGCCGGAATGGACGTGGTCAAATTAAAACGAGGCGTGGGGGGCGCAGCGAACCTACATTCCTTTTGGGACCAAAACCCTGTTATATTATCTTTGACGTAGCTTTATTTATACCGAGAGCGAGAGTTCTAGGATAAACTGTACAATTAAAATTAAAACGTTATTAAATGATGCGAAGGACTTTTGTAGCTTTGTGGATAAGAAAAATTTAATAACTGAAGAATGAAAAAATAAACAAGTAGAGTGTTACGTTTTCTGTGTCTTTTTTTCTGCTTAATATTTTGCAGCTCGCTTTTCATAATAAAGTCGTTCCACCGCATAAATAATGAATAAGTAAATACTTATTTATGTTTACACTGTGTTTATAACAAAAGGTTATTGTAGTATTTGTAAGGATGTTTATTACTCAATCTCGCCGAAGTGACACAATATAGTAGATTGAATAAAACAATAAGAAAATACCTACTTTTATCTCGGGATTACATTAGATCCCTCGGGAATGCGAGTTAATCTGCGGGCAGAAACTAGCGCATTAATAAATAAGCGTATATTCTTTGAATAAAAGGGATGAAAACTACTTTTGCTTGGGCTGAAATAAATAATTTATGCCCTATGGAGTACAGCCCTACAAAGAAATGAAAACAGACGAGGAACAGCCACCATTTTGTCTTATTATCTTCAATTTGCCCGTCCTTCCCACTCGTACCTAATTCCTTGAGGAATATTCCCTCAAACAAACAAAAAGAGCTAAAAGACATACCATTTCTTGTGTATTCAGACTGTTTTCATGTTTTGAGTTCATTAGCAGTTACACTGAAATTTTGTTAACTAAACTTTATAATTAGACTTAGAACATTTTACGTAATAACTTGTACTTAGATTACATAATAATTTCCCAACCAATTATTTTATACCTAAAGAAAAAGCAAAGATTCTCAAATAACTAAACCAGGAATAGTCAAAATAATAGCAAGCGCCTCAGAACCTCTATCTCTTCTGTTGAAGTTTTTGCGTTTGTATATAAATGCAACTAGCTGTCACCCGCGGTTTCACCCGCGTTCTCGATATCCTATAACACTCTGGGATAATGTAGCTTCCTATTAGTGAAAGAATTTTTCAAATCCGACTGACAGTTCCAGATATTTGCGCGATTAAACAAATAAAACAACTCAACCAGTTTATTATATTATTATTAGAATTTTAGTAGGTATAGATAATTCAATACAGTAAAGGCAATCTTTAGTTTTCGTTCACATTAATTTTCACCAAAGTCACAAAGAGCCTAAATACAAATGACAAAGCAAACGAACCTTATAAAACTTCAGTTCAGCCATTTTGTATTTTAATATTCAGTAGGAAGGTCTGTTGTCCGCCTTACCGAGGTTCTAAGTTTATAAAGAAATGAGGACATAATTATTTGCCGATTATATAAAAATATGGTTTCGTAATATCCTGAAATATTTTATTCATTTAACTTTATGTGGATTACGTAAATTGGTTGCGATCAGTTTCAATTTGAAACATAGCGGATGTTCTTTAAATATTACAATGTCGAAAATGGTTAGGTACATTTGCAATAAAGTACTGCTTGCATATGCGTTCGCAAAATAGTAGCCCGAAAACCGCTATTGAATCGGTTTTAATATGAAACGTTTTTTTTTGAAATAATAATAATAATAATAATTAATAATAATAATTATCCTGGGACATTCGTCACACACGGTCATCTGATCCTAAACTAAGCAGAGCTTGTACTATGGAAACCAGATAACTGATATAATACATATACTACTTTTTGTTTGTAAATACATACTTAATATACATAATTACACCCAGACTCAGGACATACAGACATGTTCATGCACACAAATGCATGTCCTGTGTGGGAATCGAACCCACGACCTGCAGCGCGTAAGGTGAACCTTAACCAACTGCGCCAACAGGCCCGTCAAATATGAAATGAGCTTTGGCAAAATTACACACGCGCAGGTACACAAATTTTAGTTATTGGGCTGCGGTACTTTGTAAGTTGGAGGCACCTACTTCCCCAGTCGATCTGCTCTTTGAGCGAAACAAAGCCCTACCTCTCTTAAAAATACATTTGAAACAGATTGCAAAAAAGATACATAGGTAATAGCCCCGAAGAACATTGTAATTACAATATTGACATTCAAAACAAGTGTTGCCAGGATAAAAACAAAGCAGTATTGTAACAGTGAAACAAAACAGGCGCGTGACATGCAAATGAACGCAGGCTATACAAACACTATTACCCGTGTTATTACGTAGCAGTGTAATTTCTGCATTTACGTGTAAAACAACCCTTTGATAACGAGAACAAGTTTGCTACAGGTAATTTGACCTGGGTATTAATTCTGTTAGGCAAAAGTATGTTGACTGTGAAACTCAGACTCAAATAGTAACAAAAACTCTTGCTAGTATACGTATCTATATACCAGCATCTAAATCATAGGAGTGAATCGGATTCGCTAAATTCAAGGATAAGTACTATTGTAAAAGTTTAACCAGTAAAGTTGGTTCCATACGATGTTATTTCAACGAACAAACTGTTATCTAATTAGTTTTAGTTTCTATTTTATAAGTCTGTATGGAAACTGCTCGTGTCGTATTCGTAGGCAATTAGGTAGAGCGAAAAATTATTGGTTTATAGTAAGAATGTTGTACATTATGTCCAATCAGCGTCAAAAGTAGATGATCACTTTAGTACCTACCCTTTCATTAATATATTGATGTCAGGGCCGTCTTTAGCCTATGAGAGGCGCTAGGCACTTTAAGATAATGTGGCCACCTATGACTACGACAAAGGACAATTTTATTTTAGACAAAAGAAAAATAACTCTTTTAGCTTTGATATAAGAAAATCGTCAATCACTTCTTCAAAGTTTATGTCAGAGACATATAGGTATAGATGTATTTATCGGTTATCCGTTGGTTCTCGCGAGGGACGCGCGTCCTATTATAACAATTGATGTCATTGTTATTTTTGAACCGCGAGCCAAGGTATGAAAGACTCAGTTTTCTACTTATCTCCTATGTCAATCGAGATACGCAGCAACAGAGAGGAGACCACAAATTTACTGCGTGCACGAAGCATCTCTGGGAATTATTCATAATTATAGCAAATTAATGGTATTACCGGTTCATTTGCGGAATATCTGTTGTAGTTAATATGTTTAAAAAAGGTTTATCCGAGTATATGTAAGGTACCTATATCTCTCACCAGGATACATATTACTTGGTGGATATATATTCCTTGACAATACAATGTTAGGGAATTCTAATAAAATTAAAATAATTTATTTGTGTGAAAAGGGTTACAAAGTAATGGCGTATATGTACTTAAATGCAGTTTTTCATGACCAAAAAGACGAATTAGGTACGTGTTTTCTCCATACATTCCAGTACAGCGATAGGTACAAAACAAAAGTGACGTCACGTTCGAGTATCAATTTGTATGGAGCGTTTTCGACGCTCTCTGACTTTGACAACCTTTGACTCTCATTTCTGACTTTTCTAGTGCTCCCATATTGGAATTCCAATATTGATCTCATATAGACATTTGATCCCACCAAAACATGATCTATGGACATCATAAAAAAAGAAGTCATGTAGCCTATTCATATTTTTCTTGGATATCAACAAAAAGTAATTTATTTATGTATTATAAATAATATTGGTATACTTAATAATGAAGATATAGATTAAATTATTTAGATGGGTAGGTACTTTCATTGAACATGTTTTAGTACCTACATCTGTACTATATCTATTGTGTGATAGAGTGTAGTTCAAACTGCAAAAGCCGCCCCTATGCAATGCTATTTGCGGGCTTGCGGCAAGACAATTTATCGTCAAGGATGCCCTATTTTACGTGTTAGTTTCGGTTACGAGCCGGCTACCTCGGCAAATATTAGCCGAGTTCGTTCAAGATCTTGCGAGCCTCGCCACTCGCCCTCGTCAAATCTGTCATTTGCAGAATCAACCCTTTAGGGCGTGAGTGGTCGTTTGTACAATTTATGTTAACTTAATTTGTATTACAGATATTTATAATTGTGAATATGAAATTCATGCGATGTTTATTGTCTTAGGTCCATAGATAGACGAGTTGATACGTCAGTTGGAGATGCGGATACGGTCTCCTGTTTCTTATTATTTCGAGATAAGTTTATATGATATTGTTACTGCTACGTTTCATGCGTGTTCGTCTTGTCCACTAAAAATACCACTCGTATTATTAATTTGATAGTGATCATGTGATCCACTAACCACCACCAAATACTAGTCTTGTAGGAAACCTAACTGTAGGCACAGCTGTAGGATTAAAGACTATGTTACGCAATAGGCTCTAAATCAAGATAGTGAATTGTTTTGGTGAAATTATATTTGACTTGCATGTCTTACGATGTTATCGTAGTCATTTATCTTCCTGAAAACATAACAGTTACGGTATTTTTCATGATGTCAGGTCTGTTTTTTTTTCGAAAGTATAACTTTTACTTGGGTTCATTGTTATTCGTCTTCTTTAGAAGTCGAAATGTTTGAAGTAGACCAAATTGCGGAAGAGGACACTAAGCAACGCGGACGAGGTGTGAAAGTTTGACGACATTAAATATTTACAAATTTCCAGCCCGGGAGAGTCTGAAAACGCGTTCGCTTCGAATTCTTATTTGATTAATAAGTTAAAGAAGGAACAATTTACCAACTACAACCGCGTAATGTCCACGTATCATTACGTTTCTTGATACCGGACGTAGATTAATATTCCATATAATGTTTCAAAGCTTATATTTTTTTTTGTGGCAATGTATTGATGTCGACATAAATATTCCACCGTGGATATAATCGGCTGTAGATTTTAAGTTTAAAAAAAATATATAACTTCGCCACTGCGACAGTCATCCTCTGATTCCAACAAATATTGTTTTACGTCTGATGATCTGATCATAACGATTGATTAGTAATATTATGTTATTACTCAAATAAACATAGATACCTACTCGAAACAAAGTTGCTGAGTAACTCGTAATCGGGTGAAAGTTTCCTATAAGTATAGAACTGCGTATGAAGTTCCGTAAGTTAGCAAGGCCGATAGTCAAAGACTTGGAATATAATCGTCAGAGGCTCTGCTATTAATTGCTATTGGATGTCGTCTATAATTTTAACTAATTGGCAGTGTAATTGTTAACTATTACCATAGATTTGGATTTAATCGATACTTAATAATAATTTATAACGCTAAAGGTCATACATCAGTCACGGTTTCTGGTCAGCCACGCAAAAAAAAAATCTGCTTGGCCGTTTCAATACTACAAGAACTATTGAATAACAAAAAAGTAATGAACAGTGAATACATTTTTCACCTTACTCCCATGTGACGGTAGCGAAACGGCCAAGCCACATATTTTGACTAAGGCGTAGAGTTTGTGAAATTAGGGCTTGTAGAGTAAGTGCATGTAGAGTTATAAGCTTGGCTGTACATGAGATCTGATAACTTTTTACAGTACGAGCCATATGTCTTGGCGGCAACATTTTACATAACAATGTTTTTGGTGGGATAGTACTTACTGTAGAAGTTATAGGACGTCATCCCCACATGTCAGTCACGGGCACACGGCACGTCACACGGGAGCCATTTACATTCACTGCATGACAGATCGGTGACGTAGCGGAAACGTGCCGGTGACGTGACGTTGATACACTCTTGTGTGGAAATTGATTGATATGTACTTATTCTTTTAGATTCACTAAGAATTTTTGATGGAATACGGAAGGCTTTTGTACTGCAAACAACAGCCTCTGAAAAGACTCAAGGCAAGGTTTCCGAATGATTCGAAATACCATTTTCGTATTCAAATACGACCATAAAGTTATATAGGTCGGAAACTGTATCGGATATGGGCTATTATTATTATCATGCTTCGCCCTATAGTTTACTTGTCTAGCTTAATTTAACACCGAAACAATTTGTAAAGTAATTACTCCAGGCTCGGTTGTGATTTTCGAAGACAATATATCTATCGGCCAATTAGTTTTAGAATTATGAAACTCTATTTAAAAAAAGTCGGTATCTATATACAAATAGCTGGTAGAAAGAAAGAAAGAAAGAAACTACATTTATTCATCAAAAATCGACGCACATAACATAAAACTGTAGTTACATTAAAATAAAAACAATAAAACAAACGCTCAAATTAAAAACATAATAGATACTTAAACAAAAAATTTAAAAATTAAAACTAAAACTGATTAGGGAAACTGTACGCCGCATTTCTGACAAATGAGGTTGACAACTCAGCATTTTGCTGCAATGGAAGTCAATTCCATCACAGCACTGATTTTCAGTGGTAGGTTTATGTATCCAAATATTAGGGAGCTTTTTTGTAATGTTCGTCGAAATGAGCTGGAAGGTTAACGAGTTTTACTCTTTTTCTTGTCTTTTGTGCTAAGTTTTGTTAATTAAAAATATTCTGTAAGGGGTTGGAAAGTCAAGTGATGTCTGAACTTTTAGGCGATATTAAAGTTGAAGACGAACGATTTCCCTTCGGCTAAACGCAATTTAAGAAATTAATTAAGTTTTTATAGACTTGCCTAAACATTTTTAACAAATAAAAATATACATTATGTTTACTATCCCTTTTTTCAACTTTAAGTCGGTCCGCAATTATTTAGTGTCGAATACAATAATATTAATAAAATTTACTTCATTGTAAAATGTATGTTTGTAAGTATATCATACACATCGCACCGTAAAGTCTGATCGGATTAAATTAAAACAAGACTTAATACCTAGATCATAACCTGAAATAAAACATCTCTTTTATTCAATCAAAAGGAACACATATACCTACCACTGTTAAAATAATATTTCCAAAAAAAAATGTCCTGGAAAAACATACAAACCGGCCGTAAACTAGTATTCTACATACATATAAATAATCTTATTTTTCTGATGTAGCTAATATAGCCTCCGAGAGAAAACTCCGCCGTGTACCTAAGTAGCTAGCAACTTACTCCATTGAACAAACAACTTTGTTGGGAGTGAGAGGAGCGTCGAGGATATGAGTGTACCTGCGTTTGTGGTCCGTCAAAGGCAAACTTCATGAGCCTTTGGGTAATTCAGCCCCGCCAACCAGACCTAATAACCGAGTGCTTAAAATCTAATAGGGCTTGTCAACGTAAAATAACAAGAAACGGGCGCTTAATGAACTAAGTTAATAAGCGAATTATTATGGTCAGAATGTTATTGTCTGAAATCATATTCGGTCTGTTTGAATTTATTTTGCCGTGTATTTGTTTTATTTTCATTTTTTTTTATTATTACCAACAACACATTTGTTTTTGCTTCTTGTGCCAATTACTAATAAGGACGAGTTATTCCATTCAAAAGTTAAACTCTCAATTTGTTAGTCAATATCAATACTTGGAATAGGGATGTTGCCTAGGTAAAAATATAATAATTCTAATTAGTCCGTCAGTTAGATTATCAAAAAATGTTGGACACGTATTTTTTTGCTTTACAAAATCATTAACAATTGACGAAGATAAAGCGCGACTAAGTTCGGGAGTGGGGCCTCGTGACGTCACTTGTTCCTTAAAAGTTTACCACACCGTGACGTCACGCGGAACTTCAACACGCGATATCTTCGTATTTTTTGTTTAATTGACAAAAGAAAAAATACGTGTCTAATATTTTTTGATAATCTAAATGACGGACTAATTAGTTTTTTTCAGGAAAGTAGCCTATTGATTAATTTATTATTAGAGAGTTGTCAAAGTGAAAGCCATTTATTCAATTTAGGCCCCAGAAGGGCACTTATGAAGGTCACATTTACTGAAGTTACCACCGGTTCAGAACTCTATCTTCAACTAACTAACGAACGATTAATACATCAGAATCGTTTAATTTTACAAACTGTTGGTTTAACTATTGAATTATAATTATTGGTCACCTTAACTACTAATCAAACAACCCTAAGTCAGTAAAACCTTTGTGTTGATGCTATCCACAAACATTGATGGCGCAATGACGTTAAAAAATTATGTTACATAGCTGATATCATGACCGTGCGCTGTAAGTGTAGAGACTATTAAAGGAGGAGGTCGATAGCGTCATGGTTAAAAACGACAGACATCGTGCCTGAAGTGTCCATACCGCGCTTATGATCATACGGATTGATAGCTCCATAAATTCTGACACAGAAAATATTCTGCTCCTTGCACTATAAATATTATGACTTGGGTACTCTATTTTATGCACATAAGATCTCTACTATATTAAACGTGAGCCAAGTAAAAAGACTCGACTGGCGTTTTAATGTATTTTTAACCGACTTCAAAAAAAGGAGGAGGTTCTCAATTCGGTTGTGTTTTTTTTTATGTTTGTTACAAAATCAAAATCAAAATCAAAGTCATTTATTCAGTTTAGGCCCTAGTAAGGCACTTATGAACGTTATATTTGTACATACAGTTGAATTTACCACCGGTTACCTCATATCTCCGTCGTTTATTAACAGATTTGAAAATTCTTTTGTTATTTGGAAGGGTACACTTCCCGTTTGATCCCATTTTCATCAGATCAGGATTTGATTACTTCTTAGTGTACTTTGAAGTCGGTTTAAGTTTTTTGTAAAACAGTCCAATTATTTCATTAACTTGTTGTCGTAACGTTTTGTCACATTCAGAAATGCGCGAGAAATATGTATCCAGCGGAGGAATACAACAATTTTGGAGCTGCCATAATTATTTCTAATCTTAAAAATATGAACTCCATGACATCTATATCGGTTAATGTGTTATACTGCTTTTTTAAATGTGATATTAGTGTATCGCAGTATTTTTCTATTGTAGTCTTACCTTTACGAAACAGGAAAACTGCGACTTCAGACGGACAAACGGCATCGACACCTGCCATCGGAGCCTTATCGAAAGAGATAGCTTTATATAGGTATAGTAAATGAGATGTAAAACACTTCGCCCATGAGAGTACTGTGGTTAGACCTAAGATTGTCAGCTATTTGATTGGTACATAAATGTGCGATATTGCTATAAATAGTTCGGTTTCAATTCGCTTTTGCCAGCTTTCTCCTATCTTTAATATAATTGGGTTGGGTATTACAGACGGGATTAATTAACTCTACCTTTAAGTAAATATTGTAATAACTTATCCAGTTTCTAATCAAACTTTGCTCGGAGAGATCCGAAGTATCTAGATTAGCTGGTAAATACTACATAGGTATTTCATATATTTTGCGCGATATGTGAAAACCAATTTTAGTTTTATAAAACAAAAAAGTATTTCTTCTGAACAGGTCGTGCCAGTATGAAACATTTTCCCGTAATTCCTTTGCGTACTGAAAAGATCTATATATTAATTATTTAAGAGTTTCTTATCGGATTCTTCTCAGTTGAAGGCTGAGTTCCGAAACGGTGGTAACTTCAATAAATGTGATGACCTTCATAAGTGCCTTTCTGGGGCCTTAATTGAATAAATGGCTTTGACTTTTGACTTTGACTATGAATTAAAAGAGTCTTGATATAAGCTCAGAAATATTTAAGAACAGAACCTTTATTAAGTAGATTAAGAGACATTAATTATGTTCGACTTTGTTTACCCGGATCTCCTGAATAATTTGATTGTTTACTCGGTTGTAATACACATTGTTTGATGTAGGACCCTACCCTATAATAAGAGGGAAAGTAAACGATTTATCGTCATAACACAAAACTTGTATCGCCTGCGGTTAACGATATACGAAGAGGTAGTCTTTATGTTTCGATAAAACGTACCTACATTAGAAATTTTACTAGCGTTTTCCGATTACTGGAATAAAGAATAAGTGATATAGAGGACTATATGATCCAAACAATATAATCGGACTCAGTGTTGAATGAAGAAATAATTTACCAATTTCATAAGTATATTCATGCTTTGGCAACATCGATTCACGACCCGCTATGAGCCACTACGGAGAACGATCCTAAATAAATAACGTTTCGAGTGAACTCGGGACACTGCGCAGTCGACCGGACAAAATGTTACTACACGGGGGCTGCTTGATATTCATTCCGCCCACGGAAAACAAAATCGGCGACTTTTAAATAAATACTACAAAAGAAACGTCGCCGTCGTTTGATTGAATTTTTCACGGTGATTTTCTCGATAATCTTTCATCAACAGCACAGAAATCGAAAAATTTCTCACCAATCATCCACAGTAACCTTACCATGTATCCAATTAAAATAATCTAGAATTATTCGAACATATTATCGAAAACCGAAGGGATAATTTTATTATCTTAATCTATCTATATATATAAAAATCAATTGCTGTTCGTTAGTCTCGCTAAAACTCGAGAACGGCTGAACGGATTTATCTTATCTTGGTCTTGAAATGTTCGTGGAGGTCTAGGGAAGGTTTAAAAGGTGAGAAAAATTCGAATAATTGCCGGGAAAACCCTAAGAACAGCCCTTTTCTTTTTCTCATATAAACGTTTTCTAAATAAAATGTAGAGTCAATTTGAACTGTATTGCTATTCAATAAAGTTCATATTACTATGGAAACCAGATAACCATAGGTATACCAACTCCTTTTTGTTTTAAATTATATCTAAATATATAAAAATCAATGCCACTTTTCGCTGTCATTTTATAACTCAAGAACGGGCTCACCTATCCAAGCCAAATGTTTAGGCTTTGTTCGGACTATTTAGTAGATGGTTTATGTGAAGTTATATATGTTTTAGCTTTTCTGGCAAACATGATGAATATTCATGTCTCGTGTAATTGCCAGCCGATCATGACATGCTTATCAAAGTGTAATCGATAGTGTATATTGAGCTATTGCGTAGGTTAACACAGTAATAATTTGATAATACATATGGTGTTGATACCTACTTGATACGATGGTTTACAATAATAGTGATAGTTCCGGAGATTAGTGTGTGAATTTATTGATTGATTGTTTGTATTTTAATTGGGAAATTCATTGATTGTTTGCGAACACATTCTATTTAAATTTAACTGTTAGATTTTGCTAAAGTATTTTGAGTTTACAATATTTACAATAATTTGTTTGATTATTATCAATAAATACAACTTGCTACGAAACAGCTACGAAACCTTAATAATTTCGAAGCACTATTATTTATTATTAATAAGTTTTTGTCTGGTTGTATGGTAAGAATAATGTAGTAGTTTCAATGCTTCTTTGTTTTATATCCGTAGTAGTAGTAGTAGTAGGCGAAAACTGGTATCCGGAAGGAACAGGAACGCGTAGAGGTATCAAGCTGAAATTCATATCAAATACTCAAGTCTACTGTTCCTTAGAGCTGTGAAAAAATCAAACTTCTAAGCCAACGCAATCAAAAGATACAGCCGTTTATGCCGCAAATTTTCGACACTCGCAAAGGAATCAAAACCTACAGGGTACTTCCCGTGAACTCAGAATCTTGAAATTTGGTACGAAGC
Source organism: Polyploca ridens (assembly GCA_951394255.1). Classification (NCBI taxonomy): domain Eukaryota; kingdom Metazoa; phylum Arthropoda; class Insecta; order Lepidoptera; family Drepanidae; genus Polyploca; species Polyploca ridens. The sequence continues at coordinate 7,534,909 of OX596250.1, forward strand.
AACGTCTTATAGCACAAATAATGGAAATATTGCGAAAAGCATAAATTTTTAGTTACATCATATAATAAAAATATTATTAATAATTTTAAACTTACTTACCTTTGCTCATGAACGCGTAGATGTATTAAATTGAAATTCATATCAAATACTCAGGTCTATAATACCTTTAAGCTGTAACAAAATCAAACTTCTATGTCAACGCAATCAAAACAAACAGCAATTTAAGCCGCATATTTTGAAACTCGCAACTACTCGCAAGGGAATCAAAACCTCGCACTTGGACACAACCACTCACACGCTTTGTTTTCAAGACCTTAAATAACTCAGTTTATACCTACTAGGTACTAAAAAATGAAGAATTACTATAACATGCATATATTCCCCAGGATTCAGCGCTTCCTTTCAAAATGAGCACGCTACCTCTACTATGAAAGCTAAAATTGTACTAAAGTTGCGAACCGTGAAGCGAAGTTTCATAAAAATAAACAGCTATTTTCTTTCCATTTTCCATTTTGTTACTGTTGAAAAAACGGTCAAGTGCAATTAGGATTTGCATTCTGAGAGGGTTCCGTAGTATAACGGACGCTCGCGTAGTACACTATAAGACGCTAACAAACTGACTGGCCAATCCGCGCACCGTAAAAAATAATAGAATAATTTCAATAAACTATTTACTACCAGCAAATTATAACACCATTTTTTTTTTTTTTTTTTACTATTTATAGGCCTGTGTTTGACCGCAATCTCACCATAGTAAGTGATGATGGCGGCCGAAGGTGGTAAGCACACAAAGCCTAGAAGGAACTGGCTCTCAAGTGCAGCTGTCGGAACACACCGAAAGGTGCTTGGCAACAGATTTTCAACTTGAGGGTGGTAGCCAGCCAGGCGGGTACTACAAAGTACCCTACCACCGTGCTATGGTTTCCTCGCGATGTTTTCCTTCACCGAAAGCTCAAGCGCATTGTAGGATTCGAACCCGGGACCTTCGTCTCGGTATCCGACGTCACTACCACTGATCTATCATCGCCTTACCAATTAGTTTATCGTAAAAAATATACAAATACGCTGATAAATAGCAAAGGTTCTTTTTCTGGAAAAGTAGTTAAGTGTGTAACATGTTGTTACGGAAAAGGAATATTACGGGCAAAAACATGTTATTGACCTACATTCAAGATTAACGTACCTATATTTTTCCCACTGCCAATAAGCGTTGAAAAGCACGCCGGGCATATGGTTAATTAGAAATGTTTCTTGACACATGGACACACAGACAGTAGAGTACGAACTAATCCTATAAGGTTCCGTTTTTCCATCACGGAATCCTAAAAAATGAATATTCTAGGAATGCTTACCTACTGCGACATGGTTTAATTTAAAATTGTGCTTTGTAGTGCATAAAATGGGAGAATTAATTGTTCCTTGATGTATTTCAGTCGGTTACTCTATTAGGTCACATTGACCGGACCGTGCCGGTGGCGTGCGTACTCACCAGTCGATAAGGGGGTAGGCACTTCACATGTTTGTGCCAGCCATTATACCACCCATGTTATGTTTATTTTGTTTATATTGTCCCATTATTTGAGCTTACGTTCCGCTCGCTGTTTTCAGTCTTCCGTGGCGAAAATAGCTTTTATGTTCAATGTATTTATACGCTACGTTAAATTCCTGTATTGTATGGTAGGAAGGGTCATCTTTAGTAATTTGATAGGTAGTACAAAGTGTTTTGTGGAACCCTAGTTACTATGTTTTATAGAGGAATAAAATATAACCTAACCAAGTCAAAAGATTGCAATGAATATAACCTACTGTAGAAATAAAAATTAAAGGTATAAGCTGAAGCCAAAGACGTTAGGCAGTAGCATAGCCATTGTGAGCACATAATCCTTAGAGTAAGACGAGCTCATCGTAAGATTCCGGTTGATAATAAATAGGTAGCGAACCTCCACAGTATTTTGTTTGGAGGTACGGTTCCTTGTTTATTGAATCTACTATTCAATTTACTATGAAGGCTAGGGGTTGTTATAGCTAGGTAGTCTCGTACATTGTTACAAATCGTATTGTATTCAGACACCAATATACGGGGCTGAGATTTAAGTAATTGTGTATTCTCTTGGTATACAAAGTAGTTTATTCGATTATTCGTTCGGGCTATCAAACTTATGCAAATTAAGATGTAGGTAAGTTTATTGATTTAAGGTGTGGTTTTGAAGTTTCGTCACCAACAATAGACATCACTTCTAGAGAGAAATCAATCCTAAACACGGCATGCCTATAATTGATAGTTGAGGAGTTTAGTCCTGGCTGCAGGATCAAATAGAGGACAAGTATTCGATCCCACGGTATCTCTATTATTAGCCATTGAGAAGATAATGAAGAGATGGTCAAGGCTGCTGCATTGTTTTCAATAATATGTATTGTAATGAGTATTCAACCCTACAAAAGTCTAATAAATTACAGTAATGTGGTCTAAAAAACATGCTAACTAGCATGTGCTAATAAATAAATACTCGCAAATATACCATTACGAATCCAAACAACGAAGTAACCTAATTAATATTAGAATACAAATAAACATAGTAATTAAAATCAAGTTAATTTGAAAAATACGATCGACAAACATCAAACGGTTCGATTTTCATTTCGGCACGCAAACATTAAACGGTATCACCAATTCTGATTGAAAGCGTAATTAAAACATTGATTGGCAAACAGGGTGATGTAGGAAATAGGATAATTGCATAAGTACTACCTACCTACCTACCTACTTTAATATTTCTATTAAGAGTCATTTTAATACGTACAGTAGTACCCAACTAATATGGCTTACCGATGTACCTGCGCAGAAGATACATTTTCAAAGCGCGGGATACGCTATTGGTCGGCAGCTGCCGCCATGTTAGCCCGCGCCGTGCAGAGGGGCGTCACTTGCGAGTGAGACGGAACTAACAGCTGCAGTGTATTATGAACCTTATAGTAGTGATCTAAGGTTGATTGTAAATTTGAAGCATTGTTTCGTTAATCTTCGGGGCCATACTTTCTTTTCTGTGCGAACGAAGATTCACGACGCGCCTTATCAGTTGGGTACTACTGTACGCGCATCACATATCATATCCGGAGAATTTTGGTTGATTTGGTTTTCTCTACGTATGCTCAATGTATTGCATAGTTAGAACACTTTGATGTATAGAAAGCATAGAATATAAAGCATTTATTAAGCTCAAAATCTCAAAAAGAAAAAAAAAACCTTAACACAAGAAAATAAACAATAACCCCCTTACTCATAAAAAGTTATTTAACTAATAAGCTGATTAAGTGGTCACCTAAATAACGTCAAATTGTTTGACAATGACAGCAAGGTGACGTTATTTATTTGACCATTTATTCAGTAGATTTAGTTAAATAGCGTTTATGAGTAAGGCCGTAATAATATAATACAACAGTCGCTTAACGTATGTATTAATCTATTGAGCTGAAACGGCCTCCCACTCAGCATAATGTCGCGGCGCAAGGCTACGACGCTGGTTTTCAGTGGGAACCAGAAGATGGACAATATAATCAATAAAATACTTATAACATACCACATATACTAAATAGACAAATATAACACATAATAATACATGGTTAATGTACATACAATATAATAGTAATACACATTGAGACGACGCGATCAGATAATTGTTATTTGAATACCTATTTATTGTCTATGAACTTGAACAGGAATAGACATTTAGTAATGCATTTAAATCCGCGATTAATTTCCTAACATTTGAAAGGCTTACCGCTTTGTGTTCACAGGTCGGTAGTTTTGCTGTTTGCCATGTCGGCGGGTGTCGCCGCCCGCGCCGTCAACCCTGTCAACACAGATAACGTCTACAAATGGTTCCCTAAACCAATGCTCAACATTTGAAACCTTCGTCAAATATAACACCTCAAACAATTGAAATATATTAATCATTCGGTAACTTAAAAATAGGTTCAAAGCTTCATGTATCTTTATAACCAATATGCAAATTGTTGCCAAATAAACGATGTAACTACCATTAACTGAATTTTATATTTACAACTTCGTTAGGCTTACTTCTGTCGTAGACATCCCAAAATGGGTGTTCCTCGAATTATGTAGGTCTAGTACGTAAAGGATAAATAGGATATGTTCATTACAAAGTTTGGGTTAAGCACGCTGTCCCTCCATTAGGAACTTGTCTGAGTAATTTTGTGATCTTCGCAAGGGTAAATTCCTACATGGATAAAGTAACATTAGACGAGATGTTAGTTGTAGACACATATTTTTATGATGATTAACTTTCGTTTGCTTATTAGTCTGTTACAAATGACGGTCTATTGAGTGGATGTAAAGAGCGGTAAAGCTAGTAAACATTGTAAACAAGTTACCTACAGCAGAAGGCGACCGAGGATGCGGAAGCGCGATAGATAATAAAGGATATTTACGAAGGGTTCCATTGTTCCCTTTCTTTGTGCCCCACTCCAGATCTATTTACTCATCGGGATTTACAAAGACTAGCGGAACTTATGTGGACCGACTTCAGGCGGTTTCAACTTTACAAAGTATTGAGCTTAAACTGAGCCAAGAGAAATTGAAATAAGCAATAACAAAGCTTTATTGACAATTGTTTATCAAGTTTCACTCTCGCCGATTCTCGAGAAGTTTGACAGTCCTTTTATTGTTCTTCAGTCGAATATTCAAGTACAAAAACAAAACTTTGAATGATCTGTGTATCTATAGCAGTTTTGTTACTGTAACTACTTACGACCTAAAATTTGCATTTACACGTGACTTCATTTGTGTTGATATTGTTGACTTCTTTTGTCACTTCACCAGGATAACAAAGTGCGAAAATAGTCTCTCTTACTTTATTTTAAAGAGAGTAAAGAGTCAGTCACATGAATGTTGAAAACAAAACTAAGTTTAACAATACAAAAATAAAACATTTGTCTGACTAACAGAATAAAAATCCTGTCAGTTTTTTTAGTCATAACTACAACAATCGAAATTGAGGTATTAAACCTTTAATATTGATTTAAATACCTGACCTATACATATTAAATGAAAATCTTCCATTCTGGGTACAATTCATAATCCCACCAAAAACATTTTTATGTAAAATGTTGCCGCCAAGACATATAGCTTGCACTGTCAAAAAGTTATCAGATTTCAGTAGAGCCAAGCATATCACTCTACTTGCCCTTACTCTACAAGCCCTAACTTCAGAAACTCTACACCGTAGTCAAAATATGTGGCTTGGCCGTTTCGCTACTGTCACATGAGAGTAAGGTGAAAAATGTATTCACTGTTACTTTTTTGTTATACAATAGTTCTTGTAGTGGTGAAACGGCCAAGCCACATATTTTGACTACGGTGTGTAGAATTTGTGAAGTTAGGGCTTGTAGAGTAAGGGCAAGTAGAGTTATATGCTTGGCTCTACTGAAATCTGATAACTTTTTGACAGTGCAAGCTATATGTCTTGGCGGCAACATTTTACATAAAAATGTTTTTGGTGGGATTTCACTTCCTTTTGTAAGTTACGATAGTTTTTTTTTTTTTTTGAAAATTCCAAGTTTTATAATTTTTTTGTTGATTGTGTACTAATACAAGCTTACATACCAAATTTCAGCTTTCTAGGACTTCCGGAAGTACCCTATGAGTTTTGATGATCATCAGTGAGTCAGTGACGAAATCGGGGTTTTTTAGGTATCAATAAAATCTAAAGTATAAGAGCTATGTTATTGAAATTAAATATGTTTAATAAGTTTACTATTGACATCATATCCCGAGAATTTTGTTTATCTGGTATAATCCAAACACAAGTTATGAGGCTTCAAAAAAACGACGAAGCGCTTCGAGAAAAGGTAGGTAGTGCCCTTGCGCTTCGCTTGGCTGTCTTGGCGGGGGGCACTCCCGTGCCCCCAGATACAGTTTTATTATGGAAAGCTACATACAGCTTGAGGTTGGTAGCTCTTGGAATATTAAGTAGAATATTAGATAAAAATAGTTGAAAAAGGTACAATAATATTTGGTTAATATTTTCTAGACTCCCCTCGCATTTGGTGGGCATACAATTTGTTGTAAAATGTTTTTATTTTGAAACACCGATAGATTTTTAATATAATATGTACACATATTAAAATTTGAGTAAATAAAGTCAGGCTAAATTAATATTTACATTTTGCCAGTTTTAGTAAAATTGTTTTCCACTGTTTGACGTGAACAGGTTAAGGCTAGTCAAGGTTAGTCTACGTATAAGATGGCAGGTAGTCATGGTAGGTATACATCCGGATGGGTAAGTATGGGGAAGTCTAAAGTTATAAGAGTTTGTCTATATGTTCGCAGGCAACATGTCAAAAACCTGTTTATATAGATCTTCAAAAAAGCTCCACTCTAAGTAATCGAAAACGGAGAATTTATAAAATGAACGTTTAAAAAATTTACGGAAAAGTGAAAAACAAGCTCTGGAATCTATCGATTTTTGAATATACCCTGAATTTTATCTGGTTTCCATAGTACAAGCTCTGCTTAGTTTGGGATCAGATGACCGTGTGTGAGGAATGTCCCAATATATTTATTTTATTTTATAAGACAATAGCTTTCCGGCTACCTAGCTAACCTATTCTATATCCATCGCACGGTTAAGACCGGCCGCATACTATAAGAAATTTTCTGTCCGAAAATTTCGGACGCCCGCTTGCTTATACATTTTTGGACGTCAGACACGTCAGAATTTTCGGATAGTATGCGGGGTCTAGAACAAAATGTATGAGGAAAGTGCCTAAGTAAAAAAAATTCTGACAGAAAATGTCTTATAGTATGCGGCCGGCCTTAGTTAGACGAATCCATTGACACCTCATTCATTAAAATCTATCCAGCAGTTGGAATGTTACTAGGGTATAAAGAATCCCACATACATAGATATAAAGATATGCGTGAAACACATAATTAAAAACTAACGCTCACCCACATTTGTATTAGTTAAAAAATAATGCATTACAAACTAATATAGTGCGGTCGGTAGCGAATGAAGAATGTACCACATAACCAAATAATAATTTAGTATAATAGCGTAACTTGACTGAATCACGTAAATATATGTATGGTATGTACATGTAGTACGGCTTTCAGGATATTGAAATGCGAAGCAGTCTCTTGAACTCGCATTACGACTATGCTATGACCGCAGTCAATGAAAATGCGACCGTTTATATCCCGTTTCACGAAACTAACTTCGGTTCTCGCAAACAGAACACAGTGGGTGTTCTGTTTGCGAGTTTGCTGTTGTCGCCGACTTGGACTTATTCTTACTTTATTAATTAGTTACTGCGCTATTTACTGAAGCTTCAGATGGCTGCAATGACCTATATAAAACGTGTATTTAAAGCTGTGAATGTAGCTATTTCTTTATTCTCTACAACAATAAAGTCTCAGGTGATTTAGCATTTTCTTTCCTCAGATTCACGAGATAAAGTACATATTTGTTTAGGTGTACTTGCTATTGGATCTCGACACCTGTTTACTCATTCCACTTTATTGTTCGCGACCACTTCTGCTATGTACAAGGTGTTCGCTTTCTTCGCAACACGTATTTTCTACCTAAACGGAGGCATTTAAGGGTCTTCTGACAATTATTGCGTTGTTAAAGTAATGAATTGCCGTATTCGAATTGCTTTTTAAATCTGATATCTGAAGTTCAGTAATTGAAAACTGAGATGAGATTCGGAAACGGTTTCATTCTAATTTTGTTTGTAAAACCACTTGCTTGGATCAATATTTTCTTTTAATTCCGCTACTTTTTATACGACTCTACCATAGCTATCGAATCCGAATTCACAGGCGTTTATTTAGCGTAAATTTTTTTTAAACCAGTACGGTAGTTAATGTCTTCTTATGTATGAGTAACACAGCTTATCTAATAACGTGTCCGTAAACCGAATTACCCTTATAATAGAGTTTTAATTAATTAGGTTCGCTCCAAGGTTGCTTAGTAATTTGGAAGCCTGTTTGTATTAATGTTTCATCATAGATAGATAGATAGATAATACTTTATTGTCACACCACATGATTGAAAAAATACAAAAGAAAACTTTGAATAATAAAGAAAGTGTTACAATGGGCGGCCTTATCACTAAAAGTGATCTCTACCAGGCAACCTTTGGATGGCTTCATAGTTCCTTCACTTCAGATAAAATTTTGTTTACATTCTTTGCACCACTATTTATTCTTCTATCTATAACCTAAATTAAAAAGAAAATTCAAAAAACCTAATAATATCCAACCTTCTCATAGTCTAGCCTTGACTATCTTTTCCTGTGATCTTTTCTCACTATAAAAACGTTCCAATTTCCTTTTGTATATGTGACACCCGGCTATAATAATAAACAATTTAATATTGGTTTTATATAGACAGTAAATGCTATTTTCCAAGATTTTCTTTTCATAACGGTACTTACATCCGACGCAAAGAGATATCTAGCATCAAATGACAAAGCTTGGCGCCGTCATGGGCCATTCACAGTGGCATAATTAAATGCACTTGTTCCTTATTTAAATTTACACTTGTTTTTCTAGGAAAATGTCTTTACACTTTGTTCTACAATTTGTGTTGCCAGTTAGTAATGTTAATTATTTATGTAAAAAGGTTCGTTGTAAGGTATTTCTTTGTTTTTTGTTACCTGTTATGTAATGAACTCAAATAAAGTGACCCTTATCACGTGTAGAAGAGCTAACATTTTATATTAATAGAGGATTGGTTTTGGGAAAGTACTCATTTTATTGTACCTACGGGTTTTCCGAGATGACAAATAAATTGGCTGTAGTGGAAAATTCGATAGTTTTTAATGAATGTTTTATTATCAGATCCAATAAGGCTTATACTACTTATGTTGAATTTGTCAAGCTTCTTAATGTCTGTTAGCTGAACTGTAAAATACGCTTATATAGGATGGTTTAGCTTATATAGGATTACATAAAAGGTGAACTCACTCAAGAGGTTATTATCAATCATTTTCAAGATCAATAATAATATATTTTTTAAAAAGAAAAGAGAAATAAGTGATACTCAGCTATAAGTATCCGTTTTATCACAAATATAGTATATTTTATAAGGAGCAATAAGTCAGGGTATTAAATAGAAAAAATATTGTGTGCATGTGGCCACTGTAGAAAGCGGCTCTATTCATAGTTACGTCGGACTAGAACGTCCCTAGAATGGAGTCCAACCTTTGTTAGAGGAAGTATCCCCTTACACGCTTTGTCTGCAGGCCGGCAGCTTAGACGGGATGCGCCCAGCTAATTGTCCTGGACCCTTCGCGCGGAACATCTGTATGCTTTAAATATGCTATCCCTCAACAACCAGCATCAGTGCAACGAGCGCAGTGGACATAGAAACCAAAGGATTTCTTTACCACCCAGTTACCGCGAGTGTTAATCGTGAACAATTTTCCCCAAAATAATCAAGATAAAGAAACTCACCGTATATATCTGTAGTTTTGCGTTATACTGTAATGAAACACTAGGTAGTTATTTTAATTCAGTGAATCGTAGGTGCTATTGCTAATAATTGCTACATAGAAAACTACGTGTTTGTCGTTGCGACGAAGATCTTATACAGTACACGACACAAACTGAGTTCGAACGTGAAATTAAATACCTATAGTATGTATTCTAGAACTAGATACGAACATATGTTGGTAGCTAACATTATTATCGAGAGAGCGAGGCGTGAAGCATGTAGACGTCATACTCGGGCAAACTGGCTGGCTGGCTTATAATAAAAAGATCGCACAGGGAAGGGGTCTTATTTATACAATTTTCAATGTTATTTCGTTCATCTTTTCAAAGAACAACATGACCCTGAATACATTAAGGAAGAGGGATACTTCCTAGCCATCAGGCAGATCACGTTTCTCTTCAGCTATGTTAGCCCCCGCCCATCTAAGTAGGTATAAAGTTCTAAATAGCTCTTCTTTTTATTCAGTTCGTAGTTTCGTACCTCTTTTACATTTAAAATGTTCATGAATAATCAATTTCTGCTTCGTTGTACATTACTCTTTAAAAATTCAGGAAAGGGAGGCTAAACTAATTATTTTATCGGCGTTGAGTAAATCAAACAGTTTAACAAATTTACTTTTTTTTAGCAAAAATTAGAATATTAAAAATGGGTTGTGAAGTGTTGGTGTCAGGTTGACTTGAGTACCTCTATTTAATCCTCATTCCAAAAGTTTTAGGATCTCTGTCGTTAATTCGATTTTTGAGTGAGGTTTCAAGTTAGTAGCTTCGTAAATAGATTATGTTTCTAGATCTAAGCCCTTGAGGCTGACCAGAATTTAAAATGAAGGCACAAATTGGATCTTTCGTAAATATTTTGCGCGCTCTCAAACTTAATCACGAACGAAGTCAAGCACAAAAGTAGGTACCTAGTACGTTTTTAGCATAATTCGTCAATTTATTTGCCCAGAAAAATGATGAGTAGAACGTAACATGTCTCATAATCATATTAGGCACACGTGAACCAATTATTTTCATATTTAGTGAGTTGTGAGGGGATCGTAGATGGCGGGGCGCGGCGGCCGGGCGTGTTGGCGGGGCAAGATCGATACGGTGCCGGACAGGTACACTAGACGTAAATAATGGAAGCGTTCAACGTGGCCCTCTGAGGATGGCTCGTGTCAAATGTCAATAGCAATCAGATGCGACGGAGGCACGTGGCCGGCTACCCTCGCTTTTATAAATGTATGTTGACATTAATGGAGGTTTTTCGACCAAAATGAATTTTATTACGTTGTGTTGTATTGGGAGACATGAAGAGATTTTGTAGCAACACCTACACGTTTTGAGGTATCAATGCATAATCTAAAATAGAGTAAACAGTAAAATTCTGTTTCAGTAAAATATACTTTTTTATACATAAAAATAACTGATCTTTATCAAATTCATCGAATTAGGGGATAATCTTGTTAAATAACTTTAACAAGATTAAATTCGAGCTACCAGAGTCTAGTCACTAGATGACATCATTTACCACAAATAAACATTTGATAGAACACGTCGAATATAAAGTCGAACACCTAACATTCTGACGCAAAACTAATTGGATTCAAATTGGATCCCTGTCCAGCATCTTGTAGTCTTCATTCGAGGTGGTTCGGGGGCACCTCATACTTCGCCGCTCCATATTTCGTCCGCTATTGCCCTCTCAAGAACTCATTTACCCCACCGGATATTAGTTTAGCGGCAGATTATAAAATATACGTAGCTAATAAAAAGTAACTTTAAATATGTTTTAATTGATTTATTTCCTATTTCAGGTACTCAGGTACAGGGTACAAGTACAAATTGAAGAAGAAATACGAATAAAGACTGAGAGAATAAGTTGCTTGGAAATATTTGAAGATGTATAAAATCATCGAGGTCCATGATTTGGCAACTGCATTCGAGTGTGTGGATAGAGTGGTTAATTTCTCTAGCACCATTCGAATTCAGTGCTCGAATGTGGACGAACTACCTGCATATTATAATATTACCTTCTGTAAATTCCTACAACCAATGTCTGAACAATTTCGATTCGGTCGAAAATATACTACTTTGAAATTTTCTATTACAGATATCTTCAGTAATATTATACCCACGCCTGTTGTGCCTCCCAACTAATTCCATAATCCAATTTGTTTCATAAAACTAAAAATAGTAAACGATTTGTTGTCTATTCAGAACATAAACACTATGTTAAAAATGTCAACCGATTTGGTAATATGTACGTGTGTTTATAATTCTCTGTAAAGGTATTAATACTGAATAATGATATTATGTATGTGTTTTATTTAACCACTGTATTTTGTTAGTTATTTATGTAAATGGACTTACCAAAATATCGCATTTTAATTGATCCTTTTATAGGTTAGTAGGTACCTGCTAAAGTACAAATACTGATAACTAATTCAGCAACAGCAAAACACAATAGGTAGGTATGTAGGTATATATTATATGCTGTAATAAAAGGCAGGTTAATAAACTCATTTGTTTTTATTTTATTTATTTGGTTTCTCACTTTTAAGCATGTGTTTGAAAATGTTAATCACCAGTAATCACCACGTATTTAGGAACTAGTTAATTTTATACGTACCTGTATGTACTATGTTAATGAGAATTTATGATTGATGTTGTGAAAGTGGGGCGAATGCCGGTGCTAAAATTAAAATTCTAATTTATATACGTACTGTATAACCTTGACATATGTATGTGTAAGTAATTAATAATGCGTTATATATGAAGAACTTTAAGATTTATATAATAGGAGAGTCGAATGATTATTTGCATACGACCATAAATTAGAAGGCCTAAAAGTGGTTATAAAATTTGAGTATTAAATTGTTATAACTATGCAATATTTTAACCTACTTCATAATAAATAATTTCAGGGTCTATATTATTATCCCACAATTAATGCCACAGAATAGTAGTACCTACCGTAGACCTCCTTGTTATTACAAGCTTTTATTTAGCTTGCAATGTATGTATGTTTGTCCGGGTGGAATCTTGTAATTCGAATATCACCCACTGCCAGTGGTCGGATTGAATTGATATTTGGTATACATCAGTATATTGGATGACAATGCAAGTACAGTCAACAAAGAGCACAGTCTCTCAAAAAAAGCTTGTATTATAAATGAATTTTTTAACAAATAACTTATTTTTAAACCATAATAATTACCTAGGTATATCCTTTCTATTGTGTGTGACATTAATATAAAACGGATATAAAATGTAAAGTATCCAATTAATTTAAGCAGAATACCTGCATAATTATATCGTTAAACGTTAATATGAGTTCTGAATATTTTGGTAATAAGTACCTAATTTGCTTCAGTAGAATTAATTGAGGAGCCGTTTTCTTACTATGCTTTTTGTTAAATTTGACGATATTCTGGCATCCGTCAGTAGTTTTGTAAAGGAAGATAGTTATGATGGAAGGAACTTACCTATTTATCATCGTTTATGTACAATAATTGGGTCACTACGGGGTCACATATTTAAGTTACTTCACTAGGCTGACACTTACCTACGCCACCTAGTGTTAGTCACCAGTAAGAGCGAACTTCTGCAGTTCCAATGACGACAGGTGGACCAAAAGGGCATTTGAATGTATAGGAGGAATAAAACACCATATAGGTATTTTTTATTTTATTCTTGTAAAGGGGACGCTCCTTATAACTATGTTTACCTCGCAATAAATGCTAGTAACAGAATCAATGTGCTCCAATAATGGATGTTAATATCGAAAAAATAATAATGTTAATGAACGTACAGCTATGAAATTCAGATTGTAAGTTGGTGTCTGGGTAGGTACTATAAGTAAAGTTATTAGTACCATAAATTTATTACTTTTTTAATGAATTCTATAATATTTCACACTGATGTTACCTTCATTATATTTTTTATCGAGTTATAAACGTAATGACAAATTTTGTAATGTAATAGTAATGTAAGAAAGGATACTTACCTCGATCAATATAGAACGTGTCTGCAGTCCCTCTAAACTCCCTCTAAACATTGTTAATTCTCATTGAAAATTCCATTTTCATCTCTCGTACTCTTAAAGTTGACCTAAGAGTATGTAAGAAGCGAGATGTAAATGATAGTTACGCCCCTAGTGTGGTAAAGTAAGAAATAAATTTACTGTAGGTATGTAGTAACTTTTCTGTTAAATGCTTTAAAAAAAGTGGATATGAGATTTAATATCCTGATAAACTGCCTCAAGACGGAGTAAAATAAAAAACTTAAAAATATATATAATATGGTATGCGATGAAGAAATAAGGGTAAGAAAGCGAGATTAGTGCAATTTTTCGGAAGCAGGTAAATATATATTTTTGGATTATTTTGCTTTTAATACTTTCCTCATACCAGAAATAAAAAGCAGAGTATAAACTCGGGTGTACACTACAAATCTCACTTTTATTGATATTTGCAAGATGATTTAATAGCTGCATGTTTAACAGCAGCCCTTTGTAGTTTAATAATTTTCCATCACATTTTATTGATGAAATTCTGCCGTTAACGCTATACGAAACGAATTTGTTCTCAAATGCTCATAATGGGCAGTTTTTATAGCCACGATAATAAACTTCAAACCAAGAAAATACACTGAAAAAAATGGGCTACAAGTGACTACAAAATTTTATTTAACAGTAACACAAAATTTGACGACCAATAACCTAAACAGAGTGACTTGCGAACTAAACTTACCAGTAACAAAACTAGTTTTTGTTCGTTACTAAATTATTTGATTAAATGTAACTAATGTTAGTTTCCCGACAACAAAACGTCAACTTACATAACTAGTTTTGTAGATCATTTTTTTCAGTGTTCAATCTCTCACTAAAATAGTAAGATATGGACACATTGTTGGGGGATACTGAAATAACTTCTTTCATAATCTTAGTCATGAAAACAATGTAATAAACGGAAACAAAATAAAACGAATAATTTCAAGGCTATGTGTATTTGCTCGTCCTTATCGACATCGTCCTTAATTAAAGTGCATAAATAGGAAATCGTTATTTACATACATCGAGAAACCGATAAAATTTATACTATACAAAGGAAATTGAGGAGACAGCCAGCTGCCAATATGCTTAATCATAACAGATGAAAGAACTTCCTTATTAGAAAAAAGAAAACTGAATTTTGCCTTAAACAAGTTTAATAAACAAAGGGGCCCAAAATAGTAGCAACACTACGCCTTTACAGTAAAGTATTTAACATCAACATTTCACAATCACTTGGACAAAATTTGTATCTTAAATTTCGATGGGTTTTATGTAGTGTATCAACCCTTAACATCTACAAAGAGCGTTCATTAAAACACGAGGAACATTCGATATCGAAAACAAAATAAAGTTATACGTACATACACATCTCATAGAAATATTATCACTCATACTACCCATGTTTTCATTACCAATCTTATAAATACTATTATTTACAAACTTATATCTACTAGTGAATTGTGCAAAAGCGCTCATACTGAGGTAATAACTTACAATGTGTAACTGGTGACTACTAATTGACTATTTATATACCATAATAATGTAGTTAAATAACATCTCAAAATATATTACCCAAAACCTAACAAGGTAACAGAATTGTCATGGATTCCAATATTCTCATAGCAAACGTATACAACTGACACTCGTTTCTACTACACATTAAAATAATAGCTCTTTTTATGTTAAACAAGTGGGAATTTATTGATACTTAGTTAGCATCATGAAAATGCCTCATAAATTTTACAAGACCGTAAACTGAACCACCCGTAGGCTTAACTAGCGTTATTATATTACGACTCCACTCCTTGAAATAATTTTCGTCGTTTGATCTTTAGATTTCTCATTTTCTGTGTCTATGTTGATTTTGGAAGATTGTATTTTCTTCCAAGTATCACCTAGAGCTTTACTGAAGTGGTCGTCAACGCCGCCTTTACTCGATGTCTGCGTTTTATCGTTGTCTTTTATTCTGGATGTTTGTATTTGCCTCCAGGTGTCGCCGAGGGCTTTTGCAAAGTGATCGTCTACTGATAAACTGGCGTCATCGACTTCCATAGCGATAATCTTTGTGGGTTTTGGGGGTTCGTCATTTTTGAATTGTATGGGGCTGCTAGCTCTGTCCTTGGTATTTGGTTTGGGTCCCGGTTGGGCGTTTTCAGCGTTTTTCTTGAACAAATTCATGTAGTCATCACCGAGGGATCGTCGGAAATGTTCGTCTATCACTGGGTCGCACATTGACATTGAACCTGCGACGAAGAAATATTTAATATTAGTACCTATCATAACATCATACTAACACATTTATGGATAGAATTGTGTTTTTCTACATTATCATGTGAGTTTTTACTTTTATGTAGACCTTCATTTGTATTTAAACACCAGTTTCTTAGCTCATACATTCTTAATTACTCAAATGTACGTACGCGTAAAACAGTGTCAACAATCGACTAAACATATTTAATAAAATTAGTCAATGAAAATTATTACCAAAAATGAAAAAATATTGCCAATCAACAATAGAAGCTTTTTCGGTTAAAGTGATTTACAAATGCCACGTTGTCTGTAGAGGGAATAGAGCTTCACAATCGCATTTAAGGTTTTGAAGTGCGATATATTAAGGTGGGTACTGACCAGCGTTACGGGGCGTAATGTAACGTCAGCGAGTTTTCTTGCAACGAGCGTGTCACATAGACGGTGTAACAATCATGCTCGTTGTGATTGGTATATAACGCCCCCTAACACACCGGTCAGTACCCACCTTTAGCTTATTTTAACTAAATATGACATTCTGAGACGACCCCATTATAGCGCCGTTACCACTGAGCCAATGTGCGTTTCCTACCAAATTCTTAATGGTTTTCGATGCTATTGGATTAGTAGACTACCAAAACTGTCAAATTTGTAAATGTTGACACCACCAATAGTTCATTGGAACACTTGTAAAGCAGACTTGGTTCCCTGGTTTCTATAGTAGGCATGAGCGCAGGATATTATCATCAATACTTTGTCAATTTGTAAATTGTACGAAGCATTTTTGTGAAAGATATCATAGGGTATTGTGTGTTTTTGCGGCGATGGTGATATCGAATGTCTAGACGAAGGTCGCCGGGTTAGAATCCTATAATGAACATGAAGTAAAACATCGTGAGGAAACCATAACGCAGTGGTAGGGTACTTTGTAGTACCCACCTGGCTGGCTACCATACTCAAGTTGAAATTCTGTCGCCAAGCACCTATCGGTGTATTGCGACAGCTGCAATTGAGAGCCAGTTCCTTCTAGGCTTTGTGTGCTTACCACCTTCGACCACGTCATCAATAACCATGATGAGATTGCGGTCAAAACCTGCCTATAAATATTATAAAAAATCTAAAGCAAGATATATTACCAGGTGGTGTGTCATTGCTCTTAGTGATGACTGAAGGCCTGTTGTAGGGCGGCGGGGCGGGCCGCGACCGCAGCCGCATGTCTATCGGCGCTTCGTTCTTGCTGACAGGGTATTCGGGCGGTGCTCCTAGAACAACACACAACGAATATTTAATTTGAGAGTTATGTGTAGAATATGTTAGCTACTGTAATAGCCCGAATAGCGGTAGATCCGAGTAAATCAACAAGAGTTGGTAATTGTAATGTTTGATATGAAATGACGAATTATCGTATCGTATAGTTTCTCAGAGAATCTGAAAGACATAGCTAGCAGGGAGCTGCATACAGCCCGTGAATACGATAAAACGCTGAACATATTTAGTTAGACAGAAGTTATTTTCAATGTTAACCGATTCACTTAGGTAAAACGATTTACTGAGTAAGAGCTAGTAAACGTCCGATATTAACAATTATCAAAGAACAGTTCGCACTTTAACCATTAAGACTCGGTAGGTAAATAGTGTTTGTGTAATTGTGTTGTGTGCTATTACAGAATAAACTTATTTTCTTTCTTCTTCTTCTTTCTTTTTTCTTTCTTAAATCTTAAGTTTTTCAGGTAAATCTTTAGATACCATATGGCTCGTACTGTCAACAAAAACTATAGTACCTACTACAGAAATGTAATTAACAATGAATAAATTTTTCACTTTACGCCCATGCAGGGTTGGATTCAGACCCCCAGAAAATTATTGTCTATGGAAAATAAAATTATACTACTTGTCGAAAATAATACTACGTTTCGCATTTTTCGTCCAGTTCGTTATGAATTTAAATAAAAATGCATTTGGAAGGAAATTTTAGTTTTATTGTTATTGTACAAATCAACCAAATTTAGGCAAGTAGATGTTTATTTCAGTCAATTCGGCAATCGGAACTTCGTCTTTGGCATTGACACGACATAGCATGTCCTCAGATGGAATAAATTCAATACACATTATTTAGGTACATTTACTTTCTTTCACAGCATCGCATGAAAGTATCAGGAGTCAATAGAGCGATTTACTACAACTACAACAACGATTACACTTTATTTCGTAATTTTTTAATTTATTTCAACCAATAACAGTAGCTATCGACCTAAAGGTAAAATTATGGTATTTTCGCGTAGTATAATGGCATTACGATACTACATACTACACATCACAAAATTATGGTACAAATAGTATAACTATACTACTAAATCCAACCCTGCGCCCATGTGACGGTAGCGAAACGACGACAAGCAACATATTTTGACTACGGTGTGTAGAGTTTGTGAAGTTAGGGCTTGTAGAGTTAGGGCGTGTAGACTTATATGCTTGGCTCTACATGAGATCTGATAACTTTTTGACAGTACGAGCCATATGGTCTTATCTTGGCAACATTTTACATGAAAATGTTTTTGATGGGACAATAATAATAGCAAGTGACGTGAAAAGCGGTGACACGTTGGTTATGATTTTAATTCAATAAACTTGAAAGCAAAAAATTGATATAAATTTTTGAGCTGACTCTTTATATAGAGTCTATACTTGATGTAGTTTTCAACCCTTTCGGATATAGGTACCCTTTCTGTTACACGTTGTGCCTATATATAAAACTAGCAGACCCCCGCGGTTTCACCCGCGTACGGTTTTTTTTTTTTAGCGCGGAACACTAATTATTTTTCAAAAATAAAAGTAGCTAAGTTACTCCTTATAAAATCAACTATGAACCGGAACAGACACAAAAATGTTTAAAAACTGAATTCGATTTTATTCAAAAAAAGCTGAAATCACATAAAAGCTTGGTGCAATGCGTAGATAGAGAATTGTAGGTAGATAGGCTGTCAGCATATAGCGATAATAATAATAAATAATAAATTTTTTTTTTTTTTTTTTTTTTTTTTTTTCTTTCTCCTTACAAACTAGAATAACAATTTATACGATAAACATGACATTTTAAAGTTTGTAGGAGAAACTGGTATCCAAGCTAAGCCGGAGCCTGTGTTAAGGATAACCAGCCTCTTCCACCACGGACTATTTTAAGCTATGCAGAAACAGATGCATGCAGAAATATGTGTAAACATGATTTAGAGAAAGATATAAACATAAAACAACATAATATAACATTTAAAATTAAAATCTACGTAAAATAAATTATGGTTATGTGAGAAGTGTGTGCGTGTGTGTGTGTGTGCGTGTGTGTGTGTGTGTGCGTGTGTGTGCGTGTGTGTGCGTGTGTGTGTGTGTATGTGCGTATGTGTTTGTGTGTGTAGGGGTGTGTTTGTGTGACTGATTGCCCTACGGATAATAGATGCCTTGGGATCGAGAGCTTCGGGACTCTTTTAAGCCACGGAGATGCACAATCGGCTGAGTGAGAGGTGTGAGAGTGTAATTTTGGTGTATGTGTGAGAGTGTGAGTGTAGTTTTCGTAATTGTAATGTATGTGTGTGAAAGTATGTGAAAGTGTCTGATAGCCCTACGGTCACGAGAATAAATGCCTTGGGATCGAGAGCCCCGGACTTTTTAGCCACGGAGATGCGCAATCAGGTGAGTATAAGTAGTGTGTAGTCTAGCAACAGGTTATGAGTTTTAGCCAGCCTTTTAATGCAAGGATTTCAGGGAAGTGCCTCATTGAAGGAATTTAAGAACTGATTCAGTCGCATCATAATCAAGTTGAATTAGCCAATTATATACTGCCTTTTTACATTCATGATGTGTTTTTTTATGTAAGTCCAGCTGCCTATTTATTTTGTTATACACAAAGCCGCCCAAAAAACAGAAAAATCTATGTGAGAATGATGTTTTTGGATGTATATCCAATGGACATACATACCTACGCCTGGGCTCGGTAGATGGCGAAGGGAGACATTGAGAATGTTGTAGAAGAATAATTTGTTGCACGTAAAGCTGTCTTACTGTTAGAACTTCACAATAATCATATAACTCTGTAGTTGGATAGCGAAAAGGTTTGAAAGTGCTAACCTTCAGTACAGCTCTCTGCGCACGTTCTAACTTAAGAAAATATGTTTTAAACGTACCACCCCAGGTGGTAATACAATACGTCAATATTGATTGACATAGGGCAAGGTATACTTCTTTCAGAATCATGCCGTCGGCTATATATCGCAAATGTTTAAATATATATATTAGTTTACGGACACGGCAAGTAAGAAGTTCAATGTGGTATTGAAAGGTAAGATTATGGTCCATAGTAACTCCTAAATATTTAAAGATATTAGTTCTACAGATAGACGGGCAGTTACAGTTGGAGGACGAGTTTGAGTGTTGTCTATGCGCGAGTATATTAAATTGATTTTCAGCTGGTTGGCCTCTATTATTGATGGAGAAAGTCATGTATTTAGTCTTATCGACATTTAGCGTGAGTTCGTTTTCTGTTAACAGATTATAAATTTGGTTAAATCCTTTTTGAGCAAGATTGAAAGTCTGTCCCCAATTATCGGCTGTAAATACAATTGCAGTGTCATCAGCAAAACAAAACACTTTTCCATTTTCAAGACTAATATTGCAGATGTCATTAATATATGCCAGAAATCGAGTTGGGCCTAAAATACTCCCCTGAGGGACACCGTATTTAATTTCAAGGGACTTGCTTAGATAACGGCCAATTTTTACCTGCTGAGTTCGATTTGAGAGGTAATTAGTAAAAAGCGTGTTGTATGCCCCTAACACCAAGCGTCTCGAGCTTAGACAAAAGTCGGGGGATTGAAACCGTATCAAAAGCCTTAGCCAGATCTAGGAAGACTGCTAAACATTTTTTACCTTTGTCCAGAACTTTAACTATTGTATCAACTAGTGAATTTACGGCGTCAGAAGTGGACTTTCCTGTTCGGAAACCAAATTGGTTTGGGGATAAAATTCCATTATCCTCAAAAAATTTAATAAGACGGTTATTCATTATGCGCTCAAGGATTATAGACAAAGACGTTAGGACAGAAATAGGGCGATAGTTATTGACACGGTTTCTCTCCCCAGACTTGTATATTGGATGAACAAGTGCATGTTTGAATCTATCGGGGAAGATACCCTTATTGATACAAATATTAAATATATGTGTCAACGGTGGGACAAGAGAATCTTTGTTATGTTTTAAAATACTTGCAGATATACCATCAATACCAACGGCACAATTCGTTTTGAGAGAGGATATTAGACGGTCCACCTCAAATGGATCAGTCTCTAAAAACACCAATGAATCACGGCTTCTAGCAGGGGTACATTTTGTAGTGAAAGAAGCGGGTTTTTGAGTTTTTATCTGCTTTGCGAGTTCTTCACCGACATTAACAAAGAACGAATTTACTTCATCCACCGCAGTTTCTGGGCAGTCAGAAATATTTAACAAATCATTTGGCAATTCCTTAGTTTTATGCGAGTTGGTCGTCTCTTTAACAACATCCCATAGGCGCTTAGAATTATTACCTGCTTTTTTAATTTTATCTTTTTCATATTGTCTTTTTAGCCTTTTTAGTAAGTTGTTACAGAAATTTCGATAACGTTTATAAATTTTCTCGTGTGTCTCATCATTTGGATCATCTTTAAGTTTTTTGTGCATTCTGTCTCTGTTTCGGATACACCTGAGGAGACCAGGTGTGATCCATGGTTTAAGTATTCTATATCTTTGTGGTATGTATTTAATTATTGTATTTTCGAGTATGGCTCTGTTTATAGAATTAAGGAAATATTCTAAGGCAGAATTAGGGTCATCACACATGTAAATAGGAGAAAAATTTATTTTAGTTATATCATTTTTCAGATTGTTGTAGTTTAATATAGTTTTAGTCTTGTTTTCAGGTTTTGGTAGACAAATTTTATTTAACATTAATAATACGGCGTTGTGGTCAGTGACACTGGAGCTAACAACGATTGAGGTGGCGCGCAAAGATGACTTTAAAATTATATGGTCCAGACAAGAACTAAGACGAGTTGGTAGATTGTGAGCAGGAAGGAGACCATGAGAGGCAGTAAGATTTAAATAATCTAGAGAATTTAGATCCTTGTTTTCGGGTGTGATATCAATATTAATATCTCCAATGATTACAAAATTTTTGAGGTAGACATTTCTCGTAAGTATCATATCAAGGGAGTTACAAAAAGTTGTAGTGTCTTTGATGGAAGGGGATCTGTAAATAGAGAGTATACCAATCTCATCTCCCACTTTTATAAATAGGGAGTCAGCATCATCAATTCCGGGTTCAGTACAGCTGATGCTTGAGATAGTTTTTTTTACATATATAACTATGCCGCTGTTTTGATTAATTATTTTATTTGTAGTGAAGAAATTATATCCATCAAGTTGCGGAATGTTCGGACAACAAGAAAGCCAACATTCTGTCAAGACAATTACATCAAATTGCATATTAATTCTAGCAAGTAGCGTGCAGAAGTCGTGAAAGTTTGCTTTTATGCTGCGAATATTTTGGGTTATAATACTTAAAGAATGTAAAGAGTATGGAATTAATTTTAAGCAGTTCTCTGGCTCACTGGTAAGAGAGGATGCCACCTCAAAGTCGTCCAAACTGTTATTTAGATTATATTTGATGTTATCGAATTTTAAAGCTGAAATAAGTATGATACAAATTAATTGGTCTACGGAACAAATGAAGCGTCGAGTTCAATGAGTCGTTGACTTGAACTATTTGGTAAGCAGGGTTATGAAAAACTAATGCGTAAAAGTTTAGAGGAGCGTTTATAGCGTTAAGGCTGTGTGGATGTAAGTGAGTTGAATTTTTATGTAATTGTGTAAATTTTTTGTGTAAGTAGGTTGAATTTTTGTGTAAGTAAGTTGAATGTTTGTGTAAGTAAGTTGAGTTGGAATGTAAGTGAGTTGAGTGTGATTGTAGGTGAGTTGAGCATGATTGTAATTGCGGAGTGTAGAATCTTAGTCTAACGTTACTTAATATTATCGATAGTATATGAAGGTGCCGATTTATTAATTCAAGATCTAGTCATTCACTTTTTTTCAAGGCTAGGATATCATCTTCGTTATTTATAGGTAGGGCGGGTTGATTGTCTGCGCTACGAAGATATACCATTCCTCTAGATGTCCAGCAGTAGCGGTAATCGTTGTCTTTCGAAAATTCACGGGCCAGGTGGAATAGTTTTTGTGCCCTAAAAGTTAAAGCTTCTGAGACAAAGATGGGTTTTTTTGGTCCAAGTATATTGACGTGCGTAGTGTTTAACTTTTCATCACGTGGTTTGGCATTGTTGAATGATTTGACTGCGGTTAAGATCTTTTCTTTTGTTAGAACGGTTGTAAATTCAACCATAATCGGCTTTGTATTATTTTTATTAGTTTTCACCCGGTAAATATCTTTGATTTCGTTTTCAGCTAGGTTCACCTGTAGGGAAGTCGCCAATGTCTTTACTGCAGCGGAGAGATCATTTTTACTTTCGTAATTTTCCCCTAGTAGTGGGTTTTTTGGGACATTACGGAACTCTAATCCAGTTGATTTAAGGCGACGCTCCATATTTTCTAGTTTATCTTCTAATAGTTTTACGTATTTTTTGTCCTTTACCTTTTCTTCTTCTAGTGAATTCAATTTCTTCAACATTTCGTCATATTTTTCAGACATGTATTGGACCGATTCAGTAAGTTCCATTAAATGGTTTTTAATTTCAGAGGAGGAGGTTTTCATTTCATCATAGCGTTCATCAAATCGATTTGTGAATTCAATGAACAGACGTCTCATTTCTGACCTCAAGGAATCATTTGAATTTATGTCTTGCAAATCTGTTGAAAGTTTACGTCTAGAGCGTTTTGCTATGTTGGTGTTAGCCAGGTCAGCCAGACTTGGCTCCGAGTCGTAATGTGCAAGACAGCCGGTGGATACAGTTGACGCAGGTGGCGTCGCAACCGCCGGTGGCGGGGTGCGTTGTAGTGACATCGTGTAGCGGTCTGAAATTTATTCTCAGGTACCAGGCACACAGAACAAATGCGTAGTAAATTTGTTGCGAGGGGTCTTGATTACTGGTCGACGATCGGCGTTTAGTAACGATTTCGCTTTCCGTCCAGTTTAGCGGGACCTCTGGTTGTTGTTTTTGTTAGGCGGACGATCGGAAATACGTTTATCCCTGTTTAGCGCTTACGATTGACAGAGTGGTTCTCTCCTCACACTTTCAAACGCAAAATCATACACATAAATATTGGACTTACATGTGTGTGTAATCCTGTGTGTAGTAAGTATCTGACGGGCGGGCGGGGTAAATCTTCGAGACTTGCAAATGTTTTATGCACTCCTATTATTTCGAGAAGGATTAATTTAGATGGTTTGCCATAATATTTGAAATTTTTAAGTAACGCACGGCCTTGTGTACGTCTGAACAGCTCAGGAGTCCGGGGGAAGAGGCGATAGTTCGACATAATTACATATACAGGTGAATTTCTTTTTTCTAGCCAGTTTGGGCAACTTATGAACTTATATGGTCTTAGAGAAAAACTCTGAAAGGAACCCCGAGTGGAATTTTGATGAAAATAAAAATGCAATAAAAAAATATTTAGAAAAATTTTGTATTTTCGGAAATATGGTTTATATCTGTATTCTGCTTCTCCGTCACAATATGAACAAAATTATGTATGACAATTTTGCTCACAAGTTGCTAGAAGTTATACAAAATATTATTTTATATTTTCCTCGACCATGGTTTTATCCTGCGTAAAGTTTGATGAGGTGGAGCAGATCTCGCAGGGATCTCACTATGTTTAGCCATAAAGAATTAGCTCTTAGCATTCGGACAAAAAATTTGAGGTCAATTTTGATATTTTCTAGCAACTTCTGACCAAAATTGTCATACATAATTTTGTTCGTATTGTGAAGTAGAAGCAGAAAAAGATTTTGAAAACAAACGAAAAAAGTCAATTTTTTTTCATTTTTTTTAATGGCATTTTTATTTTCTTCAAAATTCAGCTTGGAGTTCCTTTCAGCGTTTTAGACGAAATTGTCTATAAGCATGATATTGAAAGAAAATACAATTGAGTAAAGTAATCCTTTGATTGACTATACTCGATTACTTACGATTTACCGATGAAAGGTTATGTTTGGTTAATTTCGTTCACTAAGGCTTTTACAGCCAATTACACAACAATTCACCATCGCTACACACTAAACAATATCTTTGAAAATATACCTATACAAAGCAGCGTTGCCAGCAAAGCGGAATTTTGTAACCGCTTGAGTAAAAAAACGGGATTCTATTGCCGAAAGCGGGACATACTAAAAAAAACAGGCCAAGTGCGAGTCTGTGTTTCCTACTCATACAACCTAGATACTTTCAAGGCCAGAGTGAATAGGTTCCTTCTGGGTAAGCGTAAGCGTGTTCTATCTTAGGCTTCGTCTTCGTCCCTTATGGCTGGGTCAGAGGCCAAACGCAAGGCCATTTAATATATATTTTTTTATAATATAACGGCAATTTTTTATTCTTTTTGCAATGTAACTGAAAAACGCTTTTCGGATTTCTTCCTTTACTTGTGCTACATGGAATTGCTTCTTGCCAAATTGTATGATTTTAGGTCAACGGGAAGTACCCTATAGGTTTTGATTCCCTTGTGAGCTTCAAAATATGCGGCATATATGGCCGTATCTTTTGATTGCGTTGACTTGAAAGTTTTTTTGTTTGTCACAGTGAAATTTAGCGCACATTGGCGCGGTTCTCCTTAAACACCACTGTTGTGTTCAACACGCATCACGGGAAAGCTGGTGCCATTACTGTGCATTCTTTATAATATTTCTACTTTTACGTCCAACGATGATGATGATGAAAAGCGGGACTGAACCTGTCACGCGCGGGACATTCAATTTTGGGCAAAAAATCATGACGTCTGACAACGCTGATACAAAGTCACAAATGTCATACAATTAGAGTTTCACTGCTCTCATCAACAACTGTCATATACATATACACAAACTGAGGTCAAACAATAAAAACCTATTCGCGAGATAGGGACAAAAATACGCTTAGTCCTGCTCACACATACACGTTTTGACATGTACGTATCTTGACCTGTCTACCTGTAATTCTCAGTCTACGTTGCAATGCAATGCTCTTTAAAATAGGAATGTCAAATATAAAAGAATATTTAAATCAAAAGGAATATTGATATCAACTTCGATGCAAATCACCCCTAAAATAACTTTGTACCCATTTTTGACCCCGTTAGGCGATGAGTTTCAATAAAATACGAAATACGTCTTCCGTCAATTCTTTTAAAGACTGTTTATGCAAAATTTGAAGTAGATCGGACCAAGGAATCACGTTGTCCCATACAAACTTTGCCCCCGTTTTTCATCCCCTTAGGGGTTGAATTTCGGAAAATCCTTTCTTATCGGATGCCTACGTCATAAAAAGAACACATCCTCCAAGTTTCAGGTCTCTACGATCAGCGGTTTAGGCTGTGCGTTGATTGTCAGTCAGTCATTCAGGACAAAGCATTTTATATGTATAGATTAGTGACTGATGAATACACGTACAGTTTAAATCGCAGGATCTAGAAACCTGAGATTTATTACGCAATTTCCTCATAAAATCTAGGCATCTCAAGAAATGAACAACTACTAACTCCTTCTAGGCTTTGTGTGCTTACCACCTTCGGCCGCATCATCACTTACCATGGTGAGATTGCAGTCAAACACAGGCCTATAAATAGTAAAAAAAAAAAAAAAAAAACTACGAACGTAGATGAAGCTAGTCAAATAGAAGAATATAATATGCATGACAAATACAAGTTAATATAAATGTACGGGAAAATATGAATAATAACATATTATATTTGAGTTTCACATTAAAGTAGATAAACGTATAAAATATGCTACTGCTTGATAAAAGCTCAAAAAGCTTACGAATTGTGAATAAACAGGAATAAACCAGCTGACTCTGCAAACATGATTTTTGATACTATCGGTAAACTCTTCAAGAATCAAATTCCAATAGCAACGCTGAAAAACGGGCGGTAATCCCCTGAATTTCAATCGCATAGGATAATCCCCGATCGGTGTATCTGATGAAAATACGACGAATATGACAGTTCGGTATTAAAAATAAAATATGTAGGGTTCAGCATAAGCTTTGTTATTGAAATACAGTTTTGTTTTAAAATATTTTTTTGGCTTTATGTTACATAATAGAAATCAAGCCGATTTACATATTAGCTCTACAAAGTTTGATATACAATTAAGAGAGATATTGATAAGTGTCTAGCTATAATGCCCTACATCTTTTGCAATGCCTCTTTTTTGTCAGAAACCTTCCCTCCGGCCTGCGCACTATCACCAAAGATTCGTCGCAATCTTATGAATGGTATAGGAACCTTACAAACAGATAAACATACAAGCTTTGATTTTTATATATGATAAAATGATCGCCCGAAATTATATTTGATATTCGTTCTATCATTTATTTTGAGATTGTGGATTGATATTTTGACACTATTTATATGAAACGTAATGTCAAACATCAATCCAAAATCGTTAGGTAATTATCATCACGCTCTCAAGCCATCGCTTGAAAACAACGACATTGATACTGTTATTTTTTTTCAGGAAATTACTTTGCTTATTGCTATTGTTTCTCTATTGGTTTTAGGAATGTTGCTTACTTTTTCCATTAAGGGTTAGGTTGGCAGGCGAGTCGTCCGTCTCGTCAGATAGCTCGCCGTCGCTGTGGGGCTGCGCGCGCGCTACGGACGGCACGCTGCGCCTCTCGTTGAAAGACTGCGAACGGAGCGCCATCTTGCCATTCTCTCTGGAAATTTATGATTTACGTAAGACATTGATGTAAAGTGTATGTTGAAGGCCGTTGTGAATATGTTCAGGTATTAAAATGTAATCTGAATTTATTTCCTACAGTAGTGTGTTATGAACTTGTTATGCTTAGAAATAGATGGCACGTTAACCGAAAAAAATTAATAATTATGAGCACCTTAAAATTTTCGATAACAATAAAATATAAAACGAGAAACTGATTTCAATTTTGCACATATGTTCCTTATATACTTACCCCCTTATTCATAATAAAGTTATCAAACGTTGATTAGCTAAAATAAGTCTTTATCTGACAGGTGACATTTGGTGATCGAAAGAGTGAGACGGGGCACACTATTACACTGATTTAGTTAAAAAGCGATTATGAATAAGGGGGTTAATTTATAGCATCCACTAAATAAGGGGGTTTCAAAATTCTAAAAGGGAGTACCTACCTAGGTACAGTAACCCCCATGACAGGGGATCGCAATATTCGCAATACAAGCATACAGCAAAGCTAGTTAATTTTAAAGAAAGAAGAAATCTCTTGCTCTCAATTTAAAGTAATACAGACAAATAGTTTACCTTACCATGCTACATCATATTGATTAATCAACACTATATAATATACTGATAATAACTTAGAATTAATCAAGTGGCAATAAATAAGAAGTTTTTATTAATCAAATCGTACCGAGGTCTGTAATCAGGCAATCGCGTCGAGCGGCGTTCCCGACGCCACTTGCCCGTCATCTCTTTAGGTTGGGCCCGCGGTGCTTCAGGGGACAAGGTGCGGTCTCCTTCGGACTCGCCACTCGACGCCGTGCTTGGGGTCTCTGCAAAAAAAAAGAAAAATAATTTTAAATTTAGAACTTCCTGTTCCATATTTAGAAACGTTGTTTATGTTTTCTTTTTTTGGTTTATTGAATCATAGTGTAAATAACGTTATTTTGTGTTCAAGAAATATATCGCTATTAACGCGGGTCCTGTTATATAAGATCAGCATCTTCATAATTAATTTCTAACTAGAATATCGATAATGATGGGAATATGATGCCGTAATACAATTTACACGATTAACAATAGTAATGATTGATGTTAAGGCAATTATGTTTGAATATTTTGTTGCCGATTGTTTATACATTTATGTAAGAAATACAAACATTTATTTATTCATAAAATTAATTGTCTGCGAAACATTCGTACCTATATTATGAAGTACCTAATCCTACTAGAAAGACGTAAAAGGTTTATCATTTTTTTTGTTATTAGGTAATACCAAAATAATTAAATAACACATCAGAATTAAGATATGTGGTAAAGAACTTAATACATGTAGGTGATGAAAAAGTCATACTTTATTCAGTTACAAAAAAGTTCCTATTGTAGTAAAAAAAATAACATAATGATAAAGTTGTGAAATAGGTACCTTTTTCTGGAGACGGAATCCATGGTTGCCATAATGGCAAATTGAATTTAGGAGAATGTGGAGGTTCCATTGCAAGGAGTTGCAGACTATTCAACGTAGTCTGAGCCAAGAGTAACAAACAGTCGGGTAGTTCCATCATCACAGTACACACTAAATGCACAACACACTTAATAGAACAATGTATTTCTTTTACATTTCTAAAAGAATCCGCACTCTAATTAATAATTTCTATAAATGAAAACGATCACAGAATCACTGAATGAGGAACGATTTTAGCAAATTAATCTAAACGACCCTATAAACCAGGCATTGGCGTCCCGACACAGGTAACACTGAAGGCCGACTGAATAAAAAATGAACTGGAAGAGATTACATTGGAATAAATAAATGAGATGAACAAAAAACAAACCAAAAAGGAAAAAGAGCATCACGCTACATCCACGCGGCCGGACGTTGCGGCGCTTCCTTCGAACCTTTCATGCACAGGATGTTACTGGAACAACCTGTTTGACCACATAGCTACCTGCTATTCACATCGTTGAATCCAATTACGAAATGCAATGCTAAAACAAAGCAAAAAGATGAAATCAATCTCCAAGTAAAACTTCCATGGGAACTACTATCCATCGGAGCCTGTCATTTATTGACTCTTTGATGTCACGAGGGTGATGACAATGTAAATTCGGTCATCTCTGCCCTCCATCCATCTGTACGAAACAAAGGAAATGATGACATCACAAAATTTCGAAGTCAGACTGCCCATATCAGACAATAACATTGTTTTGCAATTTTGATCGGTGACCTTATTATCTCAAGTTAGTGGGAAGTCATACATGAACGTATGATCAGGCACGTTTTCCGTATAAAAAAGAATGTTCGTAGGTGGATGCATATACAGTTTGATTAAATTATTATTTAATTTCCGTATGGAAACTAATAAATATTTGTGAGCAGGTATTTAATAAAATTGTATTATGACATTTATAATAGCATCATGCTGTAGTAGGAACACATCAACCTGTTCGGTCCATTCATGAAAGTGCGTGCGCGCAGGGCGCGGGGATTAATGAACCCCCTTCACTCTTCTTCCTCCCTTCGCCTATACAACCTCCAAGTTACATTAGACTACACTACATTGTGCTTTAGCTCTCAAATATTAAGACTTAAATTTGCCTGTGATTGGCTAAAATAGCTTATTGTGATAATGTAGAAGAAAATTAGGTGCTGTTTTGAAGCCTGTAGTGTTTATATTTCTTTGCGATATAATGTGGAATTGAAAATTAAAATTACGGTGGTTGTATCCTTGGAAGGTTGTGTTTTATTTTGGTACGAGCCGGCGGAGTGAGGTGCGGGGGTGGGGAAGTCGAACTGTGAGAAGTTGCCGCATCTCTGTAGGGCCGAATAGGCATTAACTTTTTTATTGTCTAATAGAACAGAGGCAAAGGTTTACCGACAGGTAAAGTTTGGCGCCGTTGCTTTAATGAAGTCTGGCTGATTCGCTTAATACAGTAGGAAACTAAATGAGAAATAGTGATTAAAGATTTTGATTTATTTTGGCAACAAACAATAACAAAATAATTATTATTATATCAAATACGGTTGACAAAATATTTATTAGTGATTGACTTTGCCGATATTTTCTTAAGATAAAATATACAATTATTCAAAACTCATACATACATCGGATCAAAATTAAAAAGCACGAATCTTAAAGTACCTAAAAGTAGGTATAAGTTAACTGAAACTATTTCGAAAGTTCTGAAATTTCAATCACACTTCTTTAAGAAAATGTTTTATGTTAGTATTCAGAGGAGTAGGTATACTTAAAAAGGTGTTATTGCTTTTTTTTGTCTGTTCTTTTATTTTATTTATGTTCTGCTGTGGCTTCGTTCAACCGTTACGATACGCCACCGTAGTGAAGGGACTACGTATTATCCAATCGTCAGCTCCGACGGTTTTCTATTGTATACGATAATTAATCTAGAAGGTAGATTAGTAGGTAGGTAAGGTATTATTTTAAAGAGAGTATATTAGATCAGTTAAACAAGTAATAAGCACATATACCAAACTTAAGTTAGTACCAAAATAAAAACTACTAGAAGATTTATTGATTGAGGGGTCAACTACTATTTCGTAATTTTTATCATACAGCATTTCCACATCAAAATCTTTTCAGAGTGATAAAAATAACGTTGTATATTAAAAAGAAATATTAATTTAAGTATATTAAATTAATATTATAATATATTTTTTTCTTTTTGACTATAATCATATCTTTATTTACAACAAATATGTACAAAATACAATCTATATATAGAAAATTTCCTCAAGCCTGCCGCTGCTTCCGATTAACGGCAGGGTTCCCAGAAGGCTGGCAGCGTTTCCTATAATATTTTATTTAATCTTAGTTAAACATTCCAACAAAATACGTAAACGGATATAAACTCAACTTTATTTTTCTACTTCCTTCCTAACATAATATTAAGAAATTGTAATTCAATTATTATAATGGATTATTGTGCAGAAAGGAAGGATGTGTGTAATTCTGGGAGCGCATGCGCTGCCGCAACCGCCCTAAGCGACCATTCAAGTTGGAAGCCCTTATTAGCTTAGGGGGCTGCTTATTTGCACGCATATCGATCGACGTTGATAATAAGGTACCTACGGATGTTGTATAGCTTTGTATTGTTGTTGTTTAACTGCTTCTAGTCACAAATTGGCCCTTTTGTATATGTTATTGTTATGCATGTTCATTCAATATGTTTTTTGTTTTCTTAAAGATTTTGTAAAAAATAAGAATACGATTCGAAATGTATCATTCGAATTCGAATTGTATAAAACAAATACCTACTATATAAATTAATAGCATAGTTAATTTTACAATATTGACGGCGGACACGGCGCGTCTGTTTGTATGTTAACACACGTACAATTAGAAAATATGTATGCATAAACAAGGCATAAATGTGTCTGACATAACACGATAAAATTACGTAGTTCCGCATTTGAATGTGGTGTTTCCCTAAGTTAATAAATTTGCCGTGACCAATTCCGCATGCCTATATTATGTATATAGGCTTCTGATAGTTTTTGGTTCTTAGAGCCCATCCCACTAAAGAAAGTGATGGTGTGGCCAAAGGCGGTAAGTACACAATGCAAGAAGGGTACTTGGCTCTCAAATATAGCCGGTAAGTGTTTGCCGTGAGGGTTCTTCGTAGTACCTACCACCGTTTTATGGTTCCACTACCGAAGGTTCATGCACGTTAGTGCCATTTTATGTTTAGTATATCTTACTAGCCAAGGTAACATTACAAGCACAGTAAATTTTCTGCTAAAAGCTATGGTAGAGTTGCACTCATCACCTATTAAAAATAATTCACCTAAGCGTTGATTATTATTCAAATTCGAAGGTTCAACAATTTATGTATTTATATTGGCCATTTGCGTGAAGCCAGTAGCCGCGTCCGTGTCTGGAGGCTGTACGAACGGCATATGCATATGTAGGTAGCGAGGCGAGGTGGCGTGCATTCATTTTGTATATCAAGTAGAGGCGCACAATGCCTACAGGCACAACAGAACAAAAATTTGGTAGCCGATGCCCAGTAGCCGCCATTACTTATATTTGCATACTCAGTGTATATGTAATGTCTACAATTTGAATAAATACAAATTGAAAGCCTAAATATATCTTTGCCTTTGGATAAGTTTTAGATTTTCGCTTTTAAATCTTACATAATATTTTCAAATTACTACTAGATAAAAAAAAAACAAATTAGGTATTTGTTTAGCAAATAGCTTTCTTCAAACACTTTCTTATCCGGATGATGAATGAGTAGTGTTAGTCAAAACAAAATTAGGAGACGGAACGGTGATTGTTTTATAAGAATATTTACAAAACAACGTGATTGTCCCTTGAAATCAGCAATAAAGATGTGTCGAATGTTCTGTTTGCATAACAAACAGAGGTAAGGTAACGCCTGCTGCGGAAGGCGGATGTTTGCAGCGAAAGTACGGAAAGCGCCACCTAAACATTCCGCATTCCAATTCATATGAGCATAGACTAACTGCTACATTATTGGCACATTTTTTTTTATAAAACGACGATTTTTAGTGTCTATCTGCCTGACTATACCTTGACTGACGATTTTAAATATGTTAATTTTATTCCTTTAATTCCTATCGAGCTTTGTTTTAATTACAATGTATTATAATTTCCCAGAACACAAGTTTATTTTTAGTTCGGATCCAGAGGTTTGCATTATATCGTATATTACACCTTCGTTTCATTTCAACATTTTATTTCATTTATGATATAGGTATATAATATACGCGTCAGCTTGGCTATCCAAAGAGGAAACGCTGCCAGCCTTCTGGGAACCCTGCCGTTAATCGGAAGCAGCGGCAGGCTTGAGGAAATTTTCTATATATAGATTGTATTTTGTACATATTTGTTGTAAATAATATAATATTTCTGTTATTAATATAAATAAATAATTAAAGGTATATAATATATTGTAATTTTTACATATTTGTTGTAAATAAAAAAACTCATTCGATAGATATTTATTGATATTAATTTAAGCATTATTTTGTTGAGAAAGAAAAAAAAATGAAAATATTTTTATTCTTTACAAATACGCAATACATTATGCATATAATAATTTATACAAAAATCAATTATAATATTTATAATATTACGTGATGCTACGAATAATATTGTGCCGAGGTTTACTGGTGGCGCCATCTATTGGTTTCAACGCTACCTACACAAAACTCGTAGAGCGATACAAGAGCCATCTGCTGTTAACTTCGAAATTGAAGTAGGGGTCTCCAGAGTACCCACGTGCTTTAGGAATGATAGTGTCGATTATTCTGTAAAGATGGGGACATAATAGCTATGATACTTATATTTATAAAGATCTCTTTGCATTATTGTAAATCTATTTAGTATTACCTCAGAGTATATAAATACTACGTACAAGTATTACACTCTATCATTGTAGAGTCTAGACAATTAATCAACTCTAATATTGGCCTTACCTTTGTTAAGATTATATAATATTAAAAAAAAAACACCGCTACGGTCATTGTCAAAAATGTAGCTGTTCACGGCGAATAAAAAAATATTATTTAGAAATTCCTCTTGTGTACAATAAACTAACTTACTGCTTAAACTAAATAGGTAATTTTTACATTCTTGTTACACAAAAGATGAGCAAATACTTAAATTACCCCAATAAAAAGTTTATGGAAGATATAACGCTTTGGACCCCCAAATGAAAGTTAAATATAACGTTATTTCTTATAAATAGAATTATGATTATCACAAATGTTGGTCCTTAATAAAAACATATCTTATCAGTATTGGTAGAGTTCAAGCGACTTACAATATTTATTCAATTTCAGGAAAAAAGGCATCAGCGAACGAAGATCGTTCGCTTATCATTTATCAATATGGCTTCATTATTGCCAGTTCTATTTACATACTTACGTAACCTACCTACTATTTGTCCAATGTTAAAAATTTGTGGTAAACTACGGCAAAAAAATATCCACAGAAATACATATTTTATATGTTCGTCCGTCCGTTATGTTCTGAGCTGACTATTCTATTCTATTATTGAGTAAGTAATGCAACGGAGTGAAAAATATGTATACAATTTTTACTTATTGATCAGACTGATAAATTCTTGATCTAGCCGTCTATCTGATAACAAACTCTATTAAGTGTCTCTGGCAAAAAAGAGTTTTTTGCCACTCGAACTTTTTGCTCGATTTTCAACTTTATGACTCGTAAATTAAGAACAAGTAGTTATTAATGCTACTATCCCCCTACTGTGTTGGGTTGGAGCATGACGGATGCGAACCACTGACTTCACCTGCATATCGTTTCGCCCGTGACCTTCTAGCTAGTATTTTAGTTAATTATGGGTAATTAATGTAATAATGTATTTAAAAAGCTTATTTCCTTACAAGTTTGAACTAAACTTGATACGTTCGAATGATACTTGATATGTTTTCCAGCATGGGTTTCATATGCTAGTGGTATAAGGTAACCGCTTACCGCCAAGGGCCGTATATGTGTTTGCTTCCTGATATAAAAAAGGCATGTCGTCTTCGGGCTCGATTGTTCAGTAGTTATTCAGTTTCATTTAAAAAAATAACGGGAGAAATGTAAAAAAATAAATAACTTGAACAAGCTTTTTTACTTTAATTAGCGAAGATTTTTCATTATATCTTACAAATACTTATGATCTCAACATAATAAGGTGGTACCTTGAATAGAAAAATATAAAATAAAGCTTCAGAATTGCATTACAATGAAATATCATAACATATAAAATTAAAAAGACACTGAAAAGTAAGACAGTCTATAACATTAAAATATGGTTGTATTTTTCAGGATGTTTGCAGCAGGTTTAATCTACGTCAGTTCAGTAGGTAGGTATAGGTGCAGTAAGTAGTAAGTAGCACGGTATGAGTAGGAATATGGTAATTGATAGTAACGCAAGAGTTCCGGAGGAAATACACGTAGATATCTTAGTGAAAATTAGCTTACAATTTCCATAGGCAAGTTCTGCACACTATATGAAAAGTTGAAACAAATTCTAATTTTAACACGGTGTAAGCGGATTTTGTGTATATTGATAAATTATGTGGAATACCTTATTTGGGCTATTAAAAACTGCAATTATGCTTTGAATACCCTATGTGTGTATTCAGACTTTTATAAAGTTAGTTATTTACACGTACAGAACCGATAAAAATAGCTATAAATAGCTTTATATCGCAATTGCAGTTCGCGAATGATATGTTGGATGCAAACGTTATGGTGCGTTCACGTACCGAGCACGAGCCAAGCCTCTATTTGTTCGTTGCTCACGATGTCAAGTGTGGACGTACAAGGAGCCTACAACACGAGCGCGATGCGAATCCTTGTATTCGTCAAAAAAACTGACAATCGGCGGCGCAGTTGAGCGCGAGCCAACGCTCGTTCGAGTCTAGCAAGTCCGTCAACGCTACGCGAATCTGTGCTCCACATGTGCTCGGCTTGTGCTCGGTTCGCACAGTATTGATGCACCATGGATTCATTAATAAATTAGCAGTGTCGCCGCCCAAGGTAGATACGTAGATAACAATAATTTTTATATGGCAATGTAAGTACCACAGAGTATTAATCTAAGTATTAAGTAAGACGTATACATAACGATATAGATCGAGAAGACACAAACACAATACTAAGGATCATGTAATCACCTAAGTATCAGGTAAGTATAAGTCATCACCTAAGTATAAGGTACCTTTATCGTCGAAAAATGTGGTGCAACCTCTATACGAACCGAAAATCACTATCCACTTCAAAATATTGATGGAACTGTTAGTTAAGAAAATATTCAAGTTACTAGTGATGTTGCCTAACTAACATATCATAATACATATGTACATTATGTACTTAACACCTAGTTCTTTATTTACTATGAGCGTTACATAGCAGGCTAGCTATGCGGTGGTCTTTATTGTTACATAACATAAAATAGCACCACGTACATTTGTATGTTTGTACGTGGTAGCCCTGACATGCTTCGTTGAATTGAATCGCGACTTAGCTATAAGGAGATCCCTTATGTGGAGTCTGTCAGCCCAATGTTTCATACCTACATAGTGTACGACGCATGTTAGTGGTATTTAAGAAACCAAACGACAATATTTAATAATAAGACGCCTTGACAATGAAAATGCTTTATTTACATCGTTCTACGATTAATGACCATGGTGTCTTAAATTTACTTATAAGGTGTTAGGTAATGTTCTCCACGTTAAACTTGAGTATTGCATCACGTCTTTGCCTGTATTCCAAAGCACCCATAGGTACTTGTAACACACCTAAAGTTTATACAAAATTTTATTATCTCCAATGCTAAGTACCGACATTCCAAACATTCCTAATGGCGTAAACATTCAAGTATTTGAAGACACGATAACATGTCTGCATGTGAGGTCAAGTGAAAAATCAAACGCCTTTGAAGGCTATTAACATTCCTTACTTATTAATAAGTGCCGACGGTGGCGTGTCCGACTGAAGTCATGTCCGAGGAATCACGGAACATATTGCAAGTGTTACTTAAGTGAGACATAGCTCGGAAAAATGTATGCTAATTAAAAGGGAAGTTAAACTTGTCTGATATACCTACCTAAAGGTATACATGTTGCAGTGTAAGGCTAAGGTATGGCTGACTGATAGTTTTTTTTTACTAAATTAACGACCAAAGTAAAATAATTTAAAGAATAATTAAGTTAGTGATCATTTTAAATAACAGGGATATTACGAAAACAAAATATTGAATGTGACCTATTGTGACCACACCACGCAATCGAATAGTTAACATCTCAGTATTTTTTCTTAACACAAAAAAAAACAAGCATTCCTAACATTAAAAAAAGTTATCATTCCATTGAGTAAATGATAAATTCTTAATTTCAAGTAATCAGCCGTATATTAGGTATGCATTTCCCTCAGTTGTATCAGTGAGAAACTTTGTAAAACAATATATCAATTGCAAACTTAAAAGCCTCAACTTTCAACAAATAAATTAGACTACTTAACAAGCTTAGTTGTTTAAAGAATGTTTGTGAGTAGTTTGAAAGTAATTGATCGACAAAATATAGTTGGTGTTAGCAAACTCTTATTAGATCATTGAAACAATACGCGAGACGGCCCGAATAGCTGGAATAGCTGCACTCTCGCTTCGTTGCCAACGAAATGGAATCCGTTGCCATTAGAAATTCTACTCTACGTGATGACTTCATTGGTGTTGAGATTCCGTCGGCGCGTGGTATGTCTCGTGCAGTCCAACTATTCGGTGTCACTGTAACACGCACATCTAACGCTTTTTTGCGATCACCTAACCGCTGGAATTTAATAACTGTTGCAGATAAGCTTTCATATTTTAAGTAGGCACGGGGGTATAACCGGAGCTGCGTTTTGCACGACAAAATAGTTCGTCACTTCGAGTTGACGTGCGTAAACAATTGACCTAAATTTACAATTTACGATGCTGAAAATAATATGCGTGTGTACTGACAACAATAGTGATCACTGATTGCATACCGTCCTAAGAATGCTCGTAACTGTAGTCCGCAAGGCAACCTACATTCAGCATTCTTTTCGAAACCGTAACACGCCGCCTCTGCGTTCCGGATATTCACTCGCACGCCATATTCACCCCAATATCTTTCAGAATAAAACCCATTTCGATTCGATACATACGATAGAATGCCAAGTATTGCATTTCTAGAGAGGTGTAAAACGGTCTTGTACAAAGTAGCGTATGATTGATATGATAAATTGATAACCACAACGATATTTCCTAACGCATCTTCTTTTCCCATGACATCTGTTGTTGAATTCGTGATAGTAATGTAATGCTACTCTGTGACTGATTAAACTGGTTAGGCTCTACCAAATAGTCCTAAAGAAAATTTAGGAAAATCTATTTAAACAAAAATATATACTATAAGTCATAATTTAATAACTACAGAAAATCTGAACAAAGGCCAAGAAAATTCTAGAATTGTTTAAATGCTACCTTCGGCTTCTACGACTTGCTACGAAATATACAAGGAATGTTGCAACAACAATGTATGTTCTATACAAAAACTGAGTTGGTGAATATCTCAGTAGGTGTATCGAACATGGTTCGACCAAATTCCTGAACGCTTTCTCTGGTGGCAGGCGTCGATGTCGTCGCGGTCGGCCCGCGGTCGCGTCCGCGACGTCGTATAATCTGTCTGTACCTGCCATAAGTAGGGTTACCATAAACACTGCGCTTTTAAATTGGTGTAGAAGTAAAGGGCTATTTTGAAACAAAACAAATACATATAATTTGTTTCAAATTAAAGAAACAGCAATAGGGATGTTGCCTGGGTAAAAATATAATAATTCTAATTAGTCCTTCAGTTAGATTATCAAAAAATATTGGACACGTATTTTTTGCTTAACCAAATCATTAATAATTGACGTAGATAAAGCGCGACTAAGTTCGGGAGTGGGGGCTCGTGACGTCACTTGTTACTAAAAAGTGTACCACACCGTGACGTCACGCGGAACTTCAACACACGATATCTTCGTATTTTTTTGTTTAATTGACAAAAGAAAAAATACGTGTCTAATATTTTTTGATAATGTAAATGACGGACTAATTAACTATTTAAGGAAAGTAGCCTATTATGCAATATGACTCTATCTATATTATTAGATCTCTATCTAGGTACAAAGTCAAAAATACCCAAACAACCTATTCAAATTGCAGTGTTATAATAAATAGTTAACACTTATATGAATTGTGTTGATTATATAAAAAGTCGCCAATTTTACTAGCTGTGCCTCAGTGGTTTCATTCGCGCAAAATTTGGATATTAAATGCCTGATGCCTGTAACTTTCCTCGATAAACGAGCTATCTTTCTTATTCTTGTAGTTCTAGACATTAGTGCGTTAAAAAAGCGTAAATATAGATGTAAAAATAGATAGTAATAGATTACGAAACATCAAAGATGATCACCTGTTGACGTATTTAGACTTGTCCATCATCTTCACAAAGCCCGATGGATATAACGACGGACGGTCAGAACGGAATCCGGTAAAAAAAGAACTTCGATTAAATAAAGGCTAAGAAGGTACTTTGGTACATTTTAATTGTACCTACGTAAGCGTCGGAATATGACTCGGTATAATGTCTGCTGATCTTATTGTTCAAGAATGTAGGTAATCAACCTATGACTAAATGTAAAATTAACCCAACATTGTCCCGTGGATTACTGGCAAAACTAGCTGTGCTCGCAATTTTTGTATAATTCTTGCCTTTGGTAACCCTTTGCACGAGTCGAGCGAGCCGAGTAAGAGCAACTATCTGGC
Organism: Polyploca ridens; assembly: GCA_951394255.1. Lineage (NCBI taxonomy): Eukaryota > Metazoa > Arthropoda > Insecta > Lepidoptera > Drepanidae > Polyploca > Polyploca ridens. The sequence continues at coordinate 7,574,942 of OX596250.1, forward strand.
TCGCCCAAGAAATATAAAGCCCGTGGAGAGCGCGTGCGGAGATACCGCACTCGCCAAACATATGATTTTTTACGCATATGTTAATTTTCGTTAATTCTATTGAAAACAGACGGAGATTTATTACAAAAAAGGAGAAACGTACTCAAATCTTTATTAATTTCAAAATCCAGTAAATTTTTATAAAATTAGCTTTTAAAATCATATTACCACTTTCTTTTTCAAAATTGAACCCATATTCTCAGCATAGCAGACCAGTCCTCTTTTACGTTTGCTGTTATTTCTAATACAAATAATAATCAAAAGCGATTACAAAACTCAAACAAATTATAAATTACCACCTTGCGCCTGCCAATTAAATCAGTTCCCCCATAGCAATCGGTGAGTTGTGTTTGAAACAAAATCGTGTCGACGCGCACTCCACGGGCTTTATACTTCTTGGGCTCGCCGCATGTCACGCGCTCGCGCACGCATGGTCCCTCGCATTCGCCATCGCCGGCCACATCGCACGCGCTGCAACGAAAGTGAGCGCCACCCGATGCGGGCGTGCGCCCGCGCCGTGCCCGCGCCGCCGCAGCGCTGTCATCGAGTTGCATAATTATCCGCGATCCAACCATTGTTTGTAAACACTCAATAAACAAGAACACATAATTTAACAAATTGCGTGATCGTATTTTGATTAGGTTGGTTCGCATACCGAACACAAGCGATTGGCAATGCTAAATAGTATTAAAATTATGCTGCGTTATTCACTAATCCTCACATTTTTACATGAAAATCTATGAATCAATAACTAACTAATTAAAAAGAAAAGTTTTTAATAATCAAATATTGAAACAACTATTAAGTATGTAAGCAATAGCAATTATTACCTAGAAATTTCAATTTAAAAAAACTGAAGAAATTAATAATATCGATAATGTAATAATTATACGAAGACATGTGACGTCTACGTTATATTGGCATGCGGATATTTGTGTTGGAAGGATGTAAGCCGGACGGGCCGGATTGTGGGTCGGCGAAATTCGCGCGGGACGCGTTTCTCGTCGCCTAGGTATGTGTTCTCGCGGTTGCTCACAGAAAGCTTGCTTTCCCGTCGAGATATAATTCCATTGTCAAGTTATTCTCTTGAGAGAAAGGCTTTATTAATGTGTAATAATCTAACAAGTCATTTATTTAATTGTAATAGTCGCGGGTTCAGTGAGCGTTTTGCAGAATCCATGTTCGACCCGGATGTAGCGGTCGAATGCGCGTTTGAAAAAAAAAGGTAAAAACAATCAGTGTGACGACGGTCATATAGCGGCTGTCGTGCGAGGAAACTCGGTTTAATCGACAATGAAGCCTTTTATTGCGAAACCAGTCTAACTCTACTCGATAGACAATGGCACCCTTTGTCACACAATATAGGCCGCATAGTTTTTGTGGACATTCCATCCGATAGGAGCTGCAAGGTACGCAGGTATAATTTTATAATTCCAACAATATAACCTAACCTTTATTAAAATGCTGGAATATCAGAACAAAATGTATTCTCCCTAATAAATTACTTAAACACTAAATGCAAGCATTGAAAACGTGTTTTTTTCGTGGCTGAAGTATTGAATAATAATAGATATCCTTTAGCTCGAAACATCGCCGACGCCGTTTTAGACGATACCACAGAATTGGAAAAAACCACTATCACAGACAATAAATATTGGACAAATGGAAGGAAGAAGTTGTCAGGGGACGTGCACCTTCCAGGTAGGTTACAACATTAGAGAAGAGCAGAGACAAGCAAGTCACTTCGTCCATGATAGTTTTACAGGTTTACACGATCATCAGTATTGAATCATGAGGAAAAAAGATCAATAGCAATGACACAAAACATATAAGTTTCGAGAAGCTTCAGATCGGCACCAGTCAAAGAAATTCTCGGGAGGAGAAAAGAAAAGAAAAAACACTAGGAAAGTCCATTCTGTAAACAGAACTTAAGGAAATTCTAAATAAGTATTATTTTATCCTCAATGTATCTTCCTTCTAAAGAATTTAGATGCAAGTTTATAAGAAAGAAAGAAAGAAATAAAAAAGATTTATTCCAGACAACACCCAACATTACATTAACGACACAAAATATAAAAAATTTAACAATTGAAAATAAAACAAATAGACAATAATGTAATGTTACGTGATGCCAGGAATAGGTCTCGACTTAGCATTGTGCTTAGGTTAGTAAAAAAACTAACCCTCGCGCTGGTTTTCAGTCGAGGCCTACGTCCATGACATCACGAACATAGTGACATAATAATATAAACATCTACAATTACAATAGAAAATTAAAAACTAATAATAACAAAAGAGAAAACAGATATGCCGGGCGATAAAGTGGTCGGATGGATTAGTATCCGATCAGACGGGGCTGACAGTTCTAGTCTAAGACTTAATCACAGAAATATAAGTTTAATACAAACGCATCTTCTTGAATGGGTTTCTAAAAATAGTACTATACGCTATATCTTTTCTTATAAAGAAACCAGCACGCGACATTCTCGTTGTGGATGTCTATTAAACAATGTCAGCTGGAATCTGGAATGCGACCCGCCTACAAGGCCGCGTAACATCTCGCCTGTATCTATACTATACGTACTACATAGTCGAGTCCATATTATTCGGTGGCCGGCGATGGCGACTTTACTACATTCTATAATCGATTGATCGACTTACCGGATGTTGTATCTTCGGACATCTGCCTTTAATATGCTAGGGGATATATGGAATTATACACACATTTTCGTAATGTCCCTAGCTAGAGCTAATTCTCGATGGAATTATTTTGTCACCTGATGATCTTATGATGAACCATGTTTTTTTTGTGAAAACAATGGAATAAAAACTGTTTCTCATGTTGATAAAACTTCCCGCAAAGTTTGGATAAGTTGAACACTAATATACCAGAATTTGATTCTGATTGGCACTCACACAAGCTTTAGATACAAATGTCTACATTGTATACATGTGAGTTTAGTCGATGTGCAAACTAGTTGCAAATGAATTGAGCTTGTCCTCTAACTAGCTGCGAATGTATCTATATATTCCACTGATAGATGGCCTTTGTTATCGAATTCTCTGACTGCAGTAAACTGTCATGTTATAGTTTACGATAGGTTATGAAAAGTATATTTAGACTGAAAACATCCCTTGATTTAAGCTGTTATAAGTAGTTTTGGAAGTTAGAAGTTAGTTAGTAGACACTGGAAGTAAATTGAGTTACATGTTATAATGCTATAGAAATATTTACCGAAACTGTCTGAATCGCTGGCAGGGTACGCCGGGCATGGTTGTACCATTGTCGCAGCGCGTGACAGCACATCCAGTGCACTCTCCACCTTCTCCATTATTCACCTAAACAAAACAACAATTACGATATTATCAAAAAAACAACAAAAGTAAAACAAACCTAATGGGCCTCCTAGGACGCACGAGGCAAATTAATTTCTTTATGATATACTTATCTATTAAAAAAAATGACGTGTTATTATGTGACGTTTTAAAATGAAAAGATGTCATTATTTATCATACTAAATTGGCAACGCATCGCTGAAGGAATCTGAACGTCTGGCCATGTAAAAATATTTGGCATGGAAAATAAATATCGCAGACTAAAAGTCATACAGGCATGCGAATACCAAAGTGGCGGAAATTCCTCACGGAACGTAAACGGCTAGACGGTGGACAGACGTGCGCCAAGTCGTACGACCACCACGTAAATAAGAAGAGAGAGGAATCAGATAATCAAACAAAGAGTTGTGAAACGTGGCGATCAGCCGCATACCGCAGGCCGGGAACACCGCCAATGGACCACACTATGACAAATCAGACTACGCCGCAATATGCGAAAATATTGCCTTTGATTTGATTTAATAGTACCCGTCAATTTGATCATGATCGTCGCAATAATACGACGCTACAGTGACATTGCTTGTTAATAAAAATATGTCTTACGTCTGAATGTCTTGTGTTATGTATCTACAATATAAAGCCGAACGTCCGTATTAAGTCTGTATCATAATTTAGGTTGTTTGTAAAAGCTCAAACTCAGTATAGGATAGATAGAATCCACGATATCTGTCGTTGGACCGCGGAACTATCATAGAGACTGTGATTTTCCATGGTTTGTTGTGAAGTTAGTTTCTATTTTTAAATCTCCCCTAGATGGGTAAAAAATTATAGATTAGAGCTATATATTCTATTATTCTTCACAAAGCTTTACTTTCTATTGCATGATGCCGACCAAAATATTGTGATAATAATAAACGAGATTCGCATAGTTAAATCTGCATACCAGGCAAATATTTTTGTGACGGCTACGCCAACCATAACAAATAGAACAGTGTCTTTGCCCAATTAACTAAATATTTTTCGATGATCATTACAAAATAGTTCTTAGAGATAACATCGTATGAATTACTGATGAACATTATACGATTAAGAACATTCCATGCGTAGCCAATATACTTAAAGAACAAATTCCTTTGATGTATCTAAATGAGAATAATCGACGTGAAATTCCAGGAATGTGATGAAGTATAATGACATTACTTTCAAAAGCCAGACAAGATTCTTTTATTCCCACGTAAGGAACGGAGGTGTGTAAGAAGGGAAGAGTAAACAAAATATCTCGGTATGACGAGTGATGCGATGACGACGTTAATGATGAGGAATTTGGTACATTAACCACAATAGAATTTTTCTGGCCGGAGGCGGAGTCACGAGTACGGATGGAGATGGTATGTCGGTCTATACGTCGAATGAATCGTTTGACACATAGTCTGATGGTCATGGAGCTGTTCAATGGAACATCAAGAGTCGTAATGAATACGTAAGTTCCACAAAGCGTGAAGAAATATTTGCGCACTTTGACTGTGTTCAATCGATTTCCTTGCGTATTAAGGTTACGCCAAAAAATATTGAGAATCGCTTCCGAAAATTTAATACATAATAAGCCCGTACGTTGGTATGCGCTCTGTTTTTGCATAAAACAAACAATCAGAGAAAGTTATTTACGCTTTAAATGTCTGAAGCAGACTTTGGACGCAAAGCAGTTCGCTCGCATGGTAAATTAATCAGAATATTCATCGAAGTAATAAAGAAATATACGACGATCGAATCTACAATAGCAGCTGCACGACATCTGCTTCACATAACATTCTATCATGCATGACGTTTTGTTTAGCGTTAATAAAAACTGCGATAGATTATTGTTTTGAATTATTATGTTCGATTAGTGGAGTTCAATAAGATTCTGCCCCTTTTTGGCAAAATTATTTCCCTTACAATTTGTGAGTGTATTTCTCCGAATTATTCTAGGTATATTTTAAGCAATGAAACAGTAGAGTTAGTCGTGATATAAGTTTTATCTGTTCCTAATGTAATGGATAAAGCCTGTCCCTTCGCAAGGTCGGCAACGCATCAGCAACCAAGTCGAGGTTGTGCCTATGTCAACTGCAATTCATGGTCATAACACTCGTATATACCTATAATAAAGGAGTGTTAATTTATAGACTCCATAATGTCTATTACTGCAGCTAATTTAAAAGTTACTAATCTTTGAAACTGAACTCTTTGAAATGGTATTTGTAAAAATCTGTTTTAAAATAAGTAGTGCATAGCTTTGAAATAATATTAATGATTTCTGATTCCTTTGAACATAGATGTATCTGATATGTTTTATTTTCTTTAGGCCATTATTAATTTTGCTTAGACTCAATAAAAAATTACCGTGGAAACTCCCTATGTACAGTTAGTATCTAAGTACCTATATTTTAAATTGTTATCACTTGCTTGCTAGTCTCCAAACGAAAGCCACATGGTGATCGAACCTTGACATTCCGAAAGTTAAAAATAATTCTCTATTTCAGTTGCCTAAATGAATGCAACTTTTCTAAAATAGCTCTTAATACTTGGTGTTAAGGTAATTATTTGATGTTATTGTTGTGAGCCCGCATTTGGGGTGCGGTGAATGTGTATTATTTTACGACGGTCGCTGCGCTACCCCTGCTGAGCGGCTGCGCACGTGGCCCGCCCAGCCCTGCCCTGCAAGGGGACGCGCGAGGCAGATGTTCGCTCGTAGACTTGTAGGGTTGCCCAAATTCTATTCATCGTACGTTTGTGTGTGTGTAGATAACTGTATTGTGTTTTTTTTTCACAAGCTGCTTTGAACTTTAAACAAAAATAGATTTATAAATAGCTTGGTATGCACTGTATGTGTATAGTAAGGGAACCTAATAATATAATTATATTAGTCATTATTTAAATCTAAAACTAAATATTTTAGATACGTATACTAGCAACTTATTTACATCTATGATTGCATTTTTATTAAATTACAAAAACAAATACGAAAAAGTTTCGCATTATTTTAGATGCTATGCGCCCGGCAGTGCATCACGCCAAGGTCCTTTAATGTGAATTTGTCTTGTGATGTGCTGTAAGGTCTGATTTAATAGGCTAATTTAAAAATCATTGATTACGATAGACCTACAAAGAACCAGTTTAATCGTAAACCTTCAGTCATATTTACTCATGATTACTTATTGCAAATAAATTCATTTATGTACAAAGGTATATGTGCTATCTAGCTCCTAATCATTGTTTAAAAATGAAGGAAAAGTCGTGTTTATACAATAACAATAAGAACGTTATGTATGTCAACTAAATTTCTAGGTTTTTTAAATTGAGTAATAACTAATCAATTTTAACCATGACACCTATTGTATGATTAATACATGTAAACAAAGTAGGTAAGTATGTATAACTGTTTTTGCCGAAAGTAATGCCTGTTTAAATTATTAGGAATGAATGTATAGGGTCACCGTCAACATTGGCTAATCGGACGTTTTATCGAGTTCTTATCACCGCATACAAGCGGATACATGCGTCTGTGTGGGAATAAAACGTTCATACGTCGTCGCTTATGGTCGCATTCCACGCTATTATGTTCCATGCCTTGTAGCTTCGCTGAATGCCTTGTTGTGCTGCCTTTGCTTCGGTTCGCGGCGAAATTTTTTGCGAGCCGCGTTCGCAAATCAAACCGGTAGGTAACTACTCATTACTTTATGTATAGTAACGTTACTTATTTGATGATGGAGTTGTCCGCGATAATGTTTAGGTATGTTTAAACTATCAGAAATACTCACCTAGGTGTTTTTTTGACGATTGGAGATAACTTAACTTAAATAGCCCTTATTTACTTATAATAATTTACATTTACTTATTATTTAGTTATGTTGCATAGTTTACTTAATTCTTTCAATGTTAGGATAATGGATGCTTAAATTTAAACAAAAGAATTAAGTAGGTGTCTAAAACAATGTATTCAAGAAAATACTCACGAAAATTGTTTTTCCCACGACGTCGCACAATGTGACTTGAGGAAGTATTTTTTTTCTCACAGTATTAAATAAATATAAGTTTAATAGCACGTCGGATCGATAAGTCAGTGAAATGTTACAACAGTCAATATTACTGAAACCTTCATAACAACGTAACTAAGCCGGCAAAGTACGAAAATCAATATGTAAGTATTGGAATCGCAATAACTCCGTCTGAATAACACGATACGCTACTTAGTTCTGCGACGCAAAAAATATACTGACTTCTACCGTTTATTATCCATTGTCCGTCAAACACACTGATGCAGTAAGTAAGTATTTGTTGTTATTTCATAAAATCCAACTATCGCGCCACGACTCTGTTGACGAAATAGTCGGGTTTGACATTTGAGCCGAGCCCACTGCGATTGGAATCCGTGGAATGTCAAATATTTTCAGTGCTGCCATCTCTGTACAAAAATCCCAAGTTTATCAAAGGCGGCACACTGGAGTGATCGCGACTTCATTTCCTATCGGTTGCCTTAAATGCATTAAGAAAACACAATAAAAGCGTATTTTACATAAAATATGTATTTTATTTACCATTTAAGTCAACAGTGAACATAATCGATAAAATATGAAAGTACGAGCGCACGTTTGCGAATCCAATGGAATGCGTCTAAGTTAAGGCCGCCTCCGGGAGACGTCACTGGCGCAGGCGTGATGGTAGGCCGCGTCTGCTGCAGGGTTATCGACACATGGCGTGGAGGCGAGGAGTAGGGTCGGCACTCGGTTTGCGCATGTAGCGTAGCATAACTGACTGTTTCGGTTCGATACTTTCATTAGAATTTTTAATATGAAAAGTAATACACACTTTCATTTATCACCACCAAAAGGTATTTAACTCCCTTCTAAATGCGATAAAGTAACTATTATCAGACTCATTCATTCATTGTTCCTAATATGATGACAAAATTAACCTTGTACCTATGTAGGCCACTAAAATGATTAAGAAAAAAATATTCATTTATTATTTTCATTTTCAATATTTGAGTGAGTTTAAAGTCGTATGAAATAGCTAGCGCCATCTATGAACAAACACTAACTACGCTAGGTACTAGTAAAGATACGCTATTTTCTACTAGATGGCATAATTCAAATAGGGATCTGTTGGGACTTAAAATTCAAAACAGCCATATTCGTGACACAATCTTTATTTTATTCTAACACAACATTCTTAACAAACTTCAGAAACAATTCAACGCATTATCAAAACAAATTAAGCAAAAGTTATACTAAACGATCATTCCTCATTTTCCTAAACGTCAATTTTATTCTGCATCTCTTTGCTAAACCTAAGGTCAGTGTAACTTACAATAATAGCTCATTGGATAATTCGTGTTCACAATCAATATTAAGGAATAGGCTTTATCCAACTATGAGTATAACGTATTTATATACTCTGAGGTATAACGATGTCTTTATATGTATGTTGGTCAATGTCATAAATGCTTTACCTTTTGACGTTTAAGAATGTCAAAGCAAAAATAACCTTATTACGTCAAAATAAGGTTTATATATTAAACTATGGTATTTCTTTAAAAAATAAGGACTGCTTTTTTGTATTTATAAACGTCAAAAAGTATTTTTAAGAATTGTTGGGCTGTAGGTACTTGGCCATCTTTTAACTAAAATATTCTTAGAAGAATAATTCTCAAATAACACCGAACAATTATTATTATAATTTGTTATTCTTAGATTCCAAAAACACTAATACCAACCATAAGACATAGCATAAGACCTGCAATCACGTTATACTCACTTCAGTTAGAGAAAGCTTAAAAACATCTATAATAATTAAATTTTAACCTCATCACACGTATATCACTAAAATATACATTTATTTGTAATTTATAGACATCTCACTTGGGAATCGATTAGTAGGTTTCCTTAGGGCCTATTATGCTAATTTGGTTCCAATTTTCGTAAGTGGTTTAACCTTAGTTCAATATTATTAGTACACGTTAAAATAGATTCAGACAGTGTACCAATAACATTAAAAATGTTACTCTTTTCATATAACAAACTATTTTTTTTTTAATTTATCTTTATTTCAAACGAATAGTAAGTATGTACCCATAAAGTATACAGTTCCGTGGGTCCAAAGAGTCCAAACTAATATTATATCCAGTGCACGTTTTATATAAAAAAGAGAATTTCATGATTTCATTTCAATATGTCCTTATTCGTAATTATTAGGTATGTTTATAGTACGGTAGGTATGTGAAATTATAAAATGGGCTTGCGTTTGGCCTTCCGACTTTCTTAGTAAGGAGCGATATAGGGGAATGAGGATTTTATAAGCTTTCAATGAAGTTCACAAGATTTCCTACATGAAATCTTGCTGTGGTGTCTTAATTTTAAATAATTATGTTTATTTAGGTACCTACAGACATTGTTTCTTCTAAGCCGGAGATCTTTGCGGAAGTTGAAAACTTCTATGGACAGCTGTACCTATACAACACGTGCGACGGAACCAGCAGCCCACAGTACAGATGACCCAAGAGCCCGTCTTACGCGCCACTACACCGAAGACCTTCCGAACGTTGATCAGGACGAACAAGATGGGCGGCTCTCAGACAGCTTCATAATCTCCGGGGGATGACGGTATAACGGAAGAGCTCCTGAAGGCGGGAGCAACTCCAATTTTGAAAGAGCTCGCAGAAATGTTTAATTCCTTTATTCAATATGGCATGACACCGGAGGCGTGGAGTGGGAGTGTGGTGGCTCTGTTCTTCAAAAATGGCGCTAAAACCTTACTGAAGAATTATAGGCCCATCTCACTACGCTACGTATATATGTACAAGCTGTTCTCGAGAGTCGTCACTAATCGCCTCTCTGGAAGACTCGACGAATTCCAGCCACCGAAATAGGCTAGCTTTCGAAAAGGCTACAGCACCGTCAGACCACATCCATACTGTTCGGCAGATTATACAGAAAGCTGAGGAGTATAATCAGCCGCTGTCTTTGGCATTTGTGGACTACGAGAAAGCCTTCGATTCTATCGAGAGTTGGGCTGTTCTGGCGTCACTACAACGGTATCGACTGGCGTTATATCGAGGTGTTGAGATGCCTGTATGAGACTGCTCCTATGACCGTCCATATCCAAGACCAGAAAACAAATCCAATCCAATTGCGCAGAGGGGTAAGACAGGGGGATGTAATAACCCCGAAGCTGTTTACCAAAAACCCTGGATTGGAATGAACCGCGAGGCATAAATATAAACGGTGAGTTCTTCTCACACCTCCGATTTGCCGATGATATCGTCATCATAGGAGAGTCACTGGAGGAGGTTGGAATGCTGCATGACCTAAACAAAGTCTCGTGATGCGTTGGTCTTGGCAATAATTTGGACAAGACAACAGGTTGTGCCGAGATACATGTACGATTGAGGGAACGGCACTCGAAGTTGTCCAAGAATATGTCTATCTGGGTCAAACTATCGAGGTAGGGAGAAATAACTTCGAGAAATAAGCCGACCGCAGGATTCGTTTAGGTTGAGCAGCATTTGGAAAACTTCTTCATATCTTTAAGTTGCCTTTACCGCAGAGTCTCAAGACAAAGGTATAGGTACAACCAGTGTGTCCTGCCTGTTATGACCTACGGAGCCAAGACGTGGACACTGACGCAAAGACTGGTCCAAAAATGTAGAGCAGCACCTTACAGAAAACCGCAGCCAAATAACAATTATGTGTTTATGTTGTGTTATGTTTTCTGCGTGTGAGTAAGGTTGCCAGAGCTCATTGGGAGGGGGAAAGGATGGTAAAGCGTGAGTGATGCCCAGGGTGTTACAAACGTTTCTTGTGATGCAACACCCGTGGCGTCCATAGGTCTACGGTTACCGCTTACCACCAGACGGGTCGTACGCCTATATGCTGACTTATAGTAATAACAAAGAAAACATTGAAACTTTTGAAGTTTTAAGAACTGAATCATAATTATTAGTACTTTATAATTGATAAACCTACGTACTATTTAGGTACAGAGATAAAGACGGATACCAAACGCAATCCTAACAGCTTCAGATTATTATGTAGAATAAATATAAATAAAATATTAACTGTCGTAACCACAATCAAGACAATTGACAAATATTAAATGCATAAGTACTTGTTTTAATAAAAACGAAAGTAAAGAATCTATCACGCTAAAACGATCTCATGAAACTCAACATTGTGCATTAAGCTTCTCCAGCCTGTTCAAATAAAAAAAAAAAAAAAAACAGGACAGAATGCGAGATAGTTTCTGATTTTATTTAAACCTAGATATAATTGTAACAGGTATCTATTAATATGTACCTAACTAATTCTAAGCGGTGTTTCAGTATCCTGAAAACATAAACATGTAAGTACACAAGGTTAGACGGAAAGGACAAACTTTGCGTATCATGTTAATGAAGTCTTTTGACTTCGTCCTATATTCAATTTTTTAAGGTTTCGTAGAGAATTCCTTGGAGTAACAAGAAACCCTCGTTAGTATTGTTTGGTTTAGCTATGTCATGCTTATTCACAATGTAGTCTGCTATCTTTGGCACATAATCATCAGGTATGCAAGTAATTCTAATAATAACAAAACAATGATTATTTCAAAAAAAAATCGTGAAAAACATGAAAAAAGTAGTGAACCTTTTTTCATATAGTTGTCTGAGTTACTAAAAAATAATATTTTCCATAAATCGAATCATAACTATCAGCCAATCATTATACGCATTGACAAAATATCAATAAAGCTAAAGTGCTTTTTTGTTTGTTAACTAACTACCTGTCGGATCCGAAAAAATCTTTCAATAATAGGAAGCTACATTATTCCCGAGTGTTATATGCTTTTTATCCCGGGAACGTGGGTGAAACCGCGGGGGACAGCTAGTAAGTTATAGATTGGCTTGAATTAAGACTTATCGGTTTACCCAATCCACACAGCTCAACTTGTAGTTCAGTGCGCCTACCATGAGTTTTCAACACTAACGTAATCTACAGTCGCTAGCGACTACGGTGAATATTTAGTAATATGAGCACCGCCTCTAGTGGACACTTTTGGAAGCATTTCATACAAAATGTTTCACCGTAGTCGCTAGCGACTGTAGATAACGTTAGTATAGAAAACTCAGGGTAGGCGTACTGATAATAATCAGTGTTAGATATCCACTAATCAAGGAAAGGTTCGGAAAGTCATAAAATAAAACGGCAACACTAAAATTGGATCTATCTATGGAAGAAACTCAAGTTTTTTTATAAATAATAATGTATGAACTATCTTCTCTCTGCCTTACGTATTAGGGTTCCAATGCAAACTATATAAGTATCATACTAAGTTTTATTCTTTCCGACTAACCTTGTTTTATAAATATTTAGGTACTTAACTTTTATACTGTCACTAATTTAATAATTGTAATTAGAAACTATGATAGTGGATATTTTTCTCTGGTACAATGAAATAATTTGTTATTGTAGAATAGTAGTCTATAACTATATGAATTCGTGTTTATCTTTTCACAGGCCATTTTCTAAATTCATATTACATCTTTTTGAAAAGTGTTATTATACTTTCAGTGAGCGAACCACAAGCTCTTAAAACAAGGTTAAAATAACCTTGTTTTAAGAGCTTGTGGTAGGCCCCCAGATGTTATTAGGGAACGGTACCTACTTAAATAAACTTTATCTACACCCATGCTATAAATCCTCTATTAAAGTTCCTGAAACAGTTAGCTTATAGCCAACATTAAAACACTGGTTGTCATAGTGACCATTATATCATCCAAAACAGTCTTATAATGTTGTACTGAATTTCATTATGCAACTTTTATTTTTTATTTCGGCCCTTTCCTTACTCATCAAACAGCCACATTCTCCGTGGTATCCTAATGAATTTCAAAAAAAGAACATTTTCATGCAGGCGCTTTTCACCATCAAAGCGCCGTAATAAAAAAAAACTTAGAGGTTATTCGAATTCACGTTGTATCCCGCCATTTTGGTTCGATATTAAAATTGCAGAAATGTATACTTTGTTGTTTACAAAAATGAACATGGGTGTAGATAAAGTCTTGTATGCAACTGTACATAATTAGGTATTAAAACCCTCATGTCATACTATTATCACACTCGCTTCGCTTCGTGTGATATTATTAAGCCACCCACATTCATGTTTTAATACTCCTTATTATACAACAGTTGCATAAATAACTATTAATATACTGCTTAAAAACATGGTAATTTATAGTAAGTAAACTTCTAGCTAAAATGATTTATTTTTTACAAAAAATATTCAAATGAATTCGCCATGATTTTAATTGGTATATACGGGATATATCTTCAGACGAAATAAAATATAAATACTTCTTGGTTTTTAAATCAATTTTGTATATACTATAAATAATCATGTATACTTATGTATGTTGTACTAAACATAGCTAAATATTGAAAAATAAATATATAACATGTTTGAGCAGGCAGACTAATTGGTTGTTAAAAACTATTATTTCCCTACTTTATCTCGTGATATCCATAAACTATGTAAACATGTGTACCTTACGATTATTTGGTAGCTACACCATATTTTCTATATTCATAAATATTCTTAAAACTTCAGGGGACGGCTTATAAAAACGTGTTAGGTAACTAAAATGGTATTTATAATTTACTAACAATTTCCTCATGTAAATAAGTTATTAGGATAGATAAATATATATTCTATTTAAAGTGTCATACAGACAATGGCCCTGATTCTGTTGTTCACAACTATACTAATTTTAATGTCACTATGTCTCTCTCTATCAAAGAACATAAGAAAAGGATGTAAGAAATTTAGTCCTGTCAAATTAGTTCAATGCTTGTTTTCAATATAATTTTAGGCGCCATCTATCGCGCTTACGCCTAAATAAACGCAAAATAAGACGGCAAAGATTAATTTGACAACTTAAAATATTATGTTCTATCCCTTTTCAATCATGTTCGTAAGAAAGAGATGAGATGTGACTAAAATTAGTTTAGTGCGATTTACAACAGAATCGGCACCAATGTCAAGATTATTTGTAGTAAGTAGGTAGTTTTTAAAATGTAAGTAGTAACATTTTAAGAATGAAACATTTGTCATATTTGTTTAAGAGTTTATAAGAATTTTGCAGAACTTTTCTAGGAAGATTTATAACATGGTTGATTTAAGTTTGGAAGTTAAAAAAGTTAGCGGAATTAAAATAGTAGTTCTACTACTATTTATTTTCCCTCGATGTCGAAAACAAACCTTTTGTCATACGTGTAGGTTCCAAATTAAATTGTTTTGAACGAGACTCAAAATTTGAGTTAAGGCGCGGACTGACTACGATTTTGACAGGACTCGTTCTTCACTGAAATAGGGTTGAAAATGGTAAATCATAAATGTGTCGACTCTATGAAATGGACTGTTATTTACGGGTTTTCTTTAGATTATACAGAATATACGCATTAAATTGAATAAGTGTCCGGTTAACATTCTAATATAATCCTGTATCTTATATATTCTTAAAAATAAAATTGTTGTCATCGCTGAAAATACGGAGAATTTGGACGCGAAAGATTTTTTTAGACGTAACTTAGGATTTTTTTATTGGGAATATCAAAGCACTTTTTAATATTCTATTCGGTTAACATTTTTCTCAAAACCCTCTTCTATCCACAGTATTTTTTTGTGTTAGGTATTTCATTGCGTTTCGTCATACTCGACTCTCAAAAAAACCCATTTTTGAGATTTGAGCTTAGACCCGGCCTTAAGCTCTGATTGACGTTTTATTATACGGCCTAAGATACTTTATTGTGAGTCATTGGTGCCGATTCTGTTGGCACAAACTAAACTATTCCTAACTTAAATTTAGTTAAGTCCTGTCAAATCGACGTTTCCTATTCAGTTGGCGTACGATTAAACTAAAATTTAGTTTGACAGCACTAATATCGTTTTAGTTACTCAATTTAGTTAGGTGTGTAATTTTTCTATTCTGTTGGTCACGTTTTACGTCAAATTATGTCTAAAATTAGAAATGTCAAACTAAAATTAGTCGTCATCTAATTAGATGTGGATTAAATTTAGTCCTATAGAAATTGTGTTGGAAAGTGGATATTTTGATCTGGATTATTCATAATTCTAAATAATTACATATTAGAAAAAGGACGAAGCAAGATAGGGATATGTTACATACGTAACGGGACTACAAAACGTGAACATCGAAGTTTTATTTTTATTTTTTTGTACTTCCAACGATATACCACTATAGTGCCACAAGCTTATCTGGCCCGGTGAGAAAATCGCTGTTATAGGGCGAGAATTTAATTTAAGTTAATTTTGCATTAGTGGTTGCGGCTATCGCTGATTCGTCGCAAAGGTAAACAACTTTTTCGCGAGAGCTTGTAGAGTGACGTTGCGTTTTCATTTTTATTTTCAAGAATTCGTGTATTTTGTTCTATTGTGTATTTTCGGTGATATTTCACCCAATAAAGATCATCCATGTGTACCAGTGAAGTGAAATGAAATGAATTATGTGTATCATGACTTTTCAAGTTGTCTCAAAAAGTCTATGAAGGGTTTTAGTACAATTACTACCATTATAGTAAAACATAACTTTATTGGACGGTGACTGACTGAGGACTGTGAAACTGATAATTGTTGTGACTGGAAATTATAATATAACTCGACAATGGCAGAAATAAGTCTTAATTTGGATTTGGTTGCGAAACTTAAAACTAAGAAGAAGAAACAACTAAAACTCGACCACCATACGATCGAAATCGACAAGACAGAATATTCAAAGAAATAACATCATATGAAAAGGCTGTATGGTTGAATAACCCTTGCCTATCCTTTTAAGGGTAAAAAAACTACTATACTAGGTACTAAACTCGCCAGGCTAAAAATATATTTATTATGCCTGTATTCCACAGGTAATCAAGATATTCAACATACTTTATTACGCGTTATTGGAAAAGAACACAAATATATACTCTTTTCTTGCCATAATTATACATTTTTTTATGATATTTATGAACTAAATGTTTATTTTTAATTATTCTTCCATTAAAATTTATATCATTCGTTCATTATTTTTCTGTGCTGGTAGCACTCATCAATTCAATTTAAGAGCTGTCAAAATCAAAATTAATCCTGTCATTTCTAAATTTAAATTTAGTTCGATGTGACAACAGAATAGCTCTTAAAAAATCCTTAATTAAAATAAGGTGAATTTTAATTTAGTTTAGTTTAGTTCGGTGTACAACAGAATCGGCACCATTATAAAACAAAAATTAGGATTATAATTAAAAAGATCTTTAAAATTTTAATTTGAAGATGACGTTTGATGCGGACGTCATCATTATGTCAGATATAAAAAACATGAGGCCCTTTTTGTAATATCGGGTGCTAAGACGTTACAGTGTGTATATATTACAATTATACACGGTCAGCACGGTAATACTAAAGTTTTACTTACAGTGCATAGATAATGGTTTCGCTCAAACCACAATTTAGTTTTCTACTTTTATCGTCTTTGATACTCTTCTGGTATTTTTTAATCCACTAGAAAATATGACAATGGCGTGTTGTATACTACCATCCTATTTTTTATTATTGCATAATTATATATTAGAATGTGTCATGTTTGTAATAATCAGAATAAAGTCAAAATATTTTAATGTTCAAAGGCATTGAAGTCAGCTTTGAATAGATGTACTTTGTTATAATTGAAATACTAACTCTTTAGGTATATAAATATCTTATCAATAATACAATTTATAAATAATTTTATATAATCATAATGTAGCAAAACCGCAACGTAAATTCTTTTTCTCTTAAAACGTAACTAATTTATATATTTTTATAATATCACATTGAAATTAATTTAGGTATTTATATAATATTCGAAAATGATATGTTGCCAAGTAATTCTTCATATTACGGATCTTATAATAATTATTAATGTATATGCAATACCAATATACATATAAAATTAATTTTGTAAATATGGAAGGAAGGTAAGTGATCGAAATTAATTTATTTTTATAGGCCGTCTCTTTATTGGATGGCTCGATTTAATTGTTGAAAATAATCTAGTAATTTAACTTAGCACTTGGACAAATCGTCCATAAATCAGCCATTCTGCACAGTCGACCAAATGGAAATCTCACGATCCAAAAACACGTAGAAAACATTAAGATTATTGTACAAAATGTTTTATTTTTATGGCGTTAGATAAAAAGAAAAACAATGTTTAAATAGCCACGACTTTTAGAAAATCGTACTTAATAAATTGATTCTCATCACTTTGGACTTTGCAGGGGAATTCATATTAATCAAGAGTAAACTATCAATTTAAAGCAAAAACTATATTTTCATTGTTTCCTCGAAGTAACGAGATTTCCAGTTTCATTTGACTGTTATTTTAATTTCGACGTAAATAGAGGCAGTCTATGCTTTAACCACAAAATACCTGTATAAACACTTATTCAGACATTTACGGTACCTATGTATATTATTATATACATACATGTACCCATACCTTTACATTAATATGACTTCGGAATTAACACATCATCATATAACGTAGAAATTTTCGTAGGCATTTGTAACGTTTTTATGACACAATTTTATTATATATATTACAAAAACAATTGCCTGACAAATAGAAGTGGTCGATCGCGTGACATCAAAGGGCGACGGTCGCCGACGTCAGTATCGTCCTGAGTGTGTGACGTGCCCGCAGTGCAGGGCGTCATTCGTAGAGGTCTCGTAGCCGATGACTCGCCGTATCTACGACACTGCGAGCGACGCACGCCTAGAGGCCGCCGCCACCACCATACCCCTTCTACAGATGCTTCGTAACTAGCTTTATCATAGCCCGAACTCCCAGAAGCCACTTCATTATCGTACCCCGTAGAGCCGTCAAAGCTCTCTTTGTCGTACCCCGTAGCCCCTTTCTCGTAGCCCGTAGCGTTATCTTCACCTTTGTACGTTGCAGATGTAGAGGGTTCGTACATTGATTGATCGTAGCCCACGTCATATCCTGTAGGTGTAGGTGCATCATTGGTCTTGTTGTACTTCGTCAAATCGTAAATACCTCGGTCGTAGCTGGTTGATCCTTTGTAGCTGGTTTTTTCGAACATAGAAGAGACGTCGTAATCTGGTTTTGGCCAAGCTCTGTCCGACCATGTGGATGTTTCGCTGTCGCAGGGTGTCACGGGTGCGCTTCGAATTGTTTTTGGTGCGTAATACGTTATCGTGTCGTCGGTTGGTGATCCACGTTTCTGAAAAATATTGAAATATACACATTTAATTAATGATGAATGAAATATGTCAAACGCAGTCTTTGCTGTCGATGTATTCTATCATATTTTGATAGAATGTTCCTTCCTAACTAAATAAGAAGGAATATTCAGATGTTTTTGTTAAGTCCAAACATTCACAAAATAAAACAGAAAATTGAATTCTATTATACCTTCATAATATTGAAGCTAGGTAGCTTGAAGCGTCACACTTCCTGCAGAAACTTTATTGGACAAACTCCTTGTCGGTTATCCCCGGAGCGGATCATCACCATGCCGTCAACTTCATCACCCACTTGGATCACGATCTGATCACGCAGCAACATCAAGCCGTTATCGCCGTCTGATACCTGGAAAAGTGATACCATTTAGGTATATGAAATTAACATTATATCTACCTACTAGCAGACCCCCGCGGTTTCACCCGCGAACGTTTTGATTTATTTTTCGCGGAACTCTATTTATTTTTCTAAAATAAAAGTAGCTAAGTTACTCCTTATAACATAAACTATGTTCCGGAACAGACAGACAAAAATGTTTAAAAACTCAATCCGATTTTATTAAAAAAAAGTTGAACTCACATAAAAACTTTGTCCAATGCGTAGATAGAGAATTATAGCTAGATAGGCTGTCAGCGTATAGCGAAGAAGATAGTGATAGTTGGACATAATTACATATATATTTGGATTTTAATTTTTTTACTTTAAGGCCTTTGCTTGCGGCGGCGTCGTGTGACGGGTCGCTCACTTCCCTCCAATATGTCGAGGAGGGCGATGGCTGCCACACGCGTCATACTTGTGAACAGGTGCTGCTTATGGGGGTTGGACTCCTTAAGTTTGCCATTTATTTATTTACTTATTAAATATAGATTCAGTCTACTTTGTAGTTTTGCCGCCGCGCCGGGGCACGCAATTGTTGTCAGTGCGATTAGAATGTAAATATTATGTAATGAATCTAAGCTTGTTTTGAAAAGAGTAATTGCTGAGTTTATTGCCGGCTCTTCTCAGCAAATGCAACCTTCCGAACCGGTATTAGAGTATTAGAGTCAGACTTTTCATAAGTGCCTGCGAAGGTCTATTTGAATAAATGATTTTGAATTTTGATTTTCATCGTATTTAGAAGAAATTATCTGTACAACTTGCATGATATTGACAGAAAATACACTTGAGTATAGTAATCCTTTGAGTTACTTACTGTATCAGTTAAAAAAACTACTGACCGATGAAAGGTTATGTTTGGTTCATTTCGTTCACTACGGCTTTTACAGCCAATTACACAAAAATTCACCATCATTCATTACACACCAAACAATATCTTTGAGAATACATATATACAAAGCAGCATATTTTTTTTTCGGTCCAAGCGGTATTTTGTAACTTCTTGAGTAAACAAAAAAGAGGGGTTCTATCGCCGAAAGCGGGACATACTAAAAAAATCCAGACAATTGCGTTAATAGTTAAAAAAAAAATTTTTTTTTCTTCTTTTTGCGATGTAACTGCAAAACGCTTTTCGGATTTCTTCCTTTACTTGTGCTACATGGAATTGCTTCTTGCCAAATTGTATGATTCTAGATCAACGGGAAGTACCCTATAGGTTTTGATTCCCTTGCGAGCGTCAAAATATGCGGCATATCTTTTGATTACGTTGAATTAGATGTTTGTTTTTTGTATATCACAGTGACATTTAGCGCACATTGGCGCGGTTATCCTTGAACACCACTGTGGTTTTTAAGACGCGTCACGGGAAAGCTTGTGCCATTACTGTGCAGTGGTGTCTTTATAATTTTCCACTTCTACGTCCAATGATGAGTAATCCTCGAAAAGCGGGACGAATCTGTCACGCGCAGGCTAAAAATCGGGACGTCTGGCAACGCTGATAACATACAATTAGGGTTTCACTGCTCTCTTCAACAAATATCATATACACGAACTTTTTTGGCCTCAACGACACTGAGGTCAAACAATAAAAACCTATACGCGAGATAGGGACAAAAATACGCTTATGCCTGCTCACACATACACGTTTTGACATATGCATGCGTATCTTGGCCTGTCTACCTGTAATTCTCCGTCTACGGTGCAATGCATTTAAAATTGGAATGTCAAATATCAAAGAATATTTAAATCAAAAGCACTAAGGAGTATTGATATCAACTTCGATGCAAATCACCCCTAAAATAACTTTCTACCCCTTTTTAACCCCGTTAGGCGATGAGTTTCAATAAAATATGAAACACGTCTTCCATCAATTCTGTTAAAGAATGTTTATGCAAAATTTGAATTAGATCGGACCAAGGAATCACGCTGTCCCATACAAACTTTGCCCCCGTTTTTCACCCCCTTAGGGGTAGAATTTCGGAAAATCCTTTCTTATCGGATGCCTACGTCATACAAAAAACACACCCTCCAAGTTTCAGCTTTCTACGATCAGCGGTTTAGGCTGTGCGTTGATTGTCAGTCAGTCATTCAGGACAAAGCATTTTATATGTATAGAAGATTACATAAAAGGAGAAAATAACTGATTGACAGATGTATAGTCAGCGTCAAAATTGACACATTCTCTTGAGAGTTTACATGAAAACTGCGAATTGCGTAATGTAATGTGACACGGCGGGCCGTATGCTTGTTTACCGACCTAGTAGTATAAAAAAAAAACACGGTACTAAAATGATCAGCTGACTTTTGACGCTGACTGTACGCACAGCTTAAATCGCAGGGTCTAGAAACTGCAGATAGGTTCTTCATAATTATAACGTAGGCATTCTCTTAGGAAGGATTTTCCAAAATGCAAACACAAAAATATCGTATCTCAGGTGGAACTGCCAGTTCGGAAACTAGATGTTCGTCCCTCAATCTCACATCAATGGCGGAAACTAGTTAGGTACCTAATACTTATTTATATACAGTCGTAAAAATACAACTCATGATGTTCTTTTTAGTTCATAAAAACATAGGTAGAATCCGAACCAAACTTATTGGCGGCTGTGAAGTGCGCTGCGAGCCGGCTTTGCGCAGGTACAGTCATCTCGAATGTACCGCATATCTTCGTTTTCACTAATGCGCAGTGTTCCGCGCCTAATATCACAGTCGCCAATAAGTTTGACTCAGTCTGTATGGCCCGTCTGATGGAAGCGGTTACGGTAGCCAATTGATGCTTGCAACACCAGGGGTATCACTCGCCACAAGGTTAGTTATACAAGTACCTATGGTAGAGAACGCTTCTAGCGATAAGACGGATGTTATGATTCTAGCTACGCTCTCGCTGTAATTTAAAATAACTAATTATATTATTAATTTTCATACGGTGTAACAATAAGGAGTGTATATCCTTGTAACTAATAAAATAATTATAAGTTAATAAAATTATACAACCTGACCATGGCAATTCGACGATAATGAAATTCCACGTAATGTTATTCGTTGGAAAGAACTTTTTTGTTTTAATATTCAGGCATTTTCCAAACTTTATTCAGAATTATAAAACATCAATTAGAACTTATTATATGAATTACTATTTTCAATCAAAAGAAAAAAGTACTTCAGCATAGTGATGTAACCCACGCCACGAATAACATGGGTTGCCTTACTCAGCGGTTCTCAAACTTTTTGGCGACCGACTCCTTTTGGAAAGCGAAATATTTGATGGAGCCCTAAAATAATCAAAACTAGTTGTTATGTGTTGTAGGTATAATTAATTTAATAAAATGATTGGACTATCGCAATCAAATTAACTATTTTGATTTATTTATTTTTAAACTTGTCTTCCTAAAGAATGTATTTTGGCCACTAATATGGTGGTGCCCCAACAGAGGCTATGCGGAGCCATAGGGTTCCGCGGAGCACACTTTGAGTATGGCTGACTAGCCAGCTAGCTAGTTAGACGTAACTAAACGTTAATTTGTTCGAAGGTTTTGTATATCGCCTAGAAATACGACATTGAATATACATTTTTAATGTCAAACTGTCAGGGACTCTTCTATACAAGCTATTTTCTAGTCGGCATAGATGGACAAATGCTAAAGACTGATTTTGATAAAAATAAAACAGCATAGGATTTCTGAAATTGTTTAGTCTTCATTATCGCTCAAAAAGCCCCCCTCCTTCGCCTTCCAATTATAAAAAAAAAATGCAATAACTTACACTTTTCTATACAGACTTATAACATGTAGATATCCACATTCTTACCTGAAGATTATGCGTGACCTGCAGTGGTCTTTCACCAGCTTGCAACTTGGTGCAATACTTTGAAGGGAAGTATCCAATCTTGCCCAAACATTTGCCTTTCCACCAATCCGGGTCAGATGTGTCAATCACTGTCACTTTATATCCCGCTTTCAGGTCCAATTCGTCAGCATGACGCGATTTGAAGTTGTATAGAATCACGTATAGATTTGTTGGTAACAGACGCTGATGTTTCTGAAAAGTAAGTATAAAACGCGTTTGAAAAAATAGGCAAAATATTTGTACAACTGATTGCAGGAATTATACCGTCTCACGACTTCGTAAACTTATTTAAATAAGTGCGTAAATAAAGCTTCCCCTAACTAGGTCAAGATTGTTCCGTAGAGGAGCATTTGCGCTTCGGATAACTAGTCACCGTATAAAGTAGGCTAGGGTAATGTATAATTTTCATTCAAAATGCATTCGAAGTATAGAAATAACATTGAAACCGGAGGCACACAAGATCCTTTATCGAGAGAGACGAGCTCATGTTATAATCAGAATAAACTACAAATATTTAATTATTATTATTTCTGAAAAAGGTAAAAACAATTTATAAATATTATAATTTTACATAGGTTATTTTTTAACAAACTTTTTTTTATAAACCTATATTCTCTGTTTATCCCGTAAGGCCTAAGTGTAAGCAATTTTTGTAATTCCGTCTAATATGGATGAAAAAGCGTGGGGCGCTTTTCCTTGAAACCCAATAGAATTTCTAAGCATATTCATTATTTTTTATGTATGAAGAAGTGTCGTAAATTACAACATAAAAAGCGCACATGCTTTTTCATTCAAATATTAGACTATATCACAAATATTGCTTACACTTAGGCCCTTATGGGATAGACAGAGATGTTCGTAGTAGGTCCGAATAAGATCTCGCCCAGAAAATTTTAAAATTCGGGAATAATGAAAGTGGATTTTCCATTTAACATAGGCTACTGCT
Organism: Polyploca ridens; assembly: GCA_951394255.1. Classification (NCBI taxonomy): domain Eukaryota; kingdom Metazoa; phylum Arthropoda; class Insecta; order Lepidoptera; family Drepanidae; genus Polyploca; species Polyploca ridens. Next base: position 7,598,794 of record OX596250.1, read on the forward strand.
ATCCCTAACAGAAACGCGGGAAAAGCCGCGGGGGACAGCTAGTTAGAAATAATAATTTAGTAAATCTTAAAATAGTACAGTAGTACCCAATTAATATGGCTTACCGATGTACCTGCGCAGAAGATACATTTTCAAAACGTGGGAAACGCTATTGGTCGGCAGCTGCCGCCATGTTAGCGCGCACCGTGCGGAGGGGCGTGTCTTGCGAGTGAGACGGAACTATCAGCTGTAGTGTATTATGAACCTTATAGTAGTGATCTAAGGTTGGTTGTAAGTTTTAAGCATTCTTTCGTTAATCTTCGGGGCCATACTTTCTTTTCTGCGCGAACGAAGATTCACGACGCGCCATATAAGTTGGGTAATACTGTAATACCTAACCGAGGAACTTTTTTTATTTATTGATCATCCGATACAACATAGGATTACTTCTAAACTTCCATTAATTATACTTACGCTAGTCTGCTTGACCGGTGAAGGGCATGGACTGGCACTGTTCGAAGACAGGCTTTTGTCTGGCTCATCGGGTAGTTCCACGCTACTCATGCGACCTCCTCTAGCACTGAGCAGCCTTCTGCTATGCACCGGTGATGATGGCGCTGTATAACATCCAAATGTTCTAATAGTCTCTCGATATCTGTTTTTGAGCGTTAAAGACGCCATCTTTTATAGATAGATGTATATTAATATTGAAATGGAAACTGTTTTGTTTATTCTGAAAGGATCATAATTTTTTGTATCCATAGCCTACATGTTCAGCCTTTGAAGCAATAATCTTATAAATTAGGTAATTAGTTTAAATAAAATCATTGGTGAAAGTTATGTAGTAAGTAGGTATATAGCTTTTTCTAAAACTAACACGCAAAATGGTTTCCAACAGTTTCCGTTCCAGTTTCCAGTTCACCGATAATACGCCTTATCAATTGCGTGAGAACCAATTTTAGGGGAAAACCGTACTTTACTCGAAAATATTATAGAGGTTGAAATAACTTTGTTAACAATTGCAGCTCAAATTAAATGTTTCTGTGAAAATCAATGCTAGGTGCTTCATCTTATAATATTGGTTCTAAGAACAATACAAAAATGTAACTACAACTAAAGCATCAAGTTACATCTTGTTTCTAATAAATAACGCAGAAAAACAACATTGTATCAGTAAATCGATAAAGCTCTAATGAATATTGTGATCCTTGTTAGATATTGATATCTATTACATTTGAAAACAATAGCAGTAGTAGTTAATATTGAATTTGTTTGTGATTATGGTTAACTTCTTATTTGAACTCTACATGATGATATTTTGGTTTTAGAAACGAAAGGTATTGAATTTCTTATAACGATATCTCTGGTATAGAATATATAAAACCACATAATTATAATCACAGTGATTAAACTTTTGACCACTGTAATAATTCCTTAGATGTTTTATTGATTTAAATAAAACAAAATAACGTACATGAACGTGTATAACTATGAATTGTATAGTTATTTGTTCTATTAAAGCCGTGTCTCATGCAAGTTGCTCTGTAGTCTGAAAAAATAAATAAAATGAAAAATAAATGCATGCACAAAACTAAAAATATGAATTATAGGTAACATCTTAGCTGATGTTGAAATTAATCCTATTCAAGACAATTTTTGTTGATAAATTAATATTGTAAGATTAATTGGGAAGACCAAATAGATTTCATTCAGGAAGCCAATTTTTCAGATCTTGTTCAAAAGAAGTAATAAAAGAACGATACAAATCGAAAGCATTAACACGATAGGAAACACCACAAATCAGCTTCGGACGACGTTGAAATCGCACCACACAAGGAGATTATCTAGACATCAGAACAACGTGGAGTGTCCTATTTATTCTATAACACACAAGCTAAGCCAAGGGAAGTAATTGAGATGAACATCGCTTATACCCACAAAACACTTCTCGACATAAATTTTTTGCCAGAGTCCAAATAACGTTAAGACCTCTTCAGTATTAGAGGAATAGCGAAAGGCAAAAAGTTTGTAGAAACTTCAAACTTTGCACAATAACAGAATGTCTAAAGTTTCAATAATCACAATTATTGTGTTCCAAATAGCCTCCTCTATGCGCCTTCAGGATTTAGCAAACAAATATTTTCTCCTTTTTCCAGTACGTGGAAATTTATTCATAAAGGGACTCACGTGATTTTAGTTTTCAAGTTCCCACTTAGCATATCTTCAATATAGAAATTAGTATCAGGTGTTAAGGCCTTCGTGGAAGCTATAGGACATTTTAAAGCATGTAGTTGTTTGGACTCGGGCTTTATTATTAATTCGATGCTCGTACATAATACTCGGCTGCCCTGCGAGGGCTGCTGATCGCGTTGTGGCCGTCTCCTCAGCTCCCCGCACTCCGGCGAGTCCAGGGACAGGCTCTTCATTCTAAGGTTCAACTTTTGACGTCTCGGTGAATGCGGCGCTATAACATTGACGCAGTATAAGCATTGGACTTACCAAGTTTATATAATTCGAGGTTCGTATTTGATTGTGTTTTTATTCATGAATAATGATGACTGTCTCTAATGTTATTTGGAAATGGAAGTTAATGTTCTTTTCAATATTGATGTTAAAAATTTCGTGTCTAGACAAACGTTAATGATTCTCGTAGCAACTAAAATGTATACTTATGTGAAAAAAATATTATAATCTAAGTTATTCAATTGTTTCTGATGAGAATAATAAAGTTACTGTTAATATTGTTAAGAATATCTTTCTCACTATATATATTCAAATAACCTTAATATATTAAGAATTAAAATATATAAAAATATGTATAGTGAAAGAGATATTTCAATCTTATAATGTAAACAATCACTAACTACAAGCAACTAGATAATATATTATCACGTAAAATAAATGATTAGGTACAGTTCAAAAGTAGTGCATAAGCAGTGCAAACAATATTAATAAGAAATTATAATAGAGATAAATCGATGCAAAAACACTAGTATTCGTGAAAAGATCCTAACAACTACTAGTTGTATTATAATAAAAAAGGTGTGCAAGTATCTCATTAAACAGTACTGCGACGTTATTCAGGTGGCTGTTAGTACTGAATAAGATCTATCAGATGCAGCTTGCCATCAGGAGCTCTTGATGGATGGAACGGTAGGTAACATAAAAGTGGCATGTAATGAATGAGTTTTAATAACAAAATGCTCGTTGATCCAACGAATGTCTCAGTTCAAATGGAAGTTGTCTACGGGAATTCGTTTTATATAGGATGTTAATAATGGTACCAGGTAAGGGACTGGTGCGGTCTGCCTGTCTCAACATTTGGGCACTCTTGGAGTTCTTCATTGAACCTGTGTGGACAAGTAAACAGGAACGAGTCTATAATTATTTCAATACTGTCTCTAATGAGCCCTGTCACTATGGGAGATGCCCTGTAAATTAATGGAACGCAAACTAAAAGGTGGATGAGTCGTAAACAAAGCGAAAACAAACTAAAACGTTAGTCAATTTGTTGGTACATTCTAGTAAGTATGTTACGTTAGTGTTCAGGTTAACTTACTTTACGTGTTCTGTGACGTTACTCTGTTCGGCGTGAGTTACGGGATAAGTGATTTTGATTAATCGTGATGCGATAGAAGCGAGAGTTTGAGTTATGAAGGATTATAAGTGCAAGTACAGCGATTTTATGTTAAAATGTTGTACTGCCGTAAGAAAAACGCATGCATTTATCGGCACGCCGTGATAAGCCATGCACCACTTACATTCGAACCCGATCGGTCGTAGTTAAATATCTCCGTATTAATAATAAAGTAGTGCTTTAGGATAATTAGAAAAAAATAATGCTTAGATTTGACTTTTATTGTAACAATAACAATATACATATCACAGTACGCGGGGCGCTTCGGGGTAATAATAAGTAAGACATCCGAGAAGCGGCTATCGGGGACATGCCAAGTTGCCGCGCTGAGTCAGTGCTCTTGTCTACGAGGCGATAGGATTAAAGGTTTCATTCCCGTGGGGTAGACTCGTTGCTAATCATTTTTTCTTGCGGACGCTCGCCGTGGACTTGAGTATCGAAGGCGGGGGATCACCGTTCTCATTAATGAAACATAGAGGTTGGCCGAAAGGTCGCGTCGTTGTCTGCTCCGACTCTGCAAAGATAACGCGCGAACGAAACAAAATAAATAAAACAAAATTATATACCTAGTACGTAAATTGAAGTAAGACATCAATAATAAAAGGAAAATAATACAATAAATAACATAATATAGTAAATTATAAACAATTAAAGGAAATGTTGTTTGTTTATAGGATTCGGACTGTTATTTTGACATGTAAGTCGATATCGCCCATTTATGAAATGAAACCCTGTGAAAGGACATGTTCAAGCATCTAGGGTGTTTGCCGAGCTTCGTCTAGTTTTAGTCCTATGTCTAAACTAACACTGCAATCGCGAAACAAAAATAAATGAACATAAAATACTGAACACACAACGAAAACGAGGCACCGTAACCCAGTAAGAAGACGGGACAAACAAAGCTGTGAGTCTTAGAGAGCGATGCGCTACGGCAGCCGAGGGCGCGTACTTTCCGGCAG
>OX596250.1:7603568-7713341 GCA_951394255.1 Polyploca ridens
GGTTCGTGTTTAACCAGAGCATCACTTTTCTCAAACCGTTCTCAGCCCTATCCACCATCTCTTCCCAAGATTTTCCATGAAATAGTAATGCCGTATCATCAGCAAAAGTGACTACTTTGCCTTGCATTAGTTCCATGTCACAGAGCTGGTTTATATAAATGAGAAATAAACACGGACCCAGCACACTGCCCTGTGGGACTCCGTAGGTTATCATTTCTTCAGCACTTACATATTCTCCGATTTTGACTCTTTGTGATCTATTAGTGAGGTAATCAGCAAAAATTTTAAGAGTCAAACCACGAATACCTACCTTCTCCAGTTTAGTCAGGAGGATTGGGATAGAGACAGTGTCGAATGCCTTTGCAAGATCCAGGAAGACCCCTACGCATTTATTATTTTTGTCCAAGTTTCGAACTACGAAATTTGTCAGTTCATTTACGGCGTCTTCTGTAGACTTACCTTCAGTAAAACCAAACTGATTCTTGGAAATAATATCAAATTTGGTCAAATATGATACTAATCGTTTTTTCAGTAATCTTTCAAGGACCTTGGAAAGTGATGTTAATACTGAAATTGGTCTATAATTGCTTACACTGCCTCTATCCCCTGCCTTATAAATTGGTGTTATTAAAGCGGTCTTACAATGCGCTGGAAAAATACCATTCTTGAAGCATAAGTTAGATATGTGAGTTATGCATGGCAAAAGCACATGTCTTGCCATTTTTAAAATTTTGGTAGGGATACCGTCATGACCAGTAGCACAATCATTTTTTAAACCTAGAATTATTTGTTCAACCTCCTGATCATCGGTATCTAGAAGAACCATTGAATTCTGATGATAAGAAGAATGAGCTTCGTGACATATTGAATTTTTATTGTATGTAGTTGATCCAGTGATTTTACTAGCCAACACTTTACCCACGTCAGCAAAGTATTTATTTACGTAGTTTATTGAATCGGTAATGTTGTTTTTTAAGTGTAAAAGCTCAGTGAGATCATTTGGGGTGGTTTTAGAATTTGTGTACGTTATCTCTTTTATTATTTTCCAACTCTTTTTATTATCTCTTCCGGCTTTTTTTAGTTCCATCTTATTGTATGTATCTTTCACGTTTTGTAGTATATTATTACAGTAGTTGCGGTATCTCTTGTATGTGGTTACCACAGTCTTGTTATCAGGCATTTTTTTACTATCACTGTGTAATTTGTCCCGATTTCTTATGCAACGCAGTAAACCAGGAGTTATCCAGGGCCTCAATATTCTCTTCCTGTTAGATTTAGTAATAGTTATATAGTTATTATCAATAACGCTTGTAATTATATTGATAAATATGTCAGTAGCCTCATTTACATCATCAGAGTTAAGAACACCAGAAAAGTTTTTCCTAGACAGCTCCGAGATCACTCCATCATATTTGATCATTTTATATTTAGTTGGATCGTTTTTGTTATAGTTAATGTTGCATAGTGATAGAACTACTGTGTAGTGATCTGTTAGAGAAGTATTTATGATAAGTGTGGATGGCTGGCCTCTTGTTTTCAGCATGACATGATCTAGGCAATTTAGTTCACGTGTTGGTAATGTATGTGAAGGAAAGAGTTCATGAAAAGCTAGCAAAGTGAGATATTCTAGGGAATGCGCGTTACTGTTATTATTGGTAATATTGATGTTTATATCCCCTGTCAAAATAATGTTAGGAAATGATTTAAGTGATATCAGTAGTCCGTTAATTATTTCGAGGAAGTTGTCCAAAACTCGAAAAGCTGGAGATCTATATATGGCAATGATTGCTGTTTCCAAACCGATTTTAATTATTAGACAGTTTCCTTGGAAAGGGGCGGGCTCTGTTACAGTAAGATTCAAATCCCTCTTTGAATAAACAACTACCCCGTCATTTTGGGTCGTGCAATTTTTTGTATAGAACATATTGTAATGTGGGAGCAAAGGTGGCTGATTTAGTTTTTTTAGCCAACATTCCGTCAATATCACTACATCTATATCATAGTTTAAGCGAGCCAAAAAAAGTTCAAATTCAGGCATGTTACGGTCTATACTTCTTATGTTTTGGCATAAAAGGGTAAATGATTTATTCTGTTTACTCATAAAAATGTTTGAAGTTGCCACATCGCACTCCAAAGATTTATAATTAAAGCAGTTGTCTATATCGGAATGTATTTGATTTATGATCGCCATTGATGAAAAATAAATTTGTGACGTAAATTAGTAGTATACCTTCTGACAGTCGTAATGTTATAGAATAGTAATCCAACCATTATGTTCAAGCAATTACATAAACAATCAATAAAATATAATTTTATTTCCAGTTTTAACTTCAGATAGTATAACACAATCAAATAGCTTGCAATTATAACACACCCTTCATAGTACAAAATATTGTTTTGACTTTTACATCCTTTGTTCGTAGTGTAAAATAAACATTCAGGACTTACTATACATGGTTTAAATTGTATATAATAATAATTAAGGTAGAAGGCACAGTTACTAGTTAAAATATAATACAAATCCATATAGTGGCAACAAACACTTCTAGATAAATACAGCGACTTAATAATAACTAAAAAGAAAGTAATTTTGTAAATTAGGCATTGGAAATTTATGAAATTTTGTAGATAGGAATTTTGTAAATAGGAAGTATATAAAAAAATTGGAATACCATAGAGAGACCTTAGAAACAAATTGGTAATTATTTGTCAAGCACTTAAATTTTCCTTGAGTTGCCCTTCTTCTTTGATGTAGATATGTTGCTCACCATCACATTTGCGCATGAATACCTTTCCATTGGCCGTCCAGACGTATTTGAATTGATGCTTCTTAGCATGTTCTCTGGCTAAATAGAACAGTTTTCTTGCTGTTGGTGTCAGGCATTCGGATATATAAACTGGTGTAGCTGTTCCTCCGATTTTCAAAACTGTTGTATTTAGTTTGTTACCAATATTAGCAGCATTATATTTCCGTACCGCATTTATCAGGTGATCTTTCGAGTTCTTGTTCGAGAGTTCCAATACAATAGTTTTTTTAGAATCCTTACCAGGGAGGCGGTATACATCGCGTATTTCACTTGTCAGCGTGTTTAATTGCAGTGTTGAAGACAGATTTTGAGTAATGTTTAAAAGATCCCCATGGGTCTCATCCGATTTACAAGGAATATTTCGAATTTCAACTTTATTAATACATGATAGTCTAGTAATTTCTTCGACTTTATTCTCCAAGAACAAAATTTTTGTGTGGTATTCTTTGTTATCGTTAGTAAGTCTGCCAATCTTCGCATCCATTTCGTCATGTTTGGAACTTAAGAAATTTATTGACCTCTCGATTTCACGGTTTGTGTTCTTTATTTCAGACATTTGACTCTTAATATCATTCATATCCGATTGCATTTGAGATAGGCGCGAGTCATGTTCCGATTTCCAAGTTTGTAGCATATCTTGCATAGATTTCATTTGGTTAGTGAACGATTCAATATGTTTGTTTAAATACCTCTCTGACGAACAGTTAGGCTTACAGCGCCTGGCATCGGGCACTGACGAGTCACTATCGGAATCATCGGTACGTTTTATTTTATTTCTAGTGGTAACAGATCCATGTTTCTGGGTTAATTCCATTGGTAAATTAGTTTTTTCCATTCCAATAATCTTTTGCTTCTGTTTGGATGGCGACTTCGTAAGTTTAGACATTATAAGTTATTTGAATTTGTTGTATGAATGATAATGAGAACGTTTACTGTTTGAATTATTGTTTACGGGCTTAACAATTGTCAGTAGCAGTCGTAGATAAAATAGGCCTACAATGCAGTTCCGACGGCAATGTTCCTGCGCAAGGGGTGGAGCTTAGATCGATATAGATAAGAATATGTGTTTCAATGCGTGTGCGACTTACTAATTGGTGTTGTCCTTTTTTAACGTTAGGTGTCTCCGCACTTCACACAACACTTATCGATTTGCTATCTTTGTTCAACTTGTTAGGACACTGCTGATTTAACAATAATGCGTCAGGCAACCAAAAACACGTCCGCACGCTTTTGCAATCCAAAGGGAAGGGTGATTTATTCATTCTAACTTAAATTATTACCATCTTTTAGTTATCTATATATATAAAATTCAAAGTCCTGACTGACTGACTGACTGATTGACTGATATATCAACGCACAGCCTAAACCGCTGGTCCTAGAGATATGAAATTTAGAGGGTATATTCTTTGTGAAGAGTAGGTATCCACTAAGAAAGGGTTTTTCGAAATTCCACCCCTAAGGGGGTAAAATAAGGGATGAAAGTTTGTATGAAAGTCCGTCAGTTTCGAAGTTAGGATCTTCAAATTTTGTGTTAAGGCTGAAGATTAAACATTACTTTATACGTGTCTCAGCGTTTTTAATAATTCCACCCTCGAAGCGGGATGAAGTTGTTTTGTTTTCTTTTATTGTTGTAGTAAAATATGTAATTTGTTTCCTGTAGGCCACGCGGGCGAAGCCGCGGCTTATTCCCGTTTGTCTACGTTCCCGTTTGTCAACGGTACCTATACTTACCTATAGCGGTGTATCGCGTGCACCAAGTACAGTCAGTATGTTAAGTCTAATTTTAAAGGAATGTAAATATTGGTTTGAAATTAAATAATTACATATTTAAGATTTTTATAGTGTAGTTTTTATGTATTATGTAAAAATATAATATATTATGACTAGTAATTATTTAACCTATGCAAAGCAAAATCAACAACATACGTTACTATAATATACAATGGGTAAACGTTGTTTATTCATTCGTAATGTTTTTATCTAATTGTGACTATACAAAAATAAAAATAAAAAAACAATAAAGTCGAAAATTAAAAATTACAACTTAACAAAGTAAAATCAACAAGTGCAATTAAATAATTATGTACACTAAATATAACGCATGTATATAATTCAACTACACAACACAAAAAAAGCAACGGAATAATAGGTAAATAACTACTAAAATTTAAAAAAAATAAAAATAAACGTATCACAAAAAATTACTGAATAATAGAAATTAAAAAACATCAATTAAATAATAGCTGGCAAAGAGAAGATACTCGCTTCAAAAAAAACTTTATGTCACAGAGACCATGTTCATATTTGTTGAATATTTTACCTGTGTTTAAAAAATATATTGTCAACTAGATAGGTTACATGTATTCTATGTAGTTCTTAGTCGTTAATATGGTAGTTTTAAAATATACAAACTAAAAATAATATTAAATAAATTCGGCACACAAGTTTTTACTCTAACTGTACTTTAACGTGTGCTCAGATACGTAATATATACAAACATAACCAATGTATATGTACCGTTGACAAACGGGAACGTAAACAAACGGGAATAAGCCGAAGCCGCGAGCAGGTGCTAGTATTATATATGCTAAATGAACTACTATGGTCGCAAATCTCTGAAATATCTATCCATATTCTTCTAGGAAGGTAAAAAACCTTCGTCGGTAATATTGACAATACATTTTGCACGCACTAGGTAGGGTTACCTGCAGGGCTATTTTAAAACGCTCGGATTCGATATCGGAAACGGATTCAAAAACTACCGAGGCGATATTCCGCAATTGCTTATTTAATATCCGAATTTGAATATTTTTGATGTTTCTTTATGGAAATATCAATTCGATTCATCGAAAAGTTTTCGGAAATAAAAATAGCAATTGCTGAAATTCGCCTCGGAAATTTTTGATTCCGTTTCCGATATCGAATCCGACGTTTTAAAATAGCCCTGCAGATCCAAAATTAAGATTTCCTGACAAATCCCGGATTATGGAGTAAAATTCCTGTAGTGACAATATTTTACATGTGGATTCGCGTCTCGTATGCGATTGGTGTGGTAACGAGCGTTTGGTGAAAGAGTTATTTAATTTGATAAATACATAAATATAATTATGAATTCCCGGACAGAGTGGCTAATTTCATACATGTCTGGAAAATTCCTGTTAACCCTAGCCTAGGGGCAACTGCTCTCAGGTATCGCATATTGCTATTAGATTTGGAGCTTTCGACGAAAATTTTGCCACACTTATAAAACTCTACTAAACTAAAACACTGTTTAAGTTGTCACATATTTACAGATCACCTGAGTGTAATTATCAAACAATTTGACGTTATTTACGTAACGATTCAAATAGAAAACATAGTGGATAAATAGCGTCTTATGAGCAAGGCAAGGCCGTTAGTCTTTTGTTAAATAATTAATAATATTATTATACGAGTTAGCGTCATGATAATAAATGCCTGTTTATTTATGCACTATGATACTTTGTACCATATAGTGCCTTTACAAGTGCTATCTGCATTAGGTACGACTAGCTATTGTAATGTAATAATTTGGGCTCAGCTGAAAATCAGGTGGTCATAGAAAATCTGATATTTTCTACGCCACCCGTGACTATAGATACGTACTTAAACTATTTTAGGCTGATTTAAGAATGTATTGAGTACTTTCAAAAAACCTTGTATTAGGTAGTAGTAGGTACTATTCACACTACCTAATAATTAACGTGATACATAATATCACCTTCCTCAATTAACGGGTTATCTAATGCTCGCTCAAATTGGACTGTTGTCTAGGTCTTGAGATGCACGCGTTCAAATATACAAATTCTTTAATAATAGTACTCATATGTTATCGAAGTACTATATGCGCTCATGGTGAATATTATCCTAAAACTAAATGAGAGCAAACAAATATAGCGCGTTTTAGATTTAAAAAAATGTTTCCAGGAACTCCAGAATTGGATTGTCATCTCGTATAATCATTATAAGGCAGTTAAAAGACATCAATCAAACTGGTACCTATAGGTTACAAATTTATATTGACATACTTGATAGTACTTATCTGACCTAGAACTATAACTTAGTAAATTAGGTTTTGTCTTTTAAACTTGAATTACACGAAATAATGTTACTGAAATTACGTATGGAATGTACCTAATAACAGTAAACACATATTCGTGTAAATAACATTCTATATTCTCATTTATTTTAGTGCCTAAATTGTCGGCCTTGATTTGTGACAGGTGGTATGGAACAATAAAGTGGCAACGCCACACTAATGCTAAGGCAGGTCGTCTACCTCTTTGCCACCTCTACAATGTAGAGTCTACATTGATAGAGTTGGTACCTATCTAAATTGTGCAGCCAAAATTCGTTAGTTCGACGAACTTCAATACCGCTACTCGTGCTTGGTACAAAAGGTGGAGAATTTTATGATATAAACGGGTGGCTATTATTGCCATTCAATTGTGATAATGATTCGTGCAGGTGCCAGGCACAGGCGGTGACAGACACCGTGATGAGGTGCTTGTTGGTTTATTGAAATTCAAAATTTCAAACACATCATTGTCTTGTAAATAATTTTACTATGGCATGCCATTGTCTAATGGTGGGTCCATGCTATGCGAACCAAGCACGAGCCGAGCCACGATCGACCAGAATTCGTTCGTTGCTCGCGATGTCAAGTGTGGACTGTGGGCGTTACAACGAGCCTACAACGAGCGCAAGTTGAATCCCGGTGTTCGTGAAAAAACAGACAATCGGGCGGAGCGCAGTCGAGCGCGAGCCGAACGCTCGTTCAAGTCTCGCAAGTCCGTCCACGCTACGCGAACAACGAACGAATCCTGTTCGTTTATGGCTCGGTTCGTGCTCGGTTTGCATAGCATGGATGCACCATAATAATATGATATAATACTAACGTAACGTTAGTATTATATCATATTAATGATATCAAATCAATGCCAACTGTTTGTGTCACACGACACTATCTTTGTTTGTTATTTTTAAGTGCCTAAAACTGAACCTGTGAGATTGTGAACAAAAGCGAGCCTAACCTAGTTGACTTTATATGCAAAAGTCAAAACCATGGTTATGCACTTTTTGTATTTGGTTTAGAATTTTATTACATATACCTGCTACAATTCTACGAATAAAAGGTGAAGAACTTTTTGTCAATACCAAATCCCAATACGCCAATGTCGTAGATAATATTGTGATATTATATTACAAAACCTGGTAGTAGGTATTATTTCAGAGAAGTCAAACAAAAGACACAGTATATTTTTCTAGAAAAATGAATGAGAATTTTTCGGTGAAACAGAAAAAAGATAAACGAGAAAATAAAATTCTCCGAAACTTACCTCTAAGCACTTGTGAACAAACGTCGCAAGGGGTGATTTTCTTATATGTATATTCTTGAAAGTTATGAGCCTCGGAATCACCGCTAGCGCGCATCGCCTCTCGAGCAGCTCCATTCCTCCTACAAATTGTTCAAATTTGTAAAAAAAAAGTATAAAATTAGGGTTACATTTACTTATTACGTTAGCTTTCTTAGATCTGGACTCAAGGGAAAAAAAAAATTGCAACGTGTATTCATGGTACTGAAATAATGTCATCAAACTAAAATACAATTGAGTACCTATGTGAAATGAATACATGTAATGCAACCTATCTGCACAAGAGTGGCAGAACTATTAATGGTTGCGGGGTGTGGACAGAGGATCGTTTATCACCACACCATGCATACTCTCTACAGACAATCAAAGACAATTGTTGTATATACGTCACGGATATCGATCGTTGTAGTTCTAGGTGAAGGGTACCGGCAGACAAAGGCTTATCTATCTGGGAGTCGATCGGGAATCATTCCTGTCAATTGCCGCCAGCATTGTTTGTGCTTGTGGTGCTACACCTAATGATCCGCTCCGTAATTACTCTGACATTCATCTGTTTATATCACGAACTGTCTTCTACAGAAATGAGATTATCAAAAAGACTATTTAATAATACAAATGGAAATAAGACAACACTTTTATTTACCGCGAAAACAATGTAAAGCTTCGAGCGGAATGAACAAAGATAAAGGAGGTTTCCAAGCAAATATCTTCGAAGAAGCGAGTGCTGTTGTAGATAAACTAATAAGCTGGTGAATAATAAAGACTAACTTAATGTTGTGTACACACTTAATTATTAAACATGCTAAATGTTGGTATAGTCTACATGTGAAGGGACGAGCGGTAAGTTCGAGTAGTATAGTCTGGGGTAATAGGAACACATTTATCAACATAGGCTCACACCTACGGAGCTGTTACCTCATTGCCATAACCGTCGACACCGCGTGGTACATTTGATTTTTTCTTTATCGATGCAAAAAGAGAGAAACATCAAGATGAACATAACACACGATATAAATGTGATTAGGTACAAATTATTAAGTGATGTGCAGATATCTGTGATGTAGCAATGCTTACAAAATTAGATTAATTCGATTTTAAAGGCTTCGGGCTTGATTATTACCATGAGCATTGAGATCATCACAGATTATATTTTGTTAAGGTGTAAGTGATCCAACTATATATCTATATATCTAGTAGTATTTTTTCATTACAATTGTTGGATAACTTACACCTAAAGCAATGGTCATTGGTTATTATTTAAATGTAAGCGGTTATAAATTTATATAGAGGATAACTAAGTACACCAACTTATAAACAAAATGTTATGTATAAATGTGAACACATTTTTAAATACACTGTCATTCGCTTTGCTGTAGACACTAGCTCGAAGTACAATACTTAGTTGTAGTTTCAATTGTTTCAGTGTGAATAAACAGAAAATTATATCGAGTCGAGTGCTTCTCCATTCGTATTGAATAAATACTATAGTTCCACTTTTGTATGCATCTCGTTATCTGAAGTTTCATTATTTACTCAAGAGCGCTCGTTTACTAACTCCAGAACATCTTACTGGCGACAACGAAAACGTCTAGTATTTTTATTGTCATCTCCGAATTTCATACAGACGGGTTTTTAGAAACACGACAATCACGTCATATAGTATTAGAAATGGAACAATTTCCGATTTTGTAATATTTCTACCGATAATAATAATAATAATTTATTTTCGACACATAATTTAGATTGTGGTTGGAGCCTCCTTTTAAGCAAGCAATGCCTGTATTAGGAGACTACACTCTTCCATATCAATAAAATTACAATTATTTAACTTAACTACTAACATATTATGTGTGAACGTGTTTTTATGTGGGTGTTTGTGTGCGAGTGTTTGTGTGTGTATTGGGGTGTCTGTTTGTTATATGTTATATGTATATTTTAATCAAGTACATTTTCATTTAAAACGGAGACATATCAGCCTTGTTAAGCACGTTAAGGAAGCCTTAAGAATTATGCGAATACACGTACTTTTAATCTTATTTGTCAATAAACGCTTCTAATGCGCTTATATAATTATGTCAGATCAGTTGTTAACGAGATTTTTTCTAGTTGGTTTAATTAAATCAGCTACTGTTGTCCTACATTAGTAGAATATGTCAATTCAGATACAACGGCTGTTATGGATAGCTTAGATCATGTTTGTTCGATTAAAATCAATCTAGCTCGTTCAATTACGGGCTAACACGACGTTGTTTCAGTGAAATATTGACAGCGGGCTATATCCCGAGATATTTTGAACATAAATTCAATAAACTGGATTCACAAATCCCTTAGAGATTTTAACACAGTGATGACCTACTGTGTTAAAACTCTAATATAAAGGTGAATTTTTTTTTCTAGCCAGTATGGGCAACTTCTGAACTAAAGTTCTTAGAGAAAAACGCTGAAAGGAACCTCGAGCTGAATTTTAAAGAAAATAAAAATGCCATTAAAATTTATTTTAAAAAAAATAGTATTTTCGGAGATATGGAATTTTATCAAAATTTTTTTTTTTCAAAATTCTGTTTCTACGTCACAATACAAACAAAATTATATATGACAATCTTTTTCTCAAGTTGCTAGAAGTTATCCAAAATATTATTTTATATTTTCCTTGACCATTTGTAGGTAACCTACGTAAAGTTTGACGACGTGCAGCAAATCTCGCAGGGACCTCACTATGTTTAGCCATAAAGAATTAGCTCTTAGCATTCTGAAAAACAATTAGAGGTCAATTTTGATAACTTCTAGCAACTTATGACCAAGATTGTCATACATAATTTTGTTCGTATTGTGATGTAGAAGCAGAAAAAGAAAAAAAAATGTTTGAAAATAAATGAAAAAACATTTTTTTTTCATTTTTTTAATGGCATTTTTATTTTCTTCAAAATTCATCTCGGAGTTCCTTTCAGCGTTTTACTCTAAGACCTGTAGTTCAGAAATTGTCCTCACAGGCTGGAAAAAAAATCATCCTGTATATCATGAAACAATCTTTACATATTGAGTATTTGACTAATTCTCTATTCAATTCATTCGAAGGTAAATAATGTAAGTGACATACATATATTAAAAGAATTAATTGATACGGACCTTTTGCGTTTGCAAATAGGTACTTACAAATATTAATTAAAACTATTATTTGGATCCCGCAAACAACCTGTGCCACTAATTGAAATTGCTATGCTCTAGAGACTACATAAACGTTGACTGGATTATATGAACGTCCATTACGTGTATATAAAAACCTACCTTCTAGTTTATTACATAGCTAAATAATCAAGTTAATTGTACTTAAACAAACTTGTTATTCTCTAAAAGGTTACTTAAATGCATAACGTAAAGCAGCGGAAAGAGCTTTTAAAACATTTTTAGTTTCAAAGTTTTCAAGTTTAATCTTCTTAGTACGAGGAAAGTTTTCCTGTTCACCTGAAGTGACATGAAATCTATGAAACTATTTATTCAATACGAAAGTTTAAAGCATCATTAGAGAAGCCTGGGTGAAATTATGATTTCACAAATTCAGTGATTCACTTTTTTTTGTCGTAACATGAAATTCTGTTCCAACTAAGAATATGAATTATTTAATTTAGAATCATACATATTTTCTACGCGAAGCGAGCACGAGCCAAGTCACGAACGAACAGAATTCGTTCGTTGTTCGTGTAGCGTGGACGGACTTGCGAGCCTCGAACGAGCATTCGTCTCGCGCTCGACTACGCTCCGTCCGATTGTCAGTTTTTTCACGAACACAGGGATCTGTATAGCGCTCGTTGTAGGCTTGTTGTAACGTCCACACTTGACATCGCAAGCAACGAACGAATTCTGTTCGTTCGTGGCGGCTCGTGCTCGCTTCGCGTAGCATGGACACACCATTAGATCTTACTTATGGATATTTGTTTCTATTAGTGAATGTATTGTGTATCATGTTCTGACTGTGTATCATGTTATGGCGGACTCCTACCTAAGACGCCGCAGGGCGTGGGTTCGATTCCCACCCAGGACATGCATTTGTATGCATGAACATGTCTGCATGTTCTGAGTCTGGGTGTAATTATAAGCTCTGCTTAGTTTGGGATCAGATAATGTGTGTGAAGAATATGTCACAGAAAAAATTTTTACTACGTTTCGTATTAAACGATTGTTTGACTTACTTGTCTGGTGGGGCGGCATGAGGTGGTGGTGCACTAGGCGGTTTTAGGCTACGGAAAGCCTTCAACCACTTGTTCTTCATACTCCCAGCTGATGAAGACGAGAGCTTGCGGTCTACTGCCGTGGCGCCGCTTTCTGCTTTAGCCGCAAAGAGCTCTCTCTACGAAAAAAATGGATTTGCATTAGTATAGAATTCAATCACGCAGAACGACGAAGAACATTTGCTGGCCGCCGTCATTGGTGATACACCAAAGATACGCGTAAACTACGCTGGTATAGAACTGATTACAGATCTGATTTTAACA
The DNA here is from genome assembly GCA_951394255.1 of Polyploca ridens. Classification (NCBI taxonomy): domain Eukaryota; kingdom Metazoa; phylum Arthropoda; class Insecta; order Lepidoptera; family Drepanidae; genus Polyploca; species Polyploca ridens. The sequence continues at coordinate 7,616,259 of OX596250.1, forward strand.
ATGACTGACTTAATTCTAATATGTAATTTATTTTCGGAATAAATATATTTTGATTTTGATTTTGAATTAATGTGCCTGTATGTGGTGAGTTTCCAAAGCACAGAAAATAATCAGAACTCTAGCGCGCTGGAACACACTGGTAGGTACTTATGATGACATGGTGATTTTCAAAGTAGGTACGTATGGTATAAGCAGTGATTCCCAAAGTGGTTCAGACGGACCCCAAGGGGCCCCGCGGGATACTCGACGGGGGTCTACGTTGGTGTGAAAAAAAAGTGGGGGTTCACAAGATGTAAGAAAACCCCCACAAAAATGTATCTGGTTTCGATAGTAAAGAACAAAAATGATGAAAGTGGTCTACGAGAAAAGAAAGTTTGGAAACTTCAAAGGATAGCTGGATTCTCGCTAATTTACAGCTATTACTTATACCTAGTTGATTATCTAATAAATTATTCAGTAAAGCTCAGAAAGTTGTTTTATGCAGCTTTGTTGGCCTAAAACCAGCTTTGACCATTAGGCAATTTAATATCGTTAACCCTAATCAGTCTCCTAATAGTGATCACTGACACCGGTCGGTCTGTATCGTGATAAACCTATGATGATTACTATCATAACCATGAATTGCTTGAATCTTCGCCAGAAGTTATTCAATAAACGTGAAAATATTGGTGCCAACGATTCTGTCAGCCTTAATAACCGCTGACCTAAATTTTCAGTTAAGATTTTAGACAGTGATCAAACTAATCTACCTATTCATGGTACTTACTATAAACAAGATACTAAGTTAATCTTCTTTCTTTACAAGTTTGCTTAAATTACAACAAAGATTAGATACAATAATACACACAATATTTTGTATTCTGATAGTTTGTGGTCCCAAGGCAATATTTTGTTCATTTTAATTAAGGACAATTTCTTGTGGGTGGCGGCGACACGAAAGTTTTCAATTTAATGACACCGCTGCCACACTACTTTCTTTAATAGTATAACTTGTGACCCTGATATTGAAAGTCAAAGTCACTTCAGGCTTGAGGAGAGCACTTATGAAGGTCATAACTACAGAAGATTCCCCCGGTTCAAAATAATAATAAAAATGTCGACAACGTCTCTACAAAATAATGATAATATGTTTTACTCTCGTGATCTATGATTTTACTAGTCTCACAGGTTTTGTACCAAGTTAGCGATGTGTAATAATAGTGGTACAAAACAGAAAAAGAAGAAAATTTTATTGCGATCGCAATCTTGAAATGTCCTTTCATCAATTAGTAAGAAATCTTCTTACCTTTAACATGAAGAAAATTGATTGAAAAAGATTCCCACGATCGAACTCCACACCAAATGAAGTATATTGTTATTTTGGATATCAACGAATAAAATCAAGTATTTTTTTGTTTTCAGTTGTAGTTTAGGGAAAAAATCACATATTTTATTACCTTGACTATCTGTCATATGAGTAAAAAATACATAGCTTACGAAACATATAAATATATACCTAAACACGATTGCCGGCACACGTAGGCACCCCGGATCCTATCGTGACGGTTTGGAATAGCAATAATAATAAGTTTTTCTTAAAAAAAACATTTTTATTTAATACAAGCTTTTTTTGGTGTTTGTACTTTTTGTTGATTGTACTTGCATTGTCTTCCTATATACTCCAAATATCAAGTCAATCCGACCACTGACACTGACATTCGACTTGCAAGATTCCACCCGAACAACAAAGTTACATACATTGCAAGTTAAATAAAAGCTTGTAATAATAAGCACCAAACGCGTGCCAACAGCCTGCTGGTAATGTCCTGTTAATTTATTATCAGTTTCTACTATAATATTTTGGCTGCCAGGTAATGATTTATTGCCGCTACAACTACTAGTACAATTAGATTCCTAGATCAAACGAATTTGAAATAGAACACACGCAATATAAATTCCCTGTCTACATTACATTCGGCGTAGAATAACGGAAGTAATTTTACCTGAAAAAATAATTGATCTTCACACGAAGGTATATCCCACCGAAAAAATATTGATGTACCTAAAACCTAGCCAAGTTCTTTGGCTTAAAAACCTACTCATTATTATGTTTCTTTTTTTACAATGGTACATTTATTACTCCGATATATTGAAAAAAAAATGCGTGTAATCAGTGGAGTTCTATAAAGTATGTAAGTACCTCAAACTAGAATAATACCTAAATACCTATTATTATTATTTCATACCACAATGTCGGTAAACAAGCATACCACCCGCCTGATGGTCAGCGGTTACCGAAGCCATAAGGACGCTTGTAACACACGAGGCATCACTCACGCGTTACCGACCTTTCCCACTCCCCAATTAGCTCTAGCGACCTTACTCACGCGCAGGAACAGAACAAAGGGGATAGAACCTTTGTGGCAAAGCTAGCCGCCGCCATTTTAGTTTTTTTTCAATGTCGCGGCGCACGATGTAACTGGTATATATGGATAGAGGACACTTATACAAACAAAAAATGTTAATCAATATGGTGGCCTAAAGTGTCACGTTTCCGAGATATTTGGAGGTAAAGATCGCCATATGAGAATTATGAAAATCATCAAAAATTAACTTATTACGTGATTATATGCATTCGATTGTATTCAAATAATAGTTCCCAGGTTGATTTATACATTTTTTTGAATAGAGTAAAACTAGGAGCACGAAAAACAATATTTTTAATTACTTACCTACTAAACAGCATCGTAATATTCGCTATGAACCACAATATTGTCAAAGTAGTTCGGATCGTGACTTGTTTTCCATCTTTTCATTATTATACAAACAAAAGTGACAATACTTGTCCTAAAATCTATGTTCCCAAGTTAATTGGAACTAAAGATCGCTAAGTAATGCTCCCTGGGAGCTAAAATTGCAATAGCGTCGTAAATAAATAAAAAAACCCGGTCCCGTGGCCGGCCCGACCTAATAAAACTTCCACCTAAATGAAAGTCCCGTCTTCGTGGAAGACTGCTTACGTGCACACAATGCCAAAAAGGGAGATAGATCAGACCCGATGAATTACAGGCCTATTGCCATCACCTCCCATTCTCTCCAATTTCACTCTTCTTCTTATTCTTTCAATTGTAGCGAGTGATCAACACGCAACTCTTGAGATACCTCCTCTAGGTATCACGATTTGTTGAGTGACCGACAATATGGCTTCCGCCATAGTCCCTTGGCTGTGATGTGTTTATGTTATTCATTAGAAGGTTACCAGCCGAGTGGTCACTTGCCATCGAGAGTCAAAGTGGCGAAGGCGTTCGATCGGGTCTGGCACCGGTGTCTCCTAACGAAGTTACCAGCATATGGGCTTCCCGAGGGACTATGCAAATGGGTCGCCAATTTTCTGTCCAGCAGATGCATAAGAGCTGAGAGATATAAATGCTGGCGTCTCGCAAGGGTCTGTACTGTCCTCAACACTGTTCCTGCTGCATATCAATGAAATGCTGTGTATTGACGGCATTCATTGTACACAGGACGCGCATCGCCCGCGCCGCACCACCTACCCAGCCACTGACCCACTGCCTGTGTCTACTACGTCAGCACCTTTTACGAAGCCCATGCCTGAAAAGGAATCGAAGCGGGTTTGTGATGATGGTTTTGAGATAGTGCAAAGCAGGAAGCACCGTCAGAAAACGAATAAGAACCGATGAGGCACAGCTCCTGTGGAGCCCAAGCAAATCATGCGTGCTGCCATGCCAAACACTCCGGTGTATATTTCTCGTCTACACTACGCCACCAAGGCGGAGGACATCGTGGAGTACATTCGCCAAAGAATCAAGTACTCGCTGAGGGTGCAGCTGTTGGAATCGAGCCGTAACGTCAACTTCAAGGCGTTCATGGTGCGAGTATCAACATGTTTTCTGCACCTCGTCATGGAAGAGGACTTTTGGCCGCAGAACGTGGTGTTCCGTCACTTTCGCGGACAAGTGCCAGATGATCGCACGAAGACATAGTGCAGTGCAGTAGTGTTAACTAACATAGGCTTTAGTGTTTTATACTAACAAAAATGTGTTATTATACTATTTATGTTAGTTTGTAAGGTATAGGGTATGGGCCATAGTAGCCTGATAATAAAGATTTAATATTATTATTGCAAATATTCCTCGTTTCGTGGTGGAGGAAAGCCGCGATCGGCTTGTGTCTGAAATCGAGAGCTCATGACTAGTGTCTCCGATTACGGTCGACTAAACCTAGTCCATTTCAACCCCACTAAGACCCAAGTCTGCGCGTTCACTGCTAAGAAAACCCCATTTACTGTGGCTTCACAATTCCAGAACACGGACACCAGTGAAAGCTTCGGGATCCTCGGCATCGACATTTCTAACGAAGTCAATTCAATAGCCGTCTAGAAGACAAGGTTAAGCTAGCATCCAAAAAACTCGGAAGTGCTCAACAGAGCGAAGCAGTACTTCACATCGGGGCAAAGGCTGCAACTTTACAAGTCGCAAGTCCGGCCTTATATGGAGTACTGCTCTTACCTGGATACCAGTTTGGGCCTTTGGACTCGGTTCAGCGACGTGCCATTAGAATCGTCACGATCCCGAGCTCACAAGCGGCTTAGGGCTCCTCAATCTGAGAAGAGACTTTGCCTCCTTATGTGTGTTCTACCGCTTGTACAACAGACAGTGTTCTGTAGAATTGTTTAACCTGATGCCTACGGCTACTTCCTACCATCGCAAGTCTCGCCATTGACGGGGAGTCCATCCTCACACATTGGAACCAAAATAGTATCGAACTATGCGGTCTCAAAGGAGCTTTCTTCGCTTACAATCAGGCGGGCCGTATGTTTGTTTGCTACCTAAGTAGTGTAAAAAAAACCTTTTATTTAAAGGTTTGAGGTCACGGCTTGTTTCTATTATGTGTTTTATTTTATTTTTAAAACCGTAATGCGATATTATTTGACCACTTTTGCTTAAAAACAAGAACATATACTGTACTTAATCAACATTAAACTTCTCATTCGTCTCATATTATATATACATCGATATTCCAATATCTCGGTAAAATGATATTTTAAGACAAGTATTGTCATTTTTGGTTAATAACGGCGACATGGAAAACAAGTTAACCACTACGATCCGAGCTACTTGACAACATTGTGTTTCATTGCGAATATTGCGATGCGGTTTAGTAGGTAACCAATTAACGAATATTGTTTTTTCGTGCTCTTTGTTTACTATATTCTAATAAATAGTTAAATCAACCTGGGAACTATTATTTGAATACAATTTAATGCATATAAACACGTAATAAGTTAGTTTTTAATGATTGTCGTAATTCTCATATGGCGATCTTTACCTCCAAATATCTCGGAAACGTGACACTTTAGGTCACCATATTGCTTAATATTTTTTGTTTGTATAAGTGTCCTCTACCCAAATATACCACTTACATCGTGCGCCGCGACATTGAAAAAAAATCAAAATGGCGGCGGATGGTTATGCCAGCTCCCATACAAAAATGTTCGTACCCCTTTATTTGTTATTTGACTGCATATTCTGCAAGGTGGAGGGGTACTTCCCCAATTGAGCTGCTCTTTGAGCGAATAACCGCTATGCTGTACCTATCATCTCTCTTTTACTTTGAATATATAAAGTAAATAATATACTGCTTATAATTGCTACTGGTTTTGATGATCAAGAGAGCGATTAGTGTGTATTTAAATAGTGAGTTTTGAGAAGCTTACATTTGTATGAGATAAAGCTAGAATATTGATTTGGAGGGATTTATAGGCTATTCTCCCTAGTTATGGGAACAATAGCGTTGTTAGAGTGGGCAAATTGTGTTCGAATGAGTTTGTGTAAATATACATAACGGGCAATTTGGTGTCGCCGGCCTTTTATTTAACTTGACCTGAAACACTGTAGTATGTTTAGAAACCTTTCATCCAATTTATTCTATTGGCTTCATTGTTAAGTGCACCTATTTTTAGTTTTAATTGTGTGTACCTTTAGGCAATTGCCAATTTAAAATCTGTATCAGAAAAGTTGAGATCAGAGTAGGAGCTCTATTTTCACGCATTCGTCATCGATTGTGCATTCGATTAGCAACTAGAGTATTATACTTCGCTATTATTAAAGCGAGTTTACAACGCAGAAACTAAATAAAAAAAAACTATCATTAAATAGTATTAATATTAACAACACATAGGTACTCAGGATATTTGAATACTTATTTCCAGTCAATTACTGAAGACAGACTTCACGTTTCCTCGTTACATTAAGGAAAAAACGAGCTGAATAATAATTTAGTCTAACGCTGAAATCTTATTGAAGTTTCACTGACGGGAAAATATTGCTATTACGAAGAAGGATTTCAAAATAACGTGAATAATTTTGTGGGCGAAGCGTGTCGGTATGAGAACATGAACCGAGTTATGAAAATGGTAAACCCTGTCTTTAGTTTTGCATCTGTCGTATAAACAATGCGGAAAATATACCTTTCTGAGAACAGTCTAAGGTCTAAGATGGGTGTAAAAGTAGGAATATAGAGATGGTATAGGCGCTAATTCATGAGGTGCCTCCGAAATCTGTTGATCAAGTAATTGGGCAGATATAAAACTTACAATAGAATGAAATGTTAGGCGACTATAGTTAATTATGAAGTAACAGAATTGAATATCAAGTTGAAGCCTAAATGCCCTAAAAGGGCATCCACATGGATAGAAAATAATCTAAATAGTAACAGTAGATTCCGTTGAAAATGGCAAAGTAGGCGATAAAACTATACTACGATCTTTATTTATCTGCGTCATAATGGCGCACTTCTGTTAGTACACTACCAAAACTGTAAAACGTCACAATTTTGACACCACTGATAGTTCATTGGAACACAATTGAAATAGCAGACTTGGGCCTGGTTCAAGACATGCTCACACCATTATAACAACAGTATTTTTCCTCAACGTGTAAGTATTTATGTTAGTGCGTAACGGACGCTATCGTCAGGATAACAACGGTGATGAGGTTATAGTTCCCGCCCCCGTCTAAGGAATATGAGATTTCCTGACAAAACCCCTGATTCTTATGTGAAATTCCTGACATTTACTGTGAAAATATTATTCACGCGCGTTGCCGTCGCTTTTGTGATCGGTACGGGGACGAGCGAACAAGCTTTTACTCCAAATCTTACTGATTAAAAAATACCTGACAAATTCAGATTGTTCCTGTTTCCCTGTCAGAAGGCCTAAATTCCAGTCATGTCTGGAAAATTCTGACGCCCGGTAACTTTATCCCCGCCTAGCTTGCTACCTCGCTTTAGTTGAAAATCTGTCGCCGAGCAACCGACAGTATGTTCGAGCAGATAAATATGAACGTCTTTAGGAAGACGATCCGGCTAGGATTTGCGTGCTTTGACCAAATTACGATTGTAAAAGTAAAAACTATAATTAAATATGCCGAGGGCGATATTGAGAGCATTGAAAATATTGACATTATAAAATAGCCAACTGTATTTACCTACTTCTGGTATTCAATTTTGAACTTCTTATTCAAATTAAAAAACTATTTCTAATAAATTGTTAATTATTATCTTGCTTGAGAAAAGCAACGATGTTTTAGTTTCCAAAGTTGTTCTAATGGGAACTGAAACTTATATTATTAGGAATACTATGAGCAATAGATGTGCACAAAATAGAGAATGAATTTCGAAAACTTGATGCTAGTAGGCAATTAATTTATATTGTCCTAGTACTTTTAAAGGTCAGACAATAGTCTGAAATAAGGTACATTACGTCATAAAGAAATGTACTTAATTGCAGGTATTATACTAGTTTAGGAACATCAATGGAACATGTAAATCAATCTGAAAGAATATCTGGAGATATTTACACTTGCTATGAACTGTGGAATGCAAATCAAGTCATTTGCATACCTTTCAGACTACAGACCTTTCACGACTTTACAGGTTTAACAGATTTATTTTTTGTACGTAGGCTGATATTTTCCAACAGAATTAGAGTTTTTTGGTAAACATTTTTTCAATAGTTTCTCAACCTTTATTTTGTGTATGTTCTATCAATCTATAGCAATTTAAAGAGATACACCATAGTTCTATATTATTTTCAGTATTTTACTTATTAGCTTTGAGAAATAAGTGTGCTTTCTTCTTCTATGACATATTGTAGGTATAAGCTTTGTGTTATTGTTTTTTGTTATTTCTTTTATTCTAATTTTAAACTTTTGTTTTTGTTATTGTTTGCATTTAGTCTTACCTGAGGTCTTACTAATGCTATTATTCTTTGTAAATGTTGTCGTTTGTGATGTCAAATAAAGCTATTTCTATTGACATATAATCTTCTGACTCTACATGACTGTATCTGAGTTGTGATAATATTTTAAATTCGCCTCTTTGATAGAAATATCAAAATCTTACATATATTATATGTATACCTATTTTAGAATAACCGTGAGGGATAGGAAGGTACGTATACAAAGTTATACTTAAATTAAATGCCTATTTCTCCAAAAATATTTTTTTATTATTTAATTTGCATTCCACATGAAAAAAAAAACTCGTAAAGTTATAACTACTATAATATTATTGCGATAATCCCACATATTTTCACCGTAAAATCATAGCATAACTGATTTTGAGGCATAGTTCATATGATTTAAAAACTTCTGCAATAACAAATGAAAACCACCAAATGGTTCATCCGATATGCAGCATGCGCGATGCATATGACTTATCCGTCTCTTTCTGCATATATATTTTCACCGACTTTTATGAAAACAGTGAACAGCAACGATTTCCATTAGTGATTATCGATTGGAATAACCTTCACCTTAATAGCATGCGACTCAAGATCAAAGGCACAGTTAACGAACTTGCTACTCACTTTGAAAACATGTGGAAACCGTTGAAGCTTGAAAATAAGGGATTATGAATAGGTATAATAAGGTTTAATTTTGTTTGGTGGGTGAAATAATATTTTATGACTTAGGGTCAGTTCACACCGAGACGCGACGCAAGCTTCAAGCTTAGATAGCAATAGAATATAGAACTTTATTTTACTCTACCATAAGGTGCGCATTTCAGTAAGAGAATTCGTGACAAGTGACTCGGGCGAATTTCTCTCCTTGAAGTGTTAACCTTTTTGTTTATTAAATAAAATTAATTGTTATTTTAAAAAGTGCGTGCCGCGTCGCGTCTCGGTTTTAGCTGACCCTAATGCTATAAGTGGACGGTTCTGAGGAACTGAGCTCCATATACCTACATATACCTACCTGAAAGTCAATAATCCAATGCAGGAAATATTCTACATAAGTTTTAGCAATAATAGGTACTTACTTGCTACTTCATCTCAGAGGCGTTCAAATTAATCCAAATAGTTTCGAATAAGCGGTACCTATAACATTAATAAAAAAATGGACCATAGAAGAGGTAAGGTATCTATTTATTAATTTACGTGTGGTTTGCAAACGCTGGAATGATACAAATAGGCTTCTATTCAATACCTAGGTACTGGACATCCAATGCGGATTATAATTTTACCCGTTGATAGAGTACCCACTGTAGGGATGAATCGAGTAAGGTTAAGATTACGAACAAAATAAGTTTTGTTGTAGGTGCTTCCTAGTCCTACTCGGCTTTTCGGTCGCTAGGTAATTTACCTCTGTGGTAACGATGCAATACTATAATGTGATGTTTCAAATTTAATAATTATAAGTGCCTACTACTTACATACCTACTTTAGAAATACAATGCTTTAGCTATATTCCATAATGCCTGGGTAAAACGTAAATTTCGATGTCGAATGTTTTTTTTAACCGACGAAAAAACGGAGGAGTTTTACAAGTCGACGCGTATTTTTTTTTAATGTATGATCACGCATAACTTTTTGCAGAGTAGTCCGATTTTGTTAATTCTTTTTTTATTGGATAGGGTATACCTCGAAGTCCCATATACAATTTGCAACACAAAAACCTACCCTAAGGGTGGGAAAATAGGGGCGATTTATTGTTCACTCACAGATTTTAATGCTGAGTTGTGTATTACATCAAAATAAATCAAAAATTAAGCATGTTAAATTAGTAGATTATAGCCACAAAACATTATAAAATAAAAACTGTTTAATTTTAAAGTTATATTCAAAATTATTTTTTGCTTTTCAGTTTTTCGGTGGTTATTCTTTTTTGTTAAACAGTTTTTTAAATATTTAGGTAACTATTTGATTGGGGCGAATGGGTATCCTATTAGATAAGGCATCAAAATTGTACCTACCCAATTAGTCTACGTGTAGTAGACATATCCTATACCGATGAATCTCAGTATTCTCAGGTTAGTAGGTACTATAACAGACTCGACTTGTTTACCGGCGCCCTTCGTTGCTAGGGCACTACGTAATGGCTGACGGATTCGTTTATTTATTTATTCAGACAAAATAGCCTATACCAAAGAATTTATAATGGTAGCGGTGATATTCCCTATGTAAATCTATGGTGCCTAGTTATTATACATAAAATTAAATTGCTATTTACCCAGAATTTGGATTCAGATAGGTAATTACTACACCAAAGATATACGACGAATAGGAAAGGTATACTAAACCGATTTGAATGCTGCTTGTTGTACAATCGATAGATTTCAGATATGGTATCAAAACTTTCTTTTAAGTAGCTACATAAATAACAGACGCGACATTGATCACGCTATGCAAAGTCCGAACAAAGCAGGCCAGCCAGCCTAGGCGTTAGCGGCCTGAAAGCAATTGCGTGAGCTTCGATATATCAAACGGACTTTTGTGATAAGGCTTTTAAATAGCTACAGTACGGTTAGATTTACAACTTAAATGCCTTAGAATACTTAAAGTGCATCAAGATAGAGGTCGCGATTCGTGTCAAGCACAAATAAAAGCTGCGACCATAAAGCTGCTTATCTCAACGGATGGTAGGTAGACGACGGCAAAACGGGTTATCTACCTATTATGTCCTTATTCATACCCTCTAGAGAACTATTCTTAATCTTCACGCCCTTTGTGATAAGCTTTGGGGTTATAAAAGTAAAAATATTTCCTCAAATTTTATGTTTATAAACTTTGCTACGAAGGTAGGGAAAAAAGAAAATTCAAGTGCTTTAGGTATGCTTCAATATTCCCGTCTTACGCTAATTGGTTAGTAACTTAGACATGAAATAATGTAGCGAAATGGCCAAGCCACAATTTTGACTACGGTGTGTAGAGTTTGTGAAGTTAGGGCTTGTAGAGTTATAAGCATGTTCTATATGAGATCTGATAACTTTTTGACAGTGCGAGCCATATGGACTCGTCTTGGCAACATTTTACATGATTTATGAACTTAGCAACTAACAGCTGCGAGCGTTTTGTGCGGTTGCATTGTAACTCGAACATAACTTTAACTTACGTTAGTTAATTGTTCATTCGTCAAGGAACTAACTACGTACTAATTACTATTTAATTGTTAATCTATTACACATTATTATAATTTCTTCTAGCCTTTTCTTGTATTTAAACCTATATACAGGATGGAAATTTTACAGGTCAGTGAGGGCTACCTTAAGGGTCACGCGAATATATGGTCTTAGGAGACTATCCCTTAATTTTTGAGTTATTGCTCGGCATTTACAGATTTCGAGAAAAAGATAGGGAGAAAACGGAGGTTTTCCTAAAAAAAATTTTTACTTGATCCTCTCTCCGACAAGGATATGGGGCCAAGTTAGGTTAGGGTACTAGAAACGTCACAAATCGAAAAATCGTTTCCCAAGAAATAACTTAAAAACTAAAACAAAACTATAACTACTACAAACTTTATAAATAGCCTCTTTTCGCATATGTTTTGTAGGAAAATGAATATGAAAAGTTTTTTTTTTCAAATTCTGTAAATGCCGATATTAATAACTCAAAATGTTTGGGATAGTCTCCTTAGACTCTTAGTTAGTCTTAAGCTAAGACCATATTACTGACCCGTCTAAAATGTCCACCCTGTATACCTAAATATCTTCACGATCATTATTCCTGAAGAGGTAGTCAGGTCACAATATTGAGAAAGCACAATGCCACTTGATTAAGCATTAACCTAGTTCTAAAAAAATAACTCACGTCATTAAAATAAGCTTGTTCCAGTCGTTGTCGGGTCTTGTTTGCTTTGCTGTAATCAGGAAGACTGGACTGTCGACGCACACGCAATCTTTGTTCCCTTTCCATAGTCATTAGATCAGATTTCTGGGCCAGCACTAAATAGTGCAACCTATGAACTATATCCATGTTTCAGTTAAAGTACATGAGTCAACAAAAGGAATCCCTAACTTTCTTGTCACGCGACTCAAATACTTGGTAACTTTTCTATAATATTTTTCAAGTTTTTAGTCGCTTTTCCCATAAAATTGCTATGCTTAAAAACTAAAAACAAAATTAAAGATTTGACTATAAAAATAAAAAAAACTGTAAATCAAGGTCAGAAGTGAAATAGAAGAAAGAAAATGGAATGTTTATATGAGCGGGAAACTTTCATCCGCTAGTGAAGGCGGGCGCGGCGAGACTGGCTTGCGGGCGGGCGGCCGCCGGATGTAGCGTGGCGGAGCGCTCCGAGGTCTCCCGGCAACCGTTTGCAAACAACACTAATTTAATACAGTAAGATGCAGTGCTTTATTGAAAACCCCGCACTACTGGTAGAGGACAAGAAGCGCGAGTCTTGACTTTATTCGTTCGTGCAATTCTAGATTTATCCCTCTCGGTTTCACTCGCGTTCCCGGGATAAAAAGCCTTTAACACTCGAGATAATGTAGCTTCTTATTAGTGAATGATTTTTCAGATTCGGATCAGTACGTCCGGAGATTACCTCTTACATCCAAAAGTAACAGCATATACGTTGTTGTATTTTTGTTATTAAAATGTAGATTGGTAGGCATGTTTATTACCACAAGTACCTATAGGTCTGTGTTTGATCACAATCTCACTATGGTAAGTGATGATGTGGCCGAAGGTGGTAAACACACAAAGTCTAGAAGGAACTGGCTCTCAAGTGCAGCTGTCGGAACTCACCGATAGGTGCTTGGTGACAGATTTTCAACATAAGGGTGTTAGCCAGGCAGGTGGGTACTACAAAATAGTTACCTTTTTTTTTTTTTTTTTTTTTTATACCACTAAGGTGGCAAACAAGCATACGGCCCGCCTGATGATAAGCGGTTACCGTAGCCTATGGACGCTTGCAACACCAGGGGTATCACTCGCGCGTTGCCGACCCTAATCTACCATACCACCGTGCTATGGTTTCCTCACGTTGATTTCCTTCACCGAAAGCTCATTGTAGGATTCGAACCTGGGACCTTCGTCTCGGCATCCGACGTCACTACCACTGAGCTATAATCGCCTTAAAATTATAATTATCCTCTACTTCACATGAGTTTTGTAAGTAAAAGATCAGATTAACTGACCAGTCTACATACTAGTTTATTTGGATGGTACTTACAAAAAAATATTGAGGTTTATATATTGGTAGTCAAATAAAACTAAGTATACAAATACTTTTGTATGGAGCTGGCAATCGTCCTCTTCGTGTTTAAAGTTGGCAAAAGTAAGAATCAACTTAAGTACTATTTTAGTACCTTCTGCTAGTGCACACATAAACACAACTATTTACACGTATTAGGGTCTTAATTGTTTTTTTTATGTCAAGTGGTGGACAAACGGGCAGTCGGGCTTCCTGATGGAAAGTGGTCACCGTCGCCTATAGACATTAGCAATACCACGGGGATTGCCAAATGTGTTGCCGACCTTGAAAAGCTCTTTTGAAGAACCCCATATCGCTGAGGGTAATGGGAACTCATTCCACATCCTAATGGTCCGTAGTAGGAACATCTCACTGAAACGTTGTGTCGACGATCGAGGCGGCTCGAGGATGTGAGGATGAACTCCACATCGCCGGCGAGCAGTGCGATGGTAGTAAGGTGACGATGACACCAGGTCAGAGTTCTAGAACACTCCCCTTTAGACAGACAGTAGAACGCACAGAGCGAGCCTATATCGCTCTGAAGGCTGAGCGGTTTTAAACCGTCAGTATGGGATTGTCAACAACACGAATGGCCCGCCTTTGCATCGAAGCAAGTGGATCAAACTGATAAGCGGGTGCGCCTGTGCAGAGGTGCGAGCAGTAAGTACTCCATATGCGCCCTAACCTGCGCTTTATTTATCACACCCAACTTTTTTGAAGCCATATTTTGCTTTTCTTCCCAAATGACCCCGATACTCTTTGAGATGATTAGGGGAGTGTCTGAACTTTGGTGCAGCTACGAAGGGGTTTTTTTTTGCGGAGAACGCGCAGACCTGTGTCTTCGAAGGGTTGAATCGGCCTAAATTAAGTCTCCCCCATTCCGAGACCCGCTCCAAGGAGGTCTTGACTTCAGACACAAGTTGTATTCGGCTTTCCTCCACCATGTACCGAGGGATGCGAGCACGGCCAGTATATAGGCCAGTAAATTTTGTCATAATGGTGTACTGGTAGGATATAAAGGAAAACATTTTTAGTATGTTTTTTATGGTGTACTTACTGGTAGGATAAAAAAGAAAACATTTTTAGTGTTTTTTATTAGTTAGGCAGAATAGTCTACCATGTAAAAATCTCACAAATATTTAAATAAATCTGTGTAAACATTGATCAAAGTTAAATCTTATCACCACAATCTGGAGCACAAAACAATCATTAATTAATTGTGTTTAAATAGACTTTATCTTATATCATAACAGTAATTTAGTATGTTTACTTACCACTAAATACTTATAAGTGCTCCCACTATTTTTATGCTACTTGGAAAAGTGGAATCACAGACAAAATTGGCAAAAAGACAAATAGTTAACAACAAAAAAGTAACAGCAATTCAAATACATAATTATTCATATAGAATTGTAGGAAAATACAATATGGAAAGAAGAAGTATAATGTCAAAATATTTAATATAAAATGACGGTGTGATATGATAGTGTTTGTTTTGATAAGCTATAATTGTGTAAAGCAAAAAAAAAAGTACCACACATCACTAACAGTACTTATCATTTGTGCATAAATAAACATTTTAAAGGTTACCCTATTACCTATGCTATGTACTGTATACCTGAACAAATCAATGTATTTGATAAACTTGTACTTATACAATCAGTTATGTTCAATACTATGTAGTTTTAGTGTGTGTAGTTATGTTCTACTTAAAAAATCCATACATATATCCCAGTATAGTATTGATTTGATATGTTTTAATTACATTGTTTCTAATCCCATTGAAAACTAATAGCATTATTTTAATCAGTGTTGTGTCGAGTTCTTGAAAAATAACAAATAAAAAATAATCATGTATGCAATTTTATGCATTCATTACCTAACTTAAATATGTGGAGGGACATATATTGCAAATAGTTAATTTCGTCAATTGTAACAAAAGTATGAATATTACCTTAATTTATAAAAAATCTAAGACATTTCTTATTAAACTGATTTCAATATAAAATCATCTTAATCTGAATATATAGATTATAAGAAATGATTCCACAATGTCAATGACATTTGTATTTTATCTAGCATTATTAAATTATAATGCAACAATTATTTAAAGTTATTGGGGGCATTAACAATTTATGTGCATCCATCCAATTGAATAATTTAACCGAGATATTGTTATTTACAAACATAATTATAACAGTATTTATTCATATTTACTTCATTGTACTATAAACAGCTTATTTTAGTACTATTATGCTTCACCTACTTTGGATTTACCATTCAATTTGCCAAGTTGACCAAGCATAAGGACGGTATTAATTAAATTTTCAGAATAAATGCGCTGGTTGGTCTCCATTCTCCTTAATTTTTGAACAATATATTTAGAGAAAAATTCAAGCTCATTTTCATTGCCATTAATTCGAGGTTCACTATCATTTATGCTGTTATATTTACGTTTGGTCCCCACTGGACTGCTCGGAGTCACTGATGTGCGAGATTTTCTTTTTGGTGCATCACTTGATTTATTACTATTACCACTGTTACTAGTGCTGTTGACAAATGCTTCATTAAGGTCTTCATGTAAATCATTTGCCTCTTCTTCATTAAGTTGAATAGTCAAATCATCAGGCACTGTAACCATCGGAATATGGTTTTCAGAAAACAATGGAGTAGGCAGGAATGAAACTCGTTTCCGTACTTTCACTATATTAATTTTAGGTTTTATTGCCGATGCCTCAGTTGCAGCGACAGTATGCCTGCGATTTATCTTTTCTTTGATTGAATCTTTCTTTTGAAGCCGACTTACTACTTTATTACTCCAGAAATTAACTTTAATTTTGGGTTTAGGTTTAGCTTTTTGCTCAATTGGTTTAGTTTTTGTCAATACAGAAGCAAATTTATAGCGGACATCGTCATCTTCACTCTTCGTTTTCTTTTTTGATGGTGATGTTGCAGTATTTACATGCTTTGTATTTATCTTGTATCTCACATTATCATCATCTGATTGATAGCCATTTTTGTTTAAATTTGACTTGCGCATTGTGTTAGCTTTCATTGTATCAGTAATAATCAGTTTTATAACAAATTAGCTTCACTGAATATAGAAGTTGATGTACCTGAAAAATATTATAAAAAGGCTGATTAAACAATAATCCAAAATTAATTAGTAGTTATTTCATCATCATATTTTTTACAATTACCTACCTTAATTAAATATTGTATTATAGCCAATATATCAGTCTAAGTAGGGAAATTACATCCACATTATTGAAGGAAGGAATTCTCAAGGAAACAACATAACTTGAGGTCTGCCCTTATAGCAGTTTTGTGGTTCTGTATGCGGGAGACGTAAAGACTGGGAAACTGAGAGAATGTATCACACTATACTTTTATGAATATGATAGTTTGGATGCTTGTTGCTCAATCCAAATAAATTTAACACATATGAAATTTGGCAAACAGATACAGTGTATTTTGTTTTAACACATAGGATTTTATCCTAGAAAAACATTAGATCCCTCGGGTATGCGGATAAAACCGCGTGAGAAGCAAGTAAAAAATTCCCGCCTAAACTTCAATATCATACACTAAAGTGGTTAAATTTTATTGTTTGTTTATCTAATTGTTACCACTATTACCTCTATCTCGAATGTATGTTGTTATTTATTCAGGTCAGATTTTATCGAATTCAATTCACAAATATCCTAATCAGAAATGATAAAAATATTTTGAGGTTATGTGTGATATCGTTTATAAATACGTTCTAAAAGATTTCCTGTGATAAAGCTTTCTGTTACAGAGCAAAACAAAGTTTTCACATAGTATATTTCGCTAATAATAATGCCAGTTTACCTTAAATAGAAAATATGTTTCGTCATCATTAATATTAATGCGTTGATTACTATTACATAACCAAACAATAGATAAAATAAATCTTACCTTTGTAAGTATGTGTTCATTTTATTTCGTAAATAATTATATCCACTCACTATGTATTTCTACGACTGGTTTCATTAATAATTATGAGATTAGAAACATAACACGCACATCAACCAACTCAGTTACTATTCTGCCTGACGCAAAGCAGTGCTGCCAACTCTTCTAACCGAAAAGGAGCTGCCAGTTACTTGAAAAAATTAAATAAATGATAATAATTAACTTTTTAACAAAAAAATAAACCGCCTTCAAAGTACACTAAAAAGTATAAAATAACTCTTATCTGACACTGTTTTGAAGTGAGCGAAATCGCATGACGTGTTCTATAGAAAATATTTCGCTGACTTCAAAACAGTGTCAGATAAGAGTTATTTTATACATTTTAGTGTACTTTGAAGGCGGTTTATTTTTTTGTTAAAAAGTTAATTATTTTTTAATTTTTAGTTTCATTCTATATTGAATACATATGCGTAACCCTTTCGAGTGTACAGGCCTGATGTTTTGTTGTGTGATTGCGTAAACAATGCATATTTATGCGATAGCAGCAATCGCGGCTGATTTACTGTAATTTTTTTAAGTGTTTCGTTGTCTATCTCCGAAACTCATCATCAGATCTATATGAAATTTATATGGGACCATTTCGGAATATACCCCTTTCGAACAAAAAAAGAATTTTGCAAATCCGTCTATATATGACGGAGTTATGCCCGAACATACATAAAAAAAAAATATAAACATCCGAATTGAGAACCTCCTCCTTTTCTTGAAGTCGGTTAAAAATAGGCAGCTGTTGGAAAAAAACCTGTTTTCAGCACCAAATTCAAACTGAAACTTGACACCCAATAAATTGAAGTGACTAGGTACCATGCATTTTTTTATTAATATTTCGCATGAGTTAGCACGACTGAGATACAAAAAATCAAAGTAAACCTTCTTCTTATATATCTGTGAACAAACAAACTTTTTTTTTATATTTCAGGAAATGTAGGTAATGTACCTAATTGTACACAATACACAGTTGTAACACAATATTACTGAATGTTTATATTTATTTATTTTTTCAAATGTATTTAGGTATTTGTTTATTTTGTAATGTAATATATAATTCTGTAATGTTGTGTGTATGTCAAAATAAATGTTTTTCTTTCTTTCTTTCTTTGTAAGTTCATTATTATCAGATTCTTGGAACTTCTTCATTAATCTGGTCTGAGACTTGGTCTGTGATTAGTAGGTAATTGGAGATAAATATATTATCTCCACTAATATTTATAATTTCTATGAAAACGCCTTATTATCGCCAGTATGTATTTACATTTTGATGAAATTTGGGGCTAGAAAAAATTAATAAGGAGCTGGGTACGCGAAAAATAGTCAAGATTGGCCCTATCAACCTATGTTGGCAACATCAGCGGTCGGTGGCACGCACGCGCAGTAAACGCGCGGGAAATCTACATTCATTCGACCATTATGACAGATGCGTTCAGAAATTATAGTTCTATGAAAAACAAAAAAAGCCCAAATGTTTTGTTTTTCATGGTGCTAACCTAGTAGTGCAGGCGCTATAAGTAGGTAGTTGATTTTGGAAAATGTGAAGACCGAATTTCAGATTTGAAAAGAAAATCGATGGAGTAGGTACATGCAATGAAGTAATTCTAATGATGATTCAGTCATGATGAAAATGATGATGGATCTTCAATTATATGAAAAACAATTTCAACAAAAATACAAAACAAACTATTATCTAGGTATTTGGCGATGAGAGCTCAGTGGTGGTTGTGAGAGTCCAGATGCAGAGATACCTATCGATGTTTTCCGACAGCTGCAGTTGAGAGCCAGTTCCTTCTAGCTGTGTGTGCTTACCACCTTCGCCACGCCCCATGATGATGTGGTGATCACTTACCATGGTGAGTTTCGGCCAAACATAGGTCTATAGACAGTTAACAATAATATTGCCCATAGGGTTGTTCCAGTGGTACAGTCGATTACGATGAGATATATCCATTTAATGTTACAAAATGATGACTATCCTCTTGGATGCAATATTTAACTATCCGTTGTATGTGACAAATATGGTATGCATAGAACCTGACATTGTTATGTTACCACCATATTTCTGCTGAAATGTATTCAGTACCCCTAGTTACGTTAGTACTATTATTTATTCTGTGCCCTAGTGTAAAGAATTGACGTTAGTAAACGCTTACTAACGCGTTTGCGTTTACGACATTTCATGGTACTAATTTCACCCATACTAATGTATAGTTAACGCAAACGCGTTAGTAATTTATATACTCTGAGCTAACGTCAATTCTTTACACTCGGGGTACTGTTAGTTAACTATTAATTCCAAGAGACATACATTTAATGTTACATAATTTTGCAATATTACAAAAAAACAATAATTATAATGTTACAAAATTAAATGGATGCCTTTCCATATAGATGCAATCACGATATCGTACACTATTCAGTTGATTTACAGTCAGACAAAATGACGATATGGATTCCTTTTCAGTTGTTCTCGGTAAAAGTATCGATAAAAAACGAGAAATTGGCATTTATGAAAATGTTGAAACTTTGAACGCGCAATTCGTTTCAAGGCATTTTGCACGTACCCGTGCGCACGGCACGTAATCTAATACACTCGCTCTATTAATTTTCTGACTCTATGGGTATGACCACAATCAATGCCACCAAAGGTTCTGCTTCTGCAAAGGTAACCATTGCAGAAAATTTTATAATGGCGATTGCAACACCACGCAGCATCATAGAAGGTAAGTAGAGGAGCGGAGTTCAGCGGAGTAGCGCAGTGTGGACTGTGACGAGGTGCGTGCGATGCAAGATGCTTAACAGACCGACTTTATTTTTTAATATGACGTGTGAACTAAGCACTCTTTGCTATCGCAGTATTTTTTAGCTTCTCTGCTCCGCTCCGCTTCAGTGCCTTATAATTTACTTAGGTACCTACCTCTTCACAGTTCCGCACTTCTCTTCTCCACTTCAGTCGAAACACTGCAATGCACTCTAAGCTTTATAAAATAACGCTCCATTTTTGGAAAATTTGAATTATGTATAGTACCTATTTATTCTAGCACTATATAGTAAGTCCTGAATTTAGCTTTATGCTTAAGCTGCCTACCTGAAGATCATAGATATTATCAGTCGTAATGTTTTTTTTTTACATTTTATAACGAAAATATAATTTCGAAGCGGACTTCATAGCTTTTGGTCGGACTGGAACGGAATGTAACGTTCATAAGTGCCTTACTACTAGGGCCTAAACTGAATAAATGACTTTTTGATTTTGATTTTGACTAACCATTTGGGTAGAGGCACGCACATTTAATTAACCCATTGTTTTGGTCCATTGGAAAAACGTACTTTCGCTTGAGTGAACGTAATTCATAAATAAATATAACTTAGTAATAGAGAATTAGAAATTCGTTCTTTTTTTATTCATAAAAAATATAAGTATATTCATTTGTTCACTCTCGACCTGCCGCCCAAATACCTTTTGTATAGATGAGAGATACCTAAGCTAAATTATACAGATAACAGCTGATTTAAAAAATATATTTATCAGGCAGTACTAGGCAGTCTTTCTTACTATGATAATAATTATTACGGAGATAAGATTTTCTAACGTTTTGGCATAAGCACTAACACTTACCTTGGTACATATTTATTCACAAGTACACCTTGCTCACGCTTAAACGAAAGCCAGTAGTAGATCAATAATTGTTTTTTTTTAGTATATTATTTTTTATTTATTTTTTCGTCTGTATCTATACTTAATATATAAGGTCCTAATAAATTAGTGAACTTCCTCTTGAGGGATGAATGTATAGGTCATTAGTAATCAAAAAATAATATTAGAAAAATAATCGGTGGGAAATAATTAATAATAAATGAGAATATTTTTTTTCCCTTTATTATTTAGTTTTTTTAATTTATTAGGACCTTATATGTTTTTAATTGTTAATTATTTGCAAAAAAATATTTAAATAATGTAACCTAGCTGTGTTTCTTGCCGGATTCTTCTCAGTTGAAGGCTGAGTTCCGAAACGGTGGTAACTTCAGTAAATGTGACCTTCATAAGTGCTCTTCTGGGGCCTAAATAGAATAAATGGCTGTGACTTTGACTTGAATTCCGATTTCTGTGGCTAGCACTATACCTTGCCAAAGATGGTTAACCAAAATGTTTGTTTATTGCAGACCAAATTATACGTTGTATTTATGAATGTAGGTACTTACCTTTGTTGTAGATACTTAGGTATACCAAATTTAAATAAATCTAGGTAGGTACATAGGATTTAATTCAATGAATATGTATAGTATTTTGTTTTTGTTACCTAAGCAGGTTGGTAAGTAGGTACAGGTAGCTTAGTTTACGTATAGGAATCTATAGTACTGCACCATATAGTTGGATTTGCAAAGCAAAACAAACGATGAAAGCTTTCTCTCTCCTTTTCATCTTCAACGTAGCATGAATAGAATACCTAATGCTTTGCAGTCTTTGCAGGTTTCCACTACGTATACAAGTATTATACTTAAAATGATGGCGAATATTCAAAACTCTTCATATTTAATTTTTTTTAAATATAACAACCCTATTATTCTAAATTGTATTTGTACCTAGTAGGTAAGTACGGTTGAATCCATACAATAATAGGTCATATTTACTCACCATATGATTTTTCATAGAAATCCAGCCCATTTTGGCACGATACTTGATTTTGCGTTTATTTTCCGTGATTACAGTTTATAATTCACGCACTAGTCGAAAATTTGGACGGAAACACGCGCAAATTACAATTTTATCGAATATGTTGTTAACGCAGATGCCGCGAATTGGTAGGTTATGTCGGTCCGGTCCGCGAGATCTGCTCTCAGACTAAAGTGGGAGGCTGTGCGCAATGCGGTACCTACCTACCGCTGAATTCAGAACATTCCTTTTACACAGACATCGTAGCTACTCTTTTTTTTTTTAATAAATCAAAAATGTCGTTAAATACGTTAGCTTTGTATAAACCTAATAAATAATCGAATACTAAAATTTATTTTATGAAGTAATTATTTACTTAAATATTTTTATTTACAAACCTTAATGATGACTTACATTTATTTATTTCTTGAAATGTTTTTATTTGAATAAGGCGGGTAATGTTTAATGCGCTTACTATTGATCGCACCGCACCGCGGAGTTCATTCCGCATGTGCCATCCTAGACCTAGACACCGACATGCGCATTCGTAAGTAGTAACATTTTTAGGTAAGTACTTGTAACAGCAGACACAACAAATTGGTCACACGGGTACTGTAGGTGTTTAATACCTTCTATTGGTATTTTTCATGTACAGGCTCTTTTTTTCAGCTAAGGGTTTGAATGAAGATTTATTACAACATTTTAAATGATTACCATTTTAAATTATAACTTGAAAATGGACTTATCCTTCTTTTGAGTTAGTTGGGTAAAAATCGGGAGACCATTATAATAGGCAAAATTGTAATCGTTTTGTGTGAAGTGTGCTTAAATTTTTTAATGAATATGTGCGAATTTTATCTATTTTTTGTATATATATTAATAATGATTAATATAATTTACAAATAATGAATATAATAATCTACTCGTATAACTTATTTTTTAAATATAGTAACATAGTATAGGTAACAAACTTTAGTACCTACGTCTTTTAACTTTTTTGTAAACAGAACAATAAATTACACGATATAAATTTTTGTAAAAATTGGTATGGTAAGACGTATGAATGAGACAGACGTTTATGTAAAACGATGGTCAAAATAGCATCAATATAACTCACTTGAGCTCTAACGGCGGCTAGATGTAGCTGAGTAGCCCTGTAGTCGTATTTCTTGACGGAGATATCTTCCTGAAAAAAAAAGCATATTCTTACGCTTGTTACAGAGCCATCTATTCAGTTTTGTGTGTACTGATAAAATTTTACTTCGTATGTACCTGAGCACATTTTGAAGGGCCATACCTAGATGTCGCTAGTTACTTTTTTTTTCTGCCGGTCGCGGTTAATATTTTTATAATTCATGTATAGTCTGGCATACGAAAGTAGAACCTGAAAAAGCGCGGCAAATTAAAAAAAACTAGATGTGGTATCACTAAGTATAGTAGGAATAATTGATACTTTACAAAAAAAATATATAAATATTAAGTTATGTTTGATTTTCCTATGTAATTATTTGCATTTAAATGTGTTAAAATTTTACATAAACTCGTTATATTCTATTTTTATATAGAATACTTTTAAATAAATAAATATCCTGGAATATTCCTCACAAACGGTTATATGGTCCCAAACTAAGCGTACTTGTATATATTCAAATTCAAAAATTGTGTTTTTTTTTTTTTTTTTCTAATTTATATTTTTTTACCTTCGTAGAAAAATATGGATAGATGTTTCAGTGATTACCGACCGTAGAAGTTCGTTTAGCATATTGTAAAATATTAAGGTGATCGAAAGAATGAGAAGATGGACACTATAACACTGATTTAGCTATAAAGCCATTATGAATAAAGGGTAAGTATCAAAACTGGTTCAGTAAACTAATTGACACTTTTTATGCCGGGTGACGAAAGTGACATTAATAGAATGTTGTCATGTAAAGAGTTTCAATTACAGCCAGGCTCAACGTTCGTTTGCCAGACTCTAAGTAATTAATTTTATTGTATCTCAAGGTATTAAAACAACTATTAAAGTTAATATTTAATAATGTACTAGCTTTATAGCCCGCGACTTCGTCCGCGTAGATTATTTCTTTATCTAGATATTATGAATCATTGTAACAATATAGAGCTTTGTTCATGGCTATTGTCCGCCACTACGTGTGATATTGACAAAAGTTCAGGTAGATTGAGAGCTCACATGCGAGGATGCCACATAAAACTGAACCAGTCCTGCCGCAAATCAACTCTAGCACATTTCAGAGTTTTTCCCTATGATTTATTAATAGCCATCGCGAAACAAACCTTAATTAGGAACTGTTATCTTTTAAATTCAAACGGAAAGTGATTTGGGATCAATGGTATACGCGGCAAGAAGACTGTTTCTCTTCTGGCAGAACCAGTAAATATTTTGGCCTCAATAACATTGCGCCGGAGAGCTGTTACTTGTAGTCTAGTTCCACAGCACAATTTTGGAGGCCTTATCTCTCTTTCTCTCTATAGTCTTTCCCTCATGTCTGAGGATCGTGGTCAGCATCAGGTTTGCTTCTAGAGCGGATGATCTGCCTCCACCGGTTTCTTTCCAACCCGTCCCTTACGACCTTGTAAAACTTAGTGGAGTATGAGTCTTTTACTTGATCAGACCATATAGTTGGTGAACGACCACGTAGTCGTTTTCCTTCCGTGTTCCCAACTATGATCAGTTTTTCTAAACTTTCATCGCCGTTGCGCACCATGTAGCCGAAATACGAAAGAATACGTTGGTGACATATGGTGGATAATCGGGTATTAATTTGGAGCTGCGATAGGATTGATGCATTGTTGCGTTGAGCGGTCCAAGGTATTTTCATAATCCGTCTCCAAGCACCACATCTCGAATGCATCAATCCGTTTTCTTTCTCGGGCCAGTATAGTTCACGCTTTCACTCCATCTACATGAAAATGAGGAATACCAATGCTCGTATTAATCGGATCTTTGTTTTAATACCGATTCCTCTCTTTTTCCTGATGTTGTTTAGGCGAGTCTTTGCATCCTTTGCCATTTCAATACACCAATACCATAAGACGAAATAATAAATTTTGAAATTTTTACTCCGAAAATAAAGAACTTCATATACTAAATTGAATCCCCCTTTTCACTCCTTAAGGGTTCAAATTCCAACAACACCGATATTCGTTGCGTTAGTTTATAACCATAAGCTTAAATAATAAATTTAGTGTACTTCCATACACAAATTCATCCCCCTTTTTACCCTTTCGGGATCTGAATTATCAAAAACGTTGAGAAACATATAAATTAATTTTCAATCGTCAGCCTAAACACAAAATTTGATGGTCCTAACTTCGAAACTGATGAACTTTCATATAAACTTGCATCCCCTAGTTTACCCCCTTAAGGATGGAATATCCAAAAATCCTTCCTTAGTGGTTGCCTACACTATGTAATCATATATTAAGAGACGTTTACTTTGAAACTGAACGACTTACATACATCCCATACCTTTTCACCCTATCGGGGGTGGTATTGTCAAAAAAGCTGAAACATGTATAAATAAATTTTCAATCGTCAGCTTCAATACAAAATTTGAAGATCCTAACTTCAAAACTGACGGACTTGCATACAAACTTTCATCCCCTATTTTACCCCCCTAGGAGTGGAATTTCCAAAAATCCTTCCTTACGGAATACCTACACTGTATAATATTAAATTTAGTGAAGTTTACTTTGAAATTGAAGGACTTGCATTCACATCATCCCCCTTTTCCTCCCTTCAGTGGTGGAATAATCACAAACGCTGAGATAAATATATATTAATTTTCAATCGTCAGCCTAAACACAAAATTTGAAGATCCTAACTTCAAAACTGACGGCCTTGCATACAAACTGTCATCCCTTATTTTACCCTGTTAGGGGTGGAGTTTACAAAAATGCTTCCTTAGTGGATTCCTACACCGTATAATTATACATTTAGTGAAGTTTACTTTGAAATTGAAGGACTTGCATACACAACTTCATCCCCCTTTTCCTCCCTTCGGTGGTGGAATTATTACAAATGCTGAGATAACTATATATTAATTTTCAATCGTCAGCCTAAACACAAAATTTGAAGATCCTAACTTCAAAACTGACGAACTTGCATACAAACTTTCATCCCTTATTTTACCCCCTTAGGGGTGGAATTTCCAAAAATCCTTCCTTAGTGGATGCCTACACCGTATAATAATACATTTAGTGAAGTTTACTTTGAAATTGAAGGACTTGCATACCCAACTTCATCCCCCTTTTCCTCCCTTCGGTGGTGGAATTATCACAAACGCTGAGATAACTACACATTAATTTTCAATCGTCAGCCTAAACACAAAATTTGAAGATCCTAACTTCAAAACTGACGGACTTGCATACAAACTATCATCCCCTATTTTACCCTCTTAGGGGTGGAATTTCCAAAAATCCTTCCTTAGTGGATGCCTACACCGTATAATAATACATTTAGTGAAGTTTACTTTGAAATTGAAGGACATGCATACTCAACTTCATCCCCCTTTTCCTCCCTTCGGTGGTGGAATTATCACAAACGCTGAGATAACTATATATTAATTTTCAATCGTCAGCCTAAACACAAAATTTGAAGATCTTAACTTCAAAACTGACGGACTTGCATACGAACTGTCATCCCCTATTTTACCCTCTTAGGGGTGGAATTTCCAAAAATCCTTCCTTAGTGGATGCCTCCACTGTATAAGCTATCTTTGTGCAAAATTTCAAATCTCTAGGTCCAGCGGTTTGGGCTGTGGGCTGATATATCAACAATCAGTTTATCATTTTATATATTAAGATTGTACTCATCATAATCAACTATATTTTTGACAAGATTTACTCATTTCATTTCGATTTCCTGTGGGTGGTGAAAATATTGTAGTACCTACCTACCAACTACCTACCAATATAAAATATCTTTCAGTATTATTTACACCCAAATAATTAAACTTCAACTACTTGCTTTCATTTTATTATAATTCTAGGATAGGAACTACGTTACCCATATATTTTTATATTTTATTTGTTCCTTCTCTATCAATTCGAGCGGTTGCTATGCTCTACAAAAAATATTCGAAGTACGTAGCGGGAACTCAGCGGTAGGTAACTACTGAACAGATTCTATTATGTTTTATTCTCGAATATCAGTCTGAGCGTAAATTTTTAATGATGTCGAAGCCAGCAAGATTGTGTTTTCGCTATATAAGTATTGCTTAAAAAGTGTATTCCACCCTTATATTTGGGGTGAATGTTTCGTCAGTATGTAGGTGTGCATACTTCACGCAGAGCGCAGGATTTAAGGTTCTATTTACCCAGATTTACCTTATTAGTGTAAGGGTTTTATTGTAAAATATATATCCATAGAGTTAGAATATTGATAGAGCGGCTGTACCAAAGTACGGTCCGTGAGCATCGGTACGATCCAAATGCCTTGAAATGAACTGCGCGTAAATTGTTTGAACGACTAAAATACATATCATCATCATTATATCATCAGCCTATAATGTCCCACTGCTGAGCACAGGCCTCCTTCCACAAATGAGGGTGAAAGGGAATGGGCAATACTCCACCACGCGTGCCCACTGCGGATCGGTGGAGGTAGGCTAGTGGTCAACCTACTGTTGGAATTTTTCAAGCCGCCTAGGTGGTATCCAACTAGCTTAACGACTATCACAATTAAGTGATAACCGGGACCATTGCAACGGCTTTACGTGCCTTCCGACTCACGGAAACGCTCGATTTCAAATACCTAGGCGGTCACCCATCCAGGTACCGACCACGACGGTGGTAGCTTAACTTTACCGATCGATTAAGAACGGCTAATCATGCTACGAGCGCTTCGTAAAAAACATGTAAGATACATATAATGAACGCCAATTTCTTGCTTTTATCGATATTTTTAACGAAACAAATGACAAGGGCTCTTTATCGAAATTTTTTCTGACTGTTAATTAACTATTTTATTAAATATCTGTGAATGCATCTCATCATATGGAAACTGCTCACGGTTCGCACAAGGTAATGTTGTTTACGCTATCGCTTTATAATATTGTAACTCTATGTTCCCACCTTTTTAACCTACAGACTCGCGAACTCGCTAATTTGACAGGTGCCCTTGACCTGCGGGGTTTCGCGCAATTTGCAAATTTGCAAAATGGCGGACGGCACCCAAGGTCAATAAAACATAAACATTGGGTATTTACAGTATCAATCAAGAAACAGGTACTTACAGCGTCATCCTGAATAAATTTTCTTATTGGAATCTTATTGGAATTGGAATGACGTATTACAAGATTCCAATAAGAATCCTGGAAAAAATGCCAACTGTAAAAAAACGACACTTCATAAACATTTCGAGTTTGCACTTCAAGACGAATAACTCTTTCTACATATTATACACCTTTATATCAACACGAATAAACGTTTTATCGAATCAATTCATTTGTTTTACTAGTCTCAATTAAGCAAAAAAGAGAAATTCGATCCCCAAAGTAAACATCGAGATCATAATGTAAACAAACCAAAATTTTTTTTTTGTGTGTCCATAGATGCTCATTTTCTATAATTTAGTGTTGCCGTTACCGTTTTTTTGATCGATAGTCGTCTAAACTCGGCATATGATACAAATTTTGTGCACTTCACTATCGTAAAATAAAAAAAGAGGTAGGTAAGTGTAGCGATGGCTATAAATAGAACTCCCACTTTGAGGTCATGTTATACCCATATCGTAAATGAATTTCTAACCATTATTGATTGTATTAGGTTTTATGAGTCCCTAATTATTATCTCATAATATTATAGGCATAAGTTTAAAAAAATAATTTGTAAATAAAAAGGCGTGGCATTACGTGAAATTGACTCTCGTGTCGAGACTGAAAACAAAATGGATTGTGAATAGTGATATTTAATGGATTGCCTGTAAAAGGTAAGCGATTTCTACAGAATATTAGTTTATCTAACCGTTATAATAATGATTTATATCATTCCTGATGTGTGAAATAAGATTTTCTTGGTTATAAACACGGGAGTACTTTGAGTCATAAGTATGTGTTTAGATTCGAGGAATTTTATTTACACACATCAGTAATTATCAATATTATTACTAAAACGGTTAGATAAACTAATATTCTATACAAATCACCCACTTTTTATAGGAAATACGTTAGTTAATCACAATTACACTTTCATTTTCGGTGAGCCTCGGAACAATAAAACTCATTCAGCCCGTCGACAACAAACAATGGATCAAATTTCATTTTTTTTGTACTGGTAGTAATATGATGTGTCCTATAAACGGGTGTGGAATTTAATGCTCTCTATTCACATACCGAATGTTGAACACTTTATTACGATAACGTGTAACATAAACATGAAATACGAGCCGTAGTCGCGATGTAATTTGATCCGGCCCGATCGGGCCTAAACCGACACGACGGAACAGATTGACGCGCGGCCCGATCGGGCCTAAACCATCACAACAGTTGCAAATTATATTAGGTAGAAATAGGCAGATACCTTACACCTTAACTAAGCCATTTTACTAATGAGTTTTTTTTTATAAGCTAGCGTTTGACCTCAAGACTCACTGGACAAGGACGGCGACGAGCCGAGGATTACACTGGCTTAGAAGAATAGTGAACTTACTTGTATCTCGTTGACTTTACTGTAGAGATTACTCTCTAGGCTCCGACTTTGAAGGCGCGCCAACGACTCGAGCCCATCCTGTAACCAAACTGGAAATTAGCATGTTGATTTAAATAGCAGCTAATATTATAATACAGAATCTCCTGTAAAATCTTTTAGCTATATAATCGAGTAAACGATCACATATCAGTGATTGTAGATAGTTACAAGGGAGGTAAGCAAAATAGGGTCTTATAAAGTTCGAGCGCGTAAATCACTAACACCCGACTCGAAAAGCTATCTACTCTTTATGTCTAATCTAATATGAAGAAAGAAGAATAAAAATAAACACAAAAAATCTATTTATTCAAAAAGTTATATTACAAAATAATCAGCCAAATCGGTAGAGCCGTTCTCAAGTGATGACCTTAACAAGTACACCAGTGAAGTAAATTGAAATGAGTTACGTGTATAGTACCTGTCTATATTATATAAAACGTGTTTTTTACCGTGAAAAGTTTTAGTAGAACGGCCACAATTTTACCAAAACCTGACATAATATTTATAACTTTTGTAACGAAGAACGGTGACTGACTTGCCTCTGTGAAAGTTACTACAACCTATAATTTTATTCGACACAGGCAGCAAGTGGTACCAGAATACTACATATCCCTTATACAAGACATGTACGATGCTGTCACTACACAAGTCTTGTGTCCGGCAGGCACTGGCGAAACGTTTAAAATTGAAGTCGGGGTGCATCAAGGCTCCACGCTTAGCCCATTGCTCTTTAACACCATGTTGAACCATCTTACAAAGCGTTGCCAAAAATTGCTGCCTTGGAACAACCTATATGCTGATGATGTTGTTCTGATCTCGAACAGGTTATTACTTTTTATACGGCGAGCGCTATGTGGTAAGTGACAATATGACTAAAAGTGCACGGTGAGCAAACATACCTTGCCCCCAGCGTTGCCAGAAGTCCCGATTTTGGCGGGACGTCCCGATTTTTAGCCCAAAATTAAATGTCCCGCGCGGGACAGGCTCAATCCCGCTTTTCGAGGATTACTATGGTGAAAACATCGTTGGACGTAGAAGTGGCAATCATAAAGAAACCACTGCGCAGAAATGACACCCAGCTTTCCAGTGACGCGTCTTAACACTGCAGTGGTGTTTGAAGAGAACCGCGACAAAGTGCGGTAAATGTCACTGTGACATACAAAAATCAAACTTCTAAGTCAACGCAATCAAAAGATAACGGCCTTATATGCCGCATATTTTGACGCTCGCAAGGCAATCAAAACCTATAGGGTACTTCCCGTTGACCTGGAATCATAAGGCAAGAAGCAATTCCACGCACAAGTGCAAGGTGCAGCACACCACACAAAAAAAGGGATTATATTAGGTAGGACTTAGACATTTACGTAGGGCCCTGGACATTTATGACTCTTTACAAACCTGCAGTTGCTTGATCTGTATTTCCAAGTCTTGTGAATCCTTCCGCAGCTGTTCGTAGCTGAGCCGCGCCTGACCGCCGCCCATCCTGTCCAGCAGCATTTCACCACGAAGTACCGGTGGCATACTCTCCTGTAAAAGTAACTGTATTAGCATCATCGTATTTAAGGGAGTAAGAGAGGTAGAACATAGCATTTTATTCGCTCAATGAGCAGCTCGACTC
Organism: Polyploca ridens; assembly: GCA_951394255.1. Taxonomy (NCBI): domain Eukaryota; kingdom Metazoa; phylum Arthropoda; class Insecta; order Lepidoptera; family Drepanidae; genus Polyploca; species Polyploca ridens. The sequence goes on from OX596250.1 coordinate 7,647,703, forward strand.
CCGATATTGTTTTCCCTCAATATTTGTATAAACGGTAGAATCGATTCTCGTGGGATTTCCCAAAGACAAATACTATCAAAAAGCACAGCTTTGTATTGCAAGGGCTCGCAAGATTTGTATTTTTTTATATTCATTGACTAAATCTATACTAATATTTATCTAACACCTTTAAGTTTATGGTTAAATGCGCTAATCTCTGGAACTATCAGTCTGATTTGATTAAGATTCACTTATACGAAGCTACCGTAAATTATCATTCTCCCAACGTTATATTCCCATTAAATGAAGTGACTAATTGCTCATCATTCTTGACATTGCATCGCTGTAGCTAAATCCAATCAAGGAAAGTTTATGAGATTGACAATTAACTGTGCCTGCAACACCGGATATTGATGAAAGCTCTATTGTGACATTTTCAGAATGGCCAATAATTACAGCTACTCCAGCTTTGAACTATGCAAACTCGGTTAAATAAACTTATTCGACGAAAATGTCAATAACTTTTTGTGACATCGACATATAATAATATGGTTGTAAATAAAAGCGCAGTTATGAAACAATAGAACGAAATATTTTTGATGGGAAAAGAAACTTTTTATTGTTCAATTGTTTGTTTCAATTTGGTTTCATTTTACAAAAATGAATAAAATATTTAACTCCGAACGGCACAGCTGTGTTCATATGCCCGGGCAGGAAATATGCAAACAAAATGTGAACTATGGTGTTTATTTCGTAACTTTCAATTTTATACAGACATAACTATGATTTATTGTGTTCCATATATGTTCTTTTTTGTAATGCTGCTTTTTGATGCTGAACTACAATAAGGAGTCGTCCTAAATGGCTACGATCGTACGAGCAAAAGATGCAATTCAATTCAAACACATCAGGAACATACTGCATGATCATTTTCATTGCGCGACGACGATGAAAATGATCGTGCTGTACGATCGTAGCCATTTAGGACGACGCCTATTGCGTTACTAAAATGATCACGATATAAAGATAGACATGATGAAAAAGTTTACGAAACTAAAGAAAAAAGTTAAGAAAGTAACACTAAGGTAAATCTCAAGTATATGTATGCATGTTATTAGGCTATCACTACATATTTTTTGAAAGTATGTCAAGCTATTATTCGGTGCTTACGTCTACTCTGTCTTAGCTGTAGCAACAAGCTATATGCAATAATATCTGAACTATACAACAGCTTCCAATGTTATCTATCAAACGCAAAGTATTAGTATAAGATCGTGGTTCTTCTTCATAGGTAACAGAATACCGTCATTATCGATTACTAGATATCCAAGGAGATTACCTATCTGATATCATATCCAGTATGAGATGTATAATAGATATAGTAATCTTAAATTTAATTAATACTATCCATTCTACTTGTACTATACGTGTGCTCTTATCTAGGATTAATCGGAGAACATCAAGGGTAATAGGTGTACTTACTTAATTTGTTGTTGAAATTTGAAAGTTCATTCTAACAATAGCCATAGATTAGCAATAGAATAGATTAAGGGCGGCTACATACCTACCGTTTCTATTCTGTTAGAATAGAACAGAAAATAATGAAATCGGGAGGCAAGAGTAACGGACAAATCATAACGGACGATGATGAATTATTCATCATCGTCCGTTATGATTTATCATGTATTAGTTACGTCAACATCTCTCGGCAAGCGCTAGATTACGACTGAGTGCGATTCAAAAAAGCTCGGCGCCCGGCGTTTAGCGGATGAACCCGGTTTCTTAGCTGTTCTATAAGAACAGAACAGAATCGGTAGTTCTGTGGCCGGCCTAATTCAGAGCTTAGAGGAGTATTTCGGAGAATCGAAAAGGCCTACTTTTATAATACCTATTAAAAATGGTTAATTTATTCGTTGGGGATTAATTAATTATGACTAAGTACTGGTCTTCTGGATTCTGAAATTCTTTTTCATATAAACTCTAACCCAAATCTCACTCTCCACTCTTAACGTACTCTTAAAAAGAGTTCCGAAGATTTCTCTTCAAGTACTTATCTGTACATAGATTATATTCAGTAATAGTACTTAATTAATGTTTCAAGAATTTGACATAATTCCGTAGCTAGCGGAACATATTAGTACCTCAGGGTAAATAAATACTACGTACAAATAGTACTAAATAAGTACCACACCTGATAATTATTGAATGCGCGTGAAGTAACACTATTAATATTACCGAAGTAATCAGATTTCCTACTCAGGTCAGGGACGGACGTTATCTTGTAAATATTTTGCACTTATCTTGAAATTCACACGTAAAGCGCAGGTGAACGGAAAGGTTTAGGCAAAATTGAATTTTGCGACGCGAATGATTGGATTCTACATTGAGTAAAAGAGATTACCTAATATGTGAAGCATCTGAGCTCGGGTATCGAAGGTAATCATTATGTGAAGTAAACGGTATTTTTATCTTCATCCCATATTTAATACCCCAAATGGGTATCATCTGTGTAATCAAAAAGTGATCTCACTTTTAGATATCTATCTACTAGTTTATTTATACATTTCATCGAAGTAGGTTTTTATACAAATTATAAATAATTTAGTTTATTATAAGTGTTATTTTCAACACATCTGATCCCAAACTAAGCAGAACTTAAGCTCCCAAAATCAGATAATAAATTAAGGGAAATAAGTGTTTTGATTTTTGTGAAGATACATGCTGCCATAGTAATATGCATGAAGTGAGCTTGACCATTAAACGTAATAAATGACGTCACGCGACATCACTTAACTGAGTTATTCTTACAGAGAGTGCGATAATATAATATTACAGGAGCCAATTGTATGTAGTATTTGCAAAAGTGTAATGTCCCTCTTTAAGTATGAATAATGTAAGTGTTAATACCGCAGGGACATCTAAAGGCGGGTCGTCAGGCTCCGGTGGGTAGGGTGGCATGAACGCTCGTTTCGGTGGTCTCATTGGTGGCTGTGCTGTGAGCAGCACGCGGGCAAGGTGCGCTAGATCTGCTGTGCTGGACACAGCGCGCGCCTGCGCACACAGCGACTCGTAGCGACGTAGGTGAGTGTTGCACTATTGAGGATAAGTAAACAATTTAGTAAGTTGAACTGTTTAAAGCAGCCAGACATATAAATTCGGATTTTGTGAAATCCATCCAAAGTGAACAATCTGAAAATTTATACTAAAATAATTGTAGCATGCTGTTTCTCGCGCTTCCGCCTGCGTTCCCGATTAAGAGTATTCATGGATTTTCTGTGCGATCCAGGCTCTAAAAAATTCATCTAACTTGAGTTTGAGCTTGATACTTTGATATAAATTATCTGTAAGATTACTTACTAGTAGAGGCGTATACCTATTAAGGTACACCTCTACTTATACAGGTCGTTGTTTTGGTCAGCGACGAGCGACTCAGGGTCGATAATACAAATGATACTGGTGCTAAAAAAATATAAAAAAAAAACTTTATTTTTTTTAATAATAAAAATAAAAAAAATAAAATGTTGAAAATCATGTAATAAGCTAAAGTGTAGACATAATACTGAACGGGAGTACGAGGGAGTAAAGGGGTGGGGCGATGGCGGCTTGCGCCTAGCTCTAGTCTGTGCACGTGCCTAATAACCATACTTTGCGGTAATTTTATTTCAAATTGAATAAGGTATTTCTCAACATATTTACAGTATTTAATGGAATTAAGTCCATTTTGGGGGAATATATATTTTGTACTACCGCTCCTGGGTCGCTTGTCGCCGACCAAAACAACACCCTGTATATTCTATATTTGTATCGTTTGTATTTAAACTCGAAGTTCTCGACAGTGTAATATTTCCATACAAATATTAAATCTTCATTTCACCCAAATAGCAATTTTGCAAAACATCTTAAAAAGCAAAAGAAAAAACTGATCCGAACAATATTTTAACCAAGTTTCATATTGTAAATCCATTTCACAAAAAAAAAATTAGGCTTAGGTACTATAATTTCCCATTTTTAATCCTTAGGGCGCTGAATTTAGTTTCTTTTTTATTAGTCCCTCCTATTTCAATTATGTACCTATTTTTTTTTCATACCTTCTATTCCATAAAAAAATAAACTTTAGAATGCTCGTGCTCCGAAAAATTTACGACTAGTTTGGCTTGAATTCCAGGAAATCCCATGTTAGCGGATGCCTTCACATGATAAGGAATCTACCTGTCAAATTTCATGTTTGTAGGCTAGAATACTATCGGAATAGATACTTACCTAAATTAGGAAAACGTACATTTCGCTATCATGGATAAAGTTTGTCATCAGAAGAACTTTTACAATTTTTTTGCTAAACATCTCTCACGTTTTTAGAATTTACAAAAGTAAGTACCTAACTCATTTTAGTATATGTTTGTTTTAACAATTACGGATTGTCTTGAGCACAATTACTAATATACCATCAAACTCAAACTCAACTATTACATGACTAACTTTACCCACCCCTATACGACTATTATATAACTATTGGCAGGGTTCAAACTGAGACATCTCATATCAAGATCGATGGCTGTTATCCAACCTTGCGTATTGACAACCTATCGCTATTTGCACTTACCTATCTATATTGATATGTTTTACTTTTGTAAGGTACCTAAATAATGGTAATATTGATATACTTTGTACCTACGTAGTGCTTTCAATGAATCAAAAATTCACATAGCATCTGAACGATATCTGTCTGTTAATTTGAAATTTGAAACAGCATTTGTAGAGACTTATCAGAAGAATAGCTTATCCGAGGTTTATCTAACGTTTGACTAAATCGGACCTAAAAGAAATAAGTGTATTCTTGTCATAAATCAAAGATTTGCTAAACGTTTTATTTAAAAATGATATAATACAGTAAAGTATTCGTTTTGTCGTATATAAAATAGAAATGAAATTCATATTGTCGTAGGTATACCCCCTTGAAAACTAAAAAAAGAAAACATCAAATTATCACAGGGAAATGACATAAAAATCAATCATAATCATTTAAAAATAAAATTACAGTTTATTTCTAAAACCATGAGAATTATTTTACGTTTTCTTATAGGGCACAGTCTCAGCTTTCGACGCTTATCATTTGGATCATTGATAACAGATAATCTAAGTTAAAATTAAAAAAAAAATTGAATGATTAAGATTATTGGGAACATCGAGGTATTGAAATTAATGTATTGCTAATAGCACCATTATATCGGTTACCAGTTTAAATTATCAGCTCGCTGGAGAAAATTGATTGTCGGATCTGTTAATTGGCAAATACGTAATTAAAACCTGACTCGCTTTGAGCACCTTTGAGTTTCTCGTAGATATTAATTTCATTTAGTTATACTTAGACTTTAGACACCATCTTGAAATGAAATCATGGAAATGTTATTATCCAAGTGGTTAATTGCTTTTTGCCTTATAGATATTTATTAGGTGCTTATTACTTTTGCTACTGAAAAGTAAATATTCTTTTCTATTTTCTATTCCACTCTTGTTCAAATTCTTATCTTTCAAGATACAATATAGTTATATCTTTGGCTTGCTTTATTTAATGAACTAGACAATTTCTTTTAAATATTTTTTCATTATTTATTGTCATGTGAAAAATATTCTCATTAGCTAAGTGTTATTTACGAGTATAATCAAGTAAAACGTACGACGACTGTACAACTTACGATGCCGGAAGTGTGTAACTCTATTTACCTTTTCAGTAACTATTTCGCCTTCTTGACAGATGGCATCGCTGACAGCTGCCGTCACATCCGTCAGTATTTCCTCCAATTCCTGAAAGTAAAAAGAAAATGTTCTATACACTCAAATTCAAACTCAAGTTTCTTGCCGGAGTCTTCTCAGTTTAAGTGTATTCCGAACCGGTGGTAAATTCAACTGTATGTACCAATTTAACGTTCATAAGTGCCTTACTAGGGCCTAAACTGAATAAATGACTTTTTGATTTTGATTTTGAATTATTTATTTTACTAACCAAATACAAAGATAAAACGAAAAATGGTAATGAAATGAATTAATTATTCTAACAATAAAATCGGCTTCTGACGGCTGCAACTTCGTGAATGTCAGTTTAATTAAAACCGTAGTTAGTGTGAGTCTATTCAGAACCAAGCTCCTTGAACTGCGGGATTCATTATAGGGCTGTCAAACGTAGCAAATAACGCTGCCAGTATAGGCGCTCATTCGGTCTCGGTATCGGGTGTTTACCACCACATGTCAAGATCAATCGTGTATAGACACCCAATTTCGTTCTGTTTTCCTTTCACTAAAAGTTAAAGTAAGTTACTTATAAGTTTTCTTTGTTGAAGTAATAGCAACCCTGGCTATGTTTCGCAGATTGATTCCCGGCCTAAGTGAAAGTTTAGATGAGCGCTATAGTTTACTATAAGATGTTTGATGTTATATAAAGTTTGCTATTGTTGTGTTAATTGTACCTACGAATATGTCTTTGTGCTATATCTTACTAATATTATAAAGAGGAAAGATTTGATTGTTTGTTTGTTTGTTTGTTTGCATTGAATAGGCTCCGAATCTACTGAACCGATTTGAAAAATTCTTCCACTGTTGAGAAGCTACACTAACCGCGGTTGACATAGGCTACTTTTTATGACGGGAACGCGGGTGAAACCGCAGGGCGGAAGCTAGTTTAATATATAACTGGCTCAGAAAAAATGAATATTAAGAATTTAATATTAAAATTACGATATTGCTTCGCGCTTTTGTATACTCGTTATCTTATTCTACTATATCTAATTCAGACTTTATTATTAACATTTTAACAACAGTGTTTTTTTAATAAGTATAACAAAAAAAAGCTAGACTAGTAATACAGCCTTTCTTTAGATCTTACATTACAAACTATTGGTTCCAACTAGACCGTTTACGATTTATTGAATCACTTTGATTCGACATTACTCGAACGTGAATTGAGTCGAGTCTTGACGCAATCTATTCTGATCGGTGGCCCAGATCGAATCAAATGCCTAAAAGATCGAAAGAGAATAATTGTATTGACTGATAAGCTTGTAATAATTATTAGTTAATTACTGTTTTGTACGACAGTTCTTTGGAAGACTAGTGTTTATGACTTTAAAATTTAAAAATACGTTTCCGCTACATTTTTTTTTAAATTTGGATGTAGGCAATCGCATGTAAACGTATGCACCGCAGTAATCGAGTAAAGAATAATTCGACTAACGATCATGTGGTTTAAACCTATTCAAGCTCGATACCACAAGCTCGCGATCTGTTGATCAAATGAGTTACTTACACATTGCATATTGCACGTCCGAGCTACGATCCGAATGATTTAAATCAGTGTTTTTCAATCTTATTGATTTCGCGACGCCCTTATAGGTTGAAAAATTCTGGCGACCCCCTTGTCAGACAGACAAAGAATTTATAAATTAAAAGATTACGATAATGATTAAAAGACTACGATAATGATTAAAAGACTACGATAATGATTAAAAGACTACGATAATGATTAAAATACTACGATAATGATTAAAAGACTACGATAATGATTAAAAGACTACGATAATGATTTTCTTTATTTTGATATCTTTACAGTTGGACGCCCGCTTACGCGAAGTCTACCTTGCCTTTTTCCTTCTGCCGGCGACCTCCCGACTAAGGTTTCGTGACCCCCCAAGGGTTCGCGACCCCCAGATTGAAAAACACAGATTTAAATGATCGAATTACCATACAAATGGATCGCAATCGATTCGGATCACAAGAAATCGATCTTCACAGGTCTAGTTCCATCTATAAGACGCGAGCTAATAAAAATAGTCAAGTAATAGCTATTTTTGATTTGGTGCCAAAATGTCTACCTAATGTTTGTCGTAGCAATGTAAAAAAACGACAAGAGTATCGTGAATATAGTAAACCGTAAATAAGTTGTAAGAATATAATTTAGGAATTAAAATTATGATGGATATCTTCAGTAATGCAAAACGGGCTTTTCTTATGAGACTATGAAGCAATAAAATATACCTTTCATAGAAAATTATAAATATGATAGTAAATATTGATTACATAATAATAAAAACAGATGGCGAACCTTAAAAAAATGGTCCAATCAAATGCTGCATGCGATCTTTACGGGCTGATGATCGAAAGAGATCATGATGTCTCTGCATTTGCTGGTTTATTAGCTAACTGAAAATATTAAAAAGTAGATGGTACCTGTAGTATGGTTGGCAGGGTATATTTATGATACTGATCCAGCATGGCGTTTGTCGCTGTCAGCTGCTGGACGTAGGTGTTATGTGAGTCGTAATAAGTCGCTAAAGCGGCTGGACTAGAGTTGTTGCAATAGTTCAGGAAAGCTGCTCTGTAGTCTTGCCGGCTCTGAAAAAATACAAGCATGTCTGTAATCACAAAGCCTGGTAGGTTACATATTGTAAAATTATAAGAGACCCTATTTTGTGAAGTATTTCAACTCATAGTCTAAAACTCCATCCAGTTATTTGTAAAGGCTTTTTGTACCAAAAAATATCATTAATTCACAAAGCAAAAACGTAATTTGGTCTGATTTAACGTAGGTAGGGTAAATAAATGAAAATGGTATTGTTGTAAAGCTCCGCTGAATATTTTATTCTTAATGCTTTGTATTTTATCGGTAACAAAATGGAACCGTTATAAGTCCAAATAAGATATTGATATTTGACAATGTACATATATTTTTATAAAGATTTATATTTTGAATTAGATCGATTGAAAAATATTTCATTTTTACGTGTAATATGCTAACAGGGCCTGGATTTATTTAAAATATTATGCTCATATTAAAAACCTAATTAGCTATATTATTCAACGTGGGGGTACCAGACCTTACCAGCGTGGGTTTCATTTGAACAAACTCACTGGATTTCAGGTTCAGTGAACTTTAAGATTTGAGACCGAGATGTGGTAGGTATGTACTTATCTACTAACACAATTATTAATTGTCACTGTAGAGCAATTTAATGAAATTATCACAGTATTCACGTAGGATCTAACAAGAATTTCGGCATAGTAGGGTCGTAGTAACTATTTAGTAATGGTTGTGGTAGAGTTCTGAGAGAAATTGTATGAAAATTGTGTCAACCGATGTAGAATTAAACTAAAAACCAATATTGAATATCTTATAGTACAGAAGATATTAAAATTGAATACCTACAATGTGCGGAATGAGAAATACGTCAGCAACATTGCGTTTGGTGTTAGTAAAATACCAGTCAATATAACGGATATTATAGGTTCTACATATAAAAGGGTATGAAACTGCACGGTTGATTGCCTGCCAGTAACGTGTGCTCCAACCAACCCAACCGTACTCTGATCACATACGAACTCAATAAATTTTTTGACGGTGATTTTTGAATCGCTGAAAAGCTGAACTGACTTTATAACTGCTTTTATGTATAGAATTAATATAAGTGGTAGTGAAACTTGTCCAATTTAGCGCAGCATCTATTGATGCATTGTTATAACTGTAACTAAACCGATAAATATAGAACTTAATTTAGGTACCTATATATTTTGGTAAATATGCTGCGTTGGTCCTCTGTTCAAAGTAATGAAGCGTTGCACTCAATTCCACCGAATATTTAATAGATAGGTACTCATACTATGTATAACCACGTCGTCATGTGAATTTTAACAACATTTTAAACTTTGGTAAAAATTAACAAATGTCGTCATAAAATTGATTTTAGTTAAATTCAATTTGAAACTTGAGGTTTCTGAAGAACTGAGTGTGTAAAAGTTAGATGCTTCTTACATTTTAAGAGGATGGCCAAGCAAAACAATAGGGATGATTCCTGGATAAAAAAATACCTAATTCTAATTAGTCCATCAGTTACATTATTAAAAATATTGGACACGTATTTTTTCCTTTACCAAACCATAAAAAAATACAAAGATAAAGCGCGCAAAGTTCAAGAGCCCCCAGCTCGTGACGTCACTTTTGAGTAAAAGTGTACAACGTAACGACACGAGGAATTTCAACACACGATATTTTCGTTTTTTTTTTTAATTGACAACCGAAAACATACGCGTCTAATATTTTTTTATAAAGTCAATGACGGACTAAATAAAAAAATCAGTCATCGAATAAAATATTTTGCAGTACCGTTTACAATAAATAGTAATAATTTTTAAAACTTCAATAAATATTTCTACAAATATTTCGCTCAAAAGCGATACATTAAACTTGATCTCGGAGATATAATAATGAATTATTTAGCAGTCAGTTGCATTGAAAATACAGAACTTGAATTATTTATAACCATTGATTATATAAACAATATTTTTGAAAGCAAACGTGCAGACTAAAACGAATTCACGCTTTTTGTAAAAGTTCCTATAAAAGATAATGATTGAAAATACGAGAGTCGGGGAAATGAAAAAAATCATTTACAAAAAATCTCGAGTGTAGCTTCTCAGAAGGGCCCGATAGATACAATAATCTCTTCAGTTATCTCCGGGAAAGAATGGATGTTAAAATATTTTTTTAGGCTATTTCCGATGATCCCAATACACTCGTTCACTGTATCTGGTCTCGAGAGAGAAATGGACGTGAAATTGGTCCATCACAAAGCAATATCAATTTCTCTAAAGTAATATTCTGTATTGGACCCGAATTGATTGAATACATGACATGTGATTTTTATGTTTCCATGTCTAGGGAGAACTGCTATTGATCTTAGATTGACTTTACGTTTTATATTGCAGATTTAGAGTTTTCAAAATTCAATATCATACTGTAATAGGTACTCACTACAGGGCCAAAGGCTCTTCCATTTATCCATTGAAAATATGACTACAATTTCATGAGCAAACCATAAGGTGGTTAAGTTCTTTTAGTACTCGTCCTACTACAGTCAATCTAAAAATTTGTCACTAAGCACCTCCTGGTATATTCCGTCAGCTGATGCACTTCAGCCTGATACCTTAACATCATCACGTACCATGGTAAGATTGTGGTCAAAGACATGTCATTCACTATAAAAAATTTAAATACCCACATACCTTATTCAACTGATCGTCAGCCTTTCCAAGGATGACCTCACATCCTTCTCGATGGGCGAACAATTTCCGTGCCTGAACTTTCAAGTGGAAAGTTTTTTCTATGAGCGGTGTTGCCACCAATCGCTCCAAAGATGCCGCCGCATTGTTGTACCCCACTACGTCTGCTTCCACCTCTTGAAGAAACGTCTCCCAGGTGTGGAAGAGAGATGATGGACATGATGCTCTGTAAAAAATAGGTAGCATAGTAGAATAGTTCATTGATTAACAGTTCTTCAATATAAGGAGTGTAATATGGGGTTCTTCAAAAAGAGTGAAGAGATTTTAACGCTAGTGATACTCCTGGTGTTGCAAGCCGTTATAGACTATGGTAACGGCTTACCATCAGACAGGCCATATGTTTCTCTGCATTTAATTACTATAAAAAAGTATGATACCCTGACTGCCACGCTACTGGTTGTGGGTTTGATTCCCAACTAAAGAAGTATTGCGTAGTAACTATTACCATGGCTATTACTAATCTGTGGTTTTGTGTGTGTTCATGATTCTCTGTTTGTTCCGAGTCTTGGAATAAATACTTATATAGAAATAAAATTTGATTGAATTTTCTATTTTTAATAAATAACATTACCACCTCTCATAATAATATAATTTGATACTTATTCAGAATTTTGCCCTACTGTCTCTCAATCTAATTGAATTTATGAGAGACATTTATTGTAATCCATTCAGCAGATAAACTAATGCTTTAGATATAATTTACTTATATATTATTGCTGAGCTTCTATAATTTAATGGTAGGATTTCTCAAATAACGGAATTTTGAAGCACCTTTCACTTAATTATAATTAGAGTGAATCAAAGTATAAGTATCATATCATATATCAGAATCAGAATCATTTATTATCTTTATCATAAGTTTGCTTAATACAGCCTTGTTGCAAAACATAGCCCACACTTGCAAGATTAGACTAGTCAAGCAGGTTACAAAATATTAATAAAGTGATAATTTCACAATAATAATAAAGATCCATAATCAGACATATCTTACATGTTAAAATGGTGTACAATAAATATCAAAGATATTTGATATTGCAGACACGGATTTTATTCAGTTTGAATAGGTTTATTTGTGCCAAATAAATAGCAAAATATACAAAGAGCTATTTTTCGCATCGTCTCGTCCGTTAAATTTAATATCAATAAAGTTAAAAGCTTTTACTTTAACAATTCGACCGCACCAGTATAATACACAAAATGTTTATTTTATGACAGAATTGAAGTGTTTTAGAGCTGTGAATCAAGTAAGTGGAAATTATTACTTTAAAATTGTATACTACATATTTATTATTTGATGTTGCTGTTAAATAAATCACGTTATACATTTTTTAAGAGTTGAGTCAATTAAATTATATTTTAACACAAACAAGTTAAAATTGATTTAATCCTATCATCATCATCATCAGCCTATAATGTTTCACTGCTCAGCACAGGCCTCCTTTCACACATGAAGGTGAACGGAACAGCAGATACTCCACCACGCATGTCCACTGCGGATCGGTGGAGGTTAGGCTAGTGATCAACCTATACTGTTGGAGTTTTCAAGACGCGTAGGAGGCCTCCAACTAGCTTAACGACTATTACAATTAGGGTTATCCAGGGGGCGGAAGCTAGTCTTTCCAAAACGAATGTTAGTTTTAAGCTGTCAAGATGAGTTATCGATGTAGGTAGGTATAAAAGTCCAAGAAATTTAGTTCAAAGCTGATTTCAGTCTTGCCTAAACACTGTTACGTGTCCAAATGGAGGCACATACGAAATTAGGTAATGGAATATTTACCGCACGTTTACTTAATTACATTTCCATTAAATATACGGTAATCAACGGTTATTTTTTAACGACATAAAGTACGCATGAACGAGTGATATTTGAGCATATATGTATACGAATTTCAATATCTAAATTAGTTTTTTTATTCAGTAATGTATAAAATCGGGTACTTTGTCATCCAAAAACATTATACCTAAAGGTAGGTTATTCCTTCTCCCCCGGACCCCTGTACAAAGCAGTTGTGTTACTTACTAGTTTCTATGCAAATTTTAATTAAATTTTAAAAATAACAACATCGTAAAATCGTGCTAAATATTAGGAGTACATAATACCGAAGAAGCTCCACCGTCCGCTGCGCTTCTCGTCGCTGTGTGCTATCGGTGAGTGCGTCTAACGTATTACCCCCACACCGCACTAAGTGCGTACGCACTGCATGCTGCCGCTTGCCGCCAACGTCACACATACACACCTGAGTGTGCGTATATTTGCTTGCGCTACTACGCACTCACCGCTTGTGGCGTTCTGCTTGCCTAGTACATTTCTGTCGCCAGTCGGTGGCCGCCCGGACAGCGATGTCGCTAAAATGCACCCCACCACACCGCATCGCATCGCCTGCTCCGCTGACGCATTGTGTGTCTGACACGGATATTTGCGGCTTGCCTGATGCTACGATTGCCGACCATGCTACGAGCGACCCCAACATCCCAATGAGAAAGCGTAAAAGAGAAGATGAGATGATCTCTAGGACGGAAATTTTGGACATGTTTTCAGAATTAAAAAAAGAGCAGAATACTAAATTCACAGCTCTAATGAACAGAGTTCAGACTGGTATAGACGCCCATACTGAGCAGAACAAAGAAATCTCGAGCTCTATTGACTTTCTCGGGAAGAAATATGATGAGTTGCTCTCAAGAATTGACATACTGGAGCAAGAAAAATCTGCGGATCATAAATATATACAGACACTGGAGGCGAAATTAGAGCAATATGACCGCAACCTGCGCAGTACTAGTGTTGAATTGCGTAATGTACCAAAAAAAAGCGGTGAAACGAAGGAGGACCTCTTAAATATTGTCAAGAAGGTGGGTGATGCACTGAATGTACCGCTTCAGGCGATGGAAGTACGCGATGTCTATCGCATTAATACAAAAAACGAGAATAATAAGCCCATAGTTGCAGAGCTCTCAACTGTTTTTCAGCGGGATAACATCGTCAGATCCGTCAAGGCTTACAACAAAAAGTACACGAGTTCTAAGTTCAGTACTAGTAATTTAAAACTTGAGGGCCCGCCGAAACCTTTATTTGTGTCAGAGAGTCTATCTATTCAGGCAAAGAGGCTCTTCTTCCTGGCCAGGGAATTCGCCAAAGCCAATGGCTATAAGTATTGCTGGACGTCACACGGTAAAATATACCTCAGGAGCTCGGACGGTGCAACACTCGTTAAACTCAACAGTATTAGCGATTTAGAAAACCTAAAATGTAAATGACTAGTATTATTATGTCATATAATAATTATTAACTTCTTAAGCCTGTTAAACTTTATGAATATTTTCTGTAGATTTGTTTTTTATTTTAGATTTTTGCATGTTAATATTGTTTTTTTAAAACGCAAGCGCATACTCTGCATTTCCAAACGCAAACTCATACACTACTATACTGCCCAACACACATATAATCACGTACACAACAAAAATAAACACACTTCATTTTTCAATCAGAATACACACTTCCATCCTATTATGTATCTGTATATTTTTATAAAAGTTATCTACAAAATAAATTATTTTAATGTGTTGCCCACTAGAATTTTGTTCATAATATTATTATCTAATGCAAAAATGAACTCTAATAGATCTTATATTTGTATGTCAGTATTTGTATTGCACGCGCTTACTATTTTACCTTAATAATGGATGACAATTATTTTATTATAACAGAAGTTGATAACTCGGAGAAGATAGAATGCTTATCAGTTAGTGACTCCAATGAGTGTCTCAATCTTTTAGATCCAGATGTAAACAATAAGCTTGCATTGACTATCCTCACAGTGAATATACGGAGTATTAACTATAACTTTGATTTATTAATTGCATTTATATCTAGTCTTGATGTGTCGGTGGATATATTTGTCTTTACTGAATGCTGGACCAGTCCTCTTAACCCGCCGCCCTGTTTGGACAGATATAATATGTTTTGGACAAAACATAGTTTAAATCAGAATGATGGTGTAGTGGTGTACGTCCGAAATGAAATTGAGGCCTCGTCATATGAACCTGCATGTTCTGAAGGGAACTGCCTCGTAATTACTATATCCACTAACTATACCATTGTATGCTCCTACCGTCCACCAAGTTTCAGAAATGCTAGTAGTTATTTGGAATCTGTAGACAATGTCTTAGGTAGCATCTCCACTAAAAATATTATATTTACCGGTGACATTAACTTAGACACTCTGTCTAGTAACTTGTCAACACACACCCAGGAATATTTAAATATAATGGCTATGCATGGTTTACGACAAGGTATTAATCGTCCTACCAGAATCACTACGTGTATTGATCACTTCATGATCAAAAGCGACGCTGCTTGGAAAACTTTAGTTTTCGAACAGCAGCTTACTGATCACTCCCCAATACTACTTTATATAAATAATTTTAAAATCAATAAGCACGATAACACTTGTAATAAAATATCTGTAAACTACAAAGGAATTAAGGAATTCTTATTAAAAGAGACTTGGCAGGATCTATATTGTATATATGATGCAAACATTGCAACTGATCTATTTATAACTAAACTTTTATCTACAATAGACGAGCATACACAGGTAAAAAAAGTCCCTAAACGAGACCTACCTTTAAAGCCGTGGATTACGAGAGGTATTGTTAAATGCATTAGAAAAAGGGATAGACTACACTTAAAGACAAAAAGGGCACCACAGAATGAAACACTCCAAGATAAATATATTAAATATAGGAATAACTGTAATAAAATAATTAGAAATTTAAAGAGAGAATATTATAGAAATAAATTATCTAGAAACCAGGGTAACTTAAAAGAAACTACACAAAAACAATTTTAATCAAGAAAAGATGCCATCACAATATTTACTTGATATTAGAAATAATCCAACTCAATCTCTGAATGATGTCAACACTTATTTTACAGCTATTGGTGGAACACTTGCAAGTAATACGCTAAAAAAAATGGGTACTACCGACAGCAGTCTAGCACTGTTTGCAAAAGCCCCAAACCCACCGGCCAATTCCATGCTATTGTCTCCCACTGATCCAGTAGAAGTTAAAAATATTATTTACAAGCTAAAAAATAATAGTGCTCCAGGCTGGGATAGAATTACAGCGACCCTCCTTAAGCAAAATATAGTAACTCTTGCTGAACCTATTGCATTCTTATGTAACCTAAGCTTTGAAACTGGCACTTTTCCAGCAGCGTTTAAAAAAGCTGTTATATGCCCAGTCTATAAGGCGGGCGATAGTAAGAATCCGTCTAATTATAGACCCATCTCCCTTCTCTCCAGTTTATCTAAAGTTCTGGAAAAGCTGGTAAAGAAGAGAGTTATGGGTTATCTTGAGAAAAATAATTTATTAAGTAAAAATCAATACGGTTTCAGGGAAGGGAAGTCGACCGAAGACGCGGTTATGGCGCTGACGACTAAAATTGTATCTTACCTTGATTGTGGTGACAAGTGTATGGGTGTCTTTCTGGACCTCCAGAAAGCATTTGACACTGTTTCAATTCCCATACTATTAACAAGGTTAGAGAACGTTGGTGTCAGAGGGGTAGCTCTCGGTTGGTTCGCTGACTACCTAACAGGACGAACACAGCGTGTAAGGGTAGAGGGTCATGAAAGCAGTGAGGAAGCGTGCACCTATGGCGTGCCTCAGGGTAGTACACTAGGACCTTTATTGTTTCTCATATACATAAATGATCTTTGCTGTACTACCTTGCCTGGCCTGGACTTGCTAATGTTTGCAGATGACACTGTGCTACTGCTCCATGCCAAATCTTGGCAGAAAGTAGTGGCGTTAGCGGAGGATTGTCTTTCAGTGGTGACACAGTGGCTGGAAAATAGTCTTCTATCCCTAAACACTAGCAAAACTAAATACATGTGCTTCAGTAAAACGGCTGCAGGTAATGCTGCAACTAATATTTCTTTAAAAATACACACCTATCCTTGTAACCGTAGCAGCCGTCCTGTGCAATGCTGTTGTTCGACCTTGTCCCGCGTTAATATCATTAAATATTTAGGCGTACAAATAGATGACAAACTTAGCTGGAGCACCCACATAGCGTCTTTGTCTTCAAGGATTAGAAAACTCATTTATATATTCAAAACGCTGAAATCCGTTGCTGACCTCACTCTAGCTTTGCAAATATATAAGGCTATTTGTGAGTGTATTATTAGGTACTGTATTTGTGCTTGGGGCTCTGCTGCAAAGTCTCACCTTATAGTTGCTGAACGTGCACAGCGCTGTATTATTAAAGTGCTCCTAAGCTTACCTCACAGGCATCCTACTACCGCTGTCTACGACAAAGCTAATGTCCTCAGTGTAAGAAAGCTGTATATATACGAAGGTATACGACGTTACCATAAAAAAACCGTGCCTTACTTACCTGATGTACCCAAGAGAGTTGACAGATGTCCTGTACCATTTGTTAAGACGAGATTTGCGCAGAAGCAGTTTAATGTGATAATTCCACTCCTATACAATATATTAAATATAAAATGCAAAATAAAAAAGTATAGCGATTATAAAATAAAACATACAATAAAATCATGGCTTCAATTGTTCGACTATGAAGGCATTGAAAAAATGTTAATGGACCTGTATTTTTAAAGATCACAAAAAAAAACAATCTAGCACACAAACACTCACCCCCACACACACACACGCACCCCCACGCACACATATACACCCCCCACACATACACCCCCGCACACACACACACACCCCCACACACACACACCTCCACACACACACACCCCTCACACCTTAACACACACACACACCATGCACATATTGCGTTTGTATTTGTTATTAATTTCTTTTTTTTCTACTCAGGGTTTTATTACATAAATTTATCTTGATCCTATTGCATAGGAGAGGGTACTGACTTCTGTAACACAGGTTTAGACCTAGCACAGAAGTCAGGGACTTCGATTAATGTCTGTACTATGTATTTATGTCAATAAAATTTATTATTATTATTATTATTATTAATATAATTTTACCCTTATTTTTTACCCTTATTCATAATCGATTTTTAACTATATCAGAGTAATAGTCCGCAAAGAAATTGGATATGCGGCCATCCTCTTTCGATCACCAAATGTCACGTGTCAGATAAAGACTTCGGAACTTTAGCTAATCCACGTTTGATAGCTTTATTATGAATAAGGGGGTCTTCAAAGTAAACAAAAAAGTATGATATATCTTACCTACTTTGAATTTTTTTTTGTTAATAAGTTCTTTTTCATACAAGCTTTTTTGAATGACTGTACTTTTTTTGGCTGTACTTGCATTGTCATCCAATATACTATTTTTTACCAAATATCAAGTCAATCCGACCACTGGATGTGGGTGAAATTCTACTTGCAAGATTCCACCCGAACAAACATACATACATACATGACAGCTAATAAAATAATGGCCTTAGCCAAGCTAAAGTTTAGCTTTAACGTTTCACTTCAGCCCAATGAAACAACGGCTGAAAGTGAAGTAAGGATACGAAGATAAAGTGAGCTAAGATAAAAAGATTGAAGTGGATTAATACGTATACAAGCAGACGTACTTATTGATCTCTATTTACTCTCTTTATCTCTCGTTAATATTTTTTTAATTAATCAAGTAAAATGTAAAGTAAATTCTCTAACGCTTTTTCTTCTTCTCTCTTCAATGAAGTCCCAAACAGGCATAAGCAAAGCCAAGAAGAAAGGCAGTGATTTATCGACCCACTGACATATTCCATTTATATCCTTCACGAGTGAGCTATGCTCTAGTCTAGTCTAAAGTGGAGAGGCACTTCTGAAATTACCTACAGCGAAACGGGGTCACAAGCTTTTGATATTTCCAATTTAGGGCAAACCCTCAAGAATGCATTTTTATTGAAAAATAATCTTTGTCATTAATGTCAGGAAGTAGTGCTCGTCACTTTAAAGCGATGTAAACTTTATAGCAGGATTATTTAAATTAGTTCAGATACTCTAAGCGTCGCGTCTATACGTATTCTGAGCACATTAGGTATAGCCTAGCGACTCTAGCGAGCTGTTATTAAAATTACAATAATTTGAATTTCAAATCTGTACAATTAAGGCCAAAGTTTACCTTAGCACAAACAAATTCTCTTTGGTTGAAATGACAGGCAAAATAGCTGGAAAGACAGAAGTCTTATCAAGTTTGAACTAAGTTTGAAGGTTCATTACTATATTAAAGATTGTACTTGGCAACACAATTATTGAAGTAGACAAAATCAATCCTACTACCAAATATATAACATACTTAGACCTAACCATATAATATATTATAGTTGGCTATCTAAATTCTAACGCTATTGATACTTACGTCCACATTTAAACTTTATTCAGATTCGGGAAAGCTGAATTGCAACCGCACAAATAGTTCCATTTCAATCAGTAAGTTAATGTTAGCGTATATCAAGTTATTTGAATCGAATTGAATATCGGCATCGAAAACATTTTCATATGTATGAATGTTCTTTTATGAAAAAGATAAGATTCTAAACTTACTAAATGACTAATAAACTAAGAAAAGCCTTTTCAGATTTTGTTTCATATCGATAAAAATTTATAGCTTCTTAGGATATGACAGGAGATGACAAAGCTATCGTAAGTGCTCTCGGCCCGTTGACAGACGTGCTAGAGTGGATATAAGTTTGTGGCGACCCGTCTCAAAGCTGTCCACTTGGAATCATCTGCATGTGAAATAGTGCCTTTATATTAATTTAAAAAAATAGTATGTAGTAAAAAATGTTAAGAGTGGACCGGGTCGAACTTAATAGAATGGATGTACTAAATGTAGCAAATTGCGAAGTTGTACAAAGCTACATATACCTCGGCTCTACTATTTCCAATACAGGAGGCTGTGAAGAAGAGATCAGAAGACGATGTGCAATTACAAGATCGGCCGTAGAAAGACTGGGAAAGATCTGGAAAGACAGAAGGATAACTAAGAAAACAAAGGTTCGACTAATGCGATGCCTTGTCTTTCCAATCTTTCTCTATGGCGCTGAAACTTGGTCCTTACGCACTGGAGATGTGGTGTTGGAGATGCCTCCTGAAAATTCCATGGACGGCCTTTCGTACCAATAACTCGATCCTCAAGGAGCTTCAAATAACAGATAGGCTTTCGTCGACTGTGCAGCTTCGAATTCTCAAGTTCTTTGGTCACATCTCCAGAAACGAATACTCGATGGAGAGACTTGTTGTCCAGGGTCAGGTTGAAGGCAAATGATCTCGTGGCCGATCACCCACTCGTTGGACTGATCTTATCAGGACGGTAACCCAGTCTACCATGGTACAGTGTTCTCGCAGCGCTACGAACCGCCATAAATGGAGAAGCATTGCAAAAGCAGTAACCCAAATAAAGAAGAACATTGACGTTGAAGACCCTCCATGTACACCATCTTTTGCAACCACGATCATTCTGACAAGAGTGCCCGACTGAGAAGAAGATTAATTTTAAATGCCCCTTAAAAGCTGAGGAAGTTCACTTCATAGACTAATCTTACAATTATGCAGTCAGTACTTAGCGTGAAAAATAATGAAAAATGTATTTACGGAACTCAGCGTGTATATAACATAACAATAATAGTATTAGATTGAATTTCGGGAGATCCTTTCTTAGTGCAACCCTAGGCTAGGTCGCCCACTCAACATTTTCTCCAAATATAAAATTTCTAACTCTGGTTTAGGCTGCGTTGTCTTTCAGTCACTCAGTGTTAGGTCCATATTCTAGAACGTCAATAATACTCAAGTCAAGTTTTGAGCAGAGATATAAACAATGGAATTTGGAACCTGCACCAATGACATCAGGTTTATTTTCAATTTACAAGATCTATTCTTGGTACTTGAACAAATTTTTGAGTCTCGTTCTATAAAACAGACCTTGTTTCAAAAAGTTAATATTTTCTCGAAATTTAATTTCAATGTCTGTCATAGTTTGAACTTTGTATTTTCAACAAACAAAATGAAATAAGCATTTTATTAATGTTGAAAGGTCAAGCCAATTTCGTTTTCTTTTTTCTTATGTACACCATTTTAATAGCTATTTGTCTTCACAAGTTTACGTCTTTCGGACAGAGGTCTACTTTTTACGGTTGTGGCTTTTTGACTGACGGTTTTAATTTACGAGAACCTTCGCCGCTTTCACATACATAAAACAATACGTACCTACTCAAGATTAGACTTAAAAAAACAAAAACTACTGTCGTCGCTAAACATGGAGTTTAGAATGATTGAATTTTATTAGGTTAATCTGTTTAGTTACTCGTAGGTACACTGCACATTGTTTTTTTTTTTAATATTTATTACAATGTAATCATACAACATCATCTTGTACTAATGAAATTACGGATCAACTTGTCAAAGTAAAGTTAAATATTCTGAGCTGTTAATGGAATAAGAATTGGGTTAAGTGAAGATTATCGGTCCATACAAAGCTGTGATCGAGTCATTGAGTTTATAAAATAAATTCTATATGGATGCTTTATAATTTGAGATATTAATAAAAATAGAACTATTTTTATTTATGAGATTATCAAATTATATAAATTGTGGACAATATTTATTAATCATAAAACTAAAATTTCAGTTTTCGGAATGTTAGCAAGGAATTATTTAATTTACATAATTTGTAATATAGGTTCGTCGTATTCGAATATAGATACTTATATTAGCGATAGGTATACCTTAATGATAAAAGAAATTTAAGTTTCCATATACCTAAATAATAACCCAGGTAGACGAAGGAAGTAATATTAAGGCCGGGTCTAAGCTCAAATCTCAAAAATGGCTTTCTTTGAGAGTCGAGTACGACGTAACGCAATGAAATACCTAACACAAAAAAATACTGTGGATAGAAGAGGGTTTTGAGAAAAATGTTAACCGAATAGAATATTAAAAAGTGCTTTGATATTCCCAATAAAAAAATTCTAAGTTACGTCTAAAAAAATCTTTCGCGTCGAAATTCTCCGTATTTTCAGCGATGACAACAATTTTATTTTTAAGAATATATAAGATACAGAATTATATTAGAATGTTAACCGGACACTTATTCAATTTAATTCGTATATTCTGTATAATCTAAAGAAAACCCGTAAATAACAGTCCATTTCATAGAGTCGACACATTTATGATTTACCATTTTCAACCCTATTCCAGTGAAGAACGAGTCCTGTCAAAATCGTAGTCAGTCCGCGCCTTAACACTGTAAATCGTAGATCAACTGCTGACAGGTAGTTATAAGGTTCTAAGTGACATTTTGGTTAAGGGCCTGTGAAACTAATCACCGACATCGTCCGCCTAAAGGGCAGGTCGGGTATTAAACCGATGGAACCAAATTACCTACCTACTTGGGAAATTGCCATCCGACCGGGTGCTGTGAACCTCAAATTAACGAATGATTTACCCATATAGGTTAGTTATTTGCAATTGTTTTAATGACAGCATGATGTCAAAGTGTCGCTAGTATCGAGATCTATGGTTAACCATTAACTTTATCACTGACGGATTTTATTTTTTGAAAAGCTTAAAACCTCCTCTTGTACTAACTCCTATGTACAGTATTACAGTATTACCCAACTTATATGGCGCGTCGTGAATCTTCGTTTGCACAGAACAGAAAGTATGGCCCCGAAGATTAACGAAAGAATGCTTAAAACTTACAATCAACCTTAGGTCACTACTATAAGGTTCATAATACACTGCAGCTGTTAGTTCCGTCTCACTCGCAAGTCACGCCCCTCCACACGGCGCGCGCTAACATGGCGGCAGCAGCCGACCAATAGCGTTTCCCGCGCTTTAAAAATGTATCTTCCGCGCAGGTACATCGGTAAGCCATATTAATTGGGTACTACTGTAACCTTTCTATGGATGTAATAAAACCCCATTTACGTTTGCCAAGCTAATGTTCAGAATCAATTTAATACGGTTTTCTCAACTAAACCCTAATAACAATAATAAAGGAATAATTGAGTGAGTCCCATCGGACCCGGTGCCTCTGCCCCGTTAACGGGGCCGATGGGAAAAAAAGTGCCATCGGGCCCGGTACACGCACACATTGAAGCTACCGGGTCCGATGGCACTCTTTTTCCCATCGGCCCCGTTAACGGGGCAAAGTCATTGAGGCCGATCGGAAAAAGAGTGCCATTGGCCCCGGTACACGCACACACAGAAGCTACCGGGGCCGATGGCACTCTTTTTCCCATCTGCCCCGTTAACGGGACAGAGGCACTGAGGTCGATCAGAAAAAGAGTGCCATCAGCCCCGGTAGCTCCGGTGTCTGTGTTTAACGGGGCCGATGGCACGATTTGCTCCCATCCGCCCCGGTGGACTTGACCCGTCAACGAGGTAGATAAAAAACATAAAATTTGCCGGCTCGCTGTTTTAAAGGGACGTATGGCACGGATCAAGTTTCAATTGCCATTTTGATTATATAAAAAAACCTAAATCGACGTAACTGAGCTGGTTACCAGGGTAACAGAAGTTCTTAAGAGATAAGCTTAAAAAAATCAAGTAAATTTAGTATAGAACTCACACATACTGACTTAGTACTAAAAATCAACTCAAAAATATTAGTAATTAATTTTAGTAATTAAGTATTAAGTATTAGTATATTGTTTGCTAAAAAAACTATTTTGTATTCTTGTTTTGCGACGTTGATTTAATGGTAGGTAAATACTGTTTTTCTATATTGTTGATTATTAAAATATTATTTTTGTTCACATATTATTATTTTTTTGATAACCGTACTATTTTGTAATGATTCGTGAAGTTGAAATTTATAACAGTTTTTTTTAAATAGCTCTTGTTTATGAAAATATTGTATTTGCTTACAATATACAAGTAAATTAGTAGATTAGATGTTAATGTGATTAATTATGACTGATCAATGTGAATCTGTGACTATTGAAATTAAGTAATTAGTATATTTTTGCTAAAAAAAAGCTATTTTGTTATGTTCTTGTTTTGTGACGTTGATTTTATGCTAGGTAAATACTGTTTTTTCTTTATTTTTGATTATTAAAATAATATTTAGTTTAAAAGATTAGTATTCTATAAAAATAGTAAGTAGTTCATGTTTTAATGCGATTATTGGAGACTGATAACAATGTACGTATCTGTGATTATAGAAATTAAGAAGGTGATTATATTGTTTGCTAATGAGACTTTTTGTAATTTTCTTGTTTTCAGATGTTTATTTTTTTGAATCGTTGATTATTAAAATATTATAGTTTTTCATATAATAAAAACTGATTAATATTTATCATAATTTCCGTTTTCGTCAAAGTCGCAATAGTATATTTGAAAACAAAATTTATTGATTGAGAGCGATACCAGGATAACAGAAGTTTGAAAGAATTATCTTTTGTAATTTCAAGTAATGACAGACAAATTATTTATGGCGGCAAAATAAAAGTTTGGAAGTGTATTACCACTACCATAAGATTTTTATATATTGTTATTTTTTTAAGATACCTTGTTAAGAAAAAAAAAAGCATTTGGTTTTTACTTGTGTACTCTTCATCTTTTAGAATCAAACCAGTGTGTGTGAGTTCGAGCTAATCTGTTAAGAACTTCTGTTATCCTGGTAACCAGCTCAGCTACGTCGATTTAGGTTTTTTATATCATCAAACTGGCAAATGAAACTTTATCCGTGCCATCCTTCCCGTTAAAACGGCGACGCCGGCAAATTTTATGTTTTGTATCTGCCCCTTTGACGGGTTCAGGAGACCGGGGCGGATGGGAGCAAATCGTGCCATCGGCCCCGTTAAACGCAGGCACCGGAGATACCGGGGCCGGGTCACTGAAGCGGATCGAAAAATGAGTGCCATCGGGCCCGGTACACGCACACATTGAAGCTACCGGGGCCGATGGCACATTTTTTCCCGTCGGCCCCGTTAACGGGGCAGAGTCACGGAGGCGGATCGAAAAAAGAGTGCCATCGGCCCCGGTACACGCACACACTGAAGCTACCGGGCCCGATGGCACTTTTTTTCCCATCGGCCCCGTTAACGGGGCAGAGGCACCGGGTCCGATGGGACTCACTCGGAATAATTATGAAAAAAAAAATCAAATTACTTTATGGATGCTTTCATGCCATGAGCATACCTATGCAGTTAATCCTAAGTAATTAAAATGTCGAAGGTAGCCATTACAATATCGATTTTGTTTTACACAGTTATTAATAGAGGACACGGTAGCTTTTAATATAATTTATGAAAATATGGAAAACATTGGTGAAGCAGGATTAACGTATTTGAGTCAGATAGGTACTATCTTATAATGGAGTTTTACCACAACTGACAAAATGTCGCGGGATGCTGAAACTGTGATTTGGTTGCGGTTTGCGCGGCTTTGAACGAAATTCTATGTAATACATGCGTGTTCTAGATAAGAGCACACTGCTTTACACTTTGCAGTTGGTTTACTTCAAGTTCTACTCAGACTTAAACTTTCCCTTCCCATCGCTGTTACCACAACTAATAATGCCCCGGCTAAAATCTAATACTCCAGCTTTATGTGGATTTGTGGTATTTCTCTTTGTGGTACTTTATTATGAAGATGTATAATGGGTAGCAAAATAGATGAACGTGAGTGATTACGTATCATAGTGGGTAAATACCTACCCCCTTATTCATAATTAACTAAATCAGTGTAATAATGTGCCCCGTCTCACTCTTTCGATCACCAAATGTCACCTGTCAGATAAAGACTTCGGAATTTTAGCTAATCAACATTTGATAACCACAGATATTAAAAAAAGTCGGATATATTCTCGCTAACAAAAAACTGTGTCACTCAAGTCGGCCACCACGCTGTACGTACAAGCCGGCATGCACACATTCACACATTAGTTGAGCGCGAGTAATCGACTCTGTGTAAACGGCGACAGAGTCTAATTTCCCGCGGAATAGCCAACTAAGGTGTGCGTGACAGGTGGCCGACTCCATAGACACAGTTTTTTGTTAGCGAGAATTATGTCCTCCGTAGTCTGTGTTGATAACTTTATTATGAATAAGGGGGCTACAAGCAGTGATCCTACCAGCATATTTTTTGTGATATAAATCATCGAACTTTGTTCGAAATCTATTAAAAGTCCATAAAACGGGGCCATATCGTTTATTTGAACCAACATTTTCATTTTATTTTTGATAAATGATTTCTTTTGAGTGATATCGTGTCGACGTAATTGACAAATTGGACAGAGATTCTATAATTACTACCGTTTTTTAGCGCTCCGAGCATAGTCTTATCTCTTCTTATAGTCATCTCCAAAGATATTTGAGAAATACTTAGTTATCAATTAGTTCAAATACTCTTTGAGGTTATGATTTACAAGCAAGCTGTTATCAATTTACATTCCATTTAATTATTATAACTACTAATTAACCTAGTTCTCAATGATGCTACCTGTATAATGTGCTTATATGAAGTGGTTAACTGTGTCGTAGTTAATTGACGTGTACTATTGATGTAATCGCTGAAATAGGATTAGGTATGAGGCTGCCTACATATTACTGCAACGAAAAGGGATCCAGCTACTGGCCTATGTAACAATATAAGCATTTAACAATATTTGCATATAAGAATATACCTATAGCAATATTTGCATGCAAGTAATTTTTATGTAGGTCATTAAAATATGAGCCAGTAGGTAATATTGAGTCAAAAAGATATTAAACTTATAGATATGCGGGGTGGATACGACAATAAATGAAACCACGTAAAGTACTCATAAATACGATCAACTTTTACTACAGGACTAACATCTAAATCGCAAAAAAAAATTACAGCTTTTCATACAAAAGGTACATATTATCTCCACGGCAAAAATGTCTGAAAAGCTGTAATTTTTTGTAATTAATTGTCGTATTGTCGTATCCACCTAGTATATTAGATTAGCGATGAGCAGGATACCATGAGATGTAATGATTGCTAATTTACCGAGCGAACACGAAGCATCTCCATTTCAGCTTGGACCAAAATGCTTTCCTATGTCCGGATGTCCAACTGTTCTCTAAAGGTCGCATTTCTCAACCGATTCTCGTTAAATATTGAGAGCAGGTTCGGTAATATTATAGATTTATTCTTATTGTTTTTTTTTAAGGAATTCCATATTATTATCGAGACTCGCGAGGTCTACAGCTACAGAGCTTCTATCTACTTAATTCTAATATTTTTTGGTTAAATAGTCACTCATTGTATACTATTCAATTCTTAAACATTCGGAATTAATGAATTTCATGCTGTGAATTCTATAAAATTCATTCAGTTATCAATATTACTTTAGCTTCCTTTTTAGCCCCCAGCTGTAGTAAAACCCTGAGAGAATGGCGGTAAACAGAAATACAGGTTTTTAGCTTTAGTAGACCAACGAACAGAGGAATGAGATGAAAACGCCATTTGTAAATGTTTTCAATATCGAGTATTCTAACAAGCAGAAAGCATGTTATTTGTCAGACTATGCCCTGAATCAAACATGAAACATAAGTAATTCCTATTCCTACCATATTGACGTTAGGGATTTTCATATGAAAACCCTACGAAGTGCCAGAAAAAAACTCAGCCAGCATCTGCAGCTGAGGTAAGTACTGTGCATCCTTGTCCTTTACCTCAGGATGTAAGCGATGCGATGTCTTGTACCATTCTTGTTCCAAAGTAGATGGTATTTCATCATATTATATTCTTTTTACTATTATTATTTTGATAGATAATCAGAAATTGACGGTAATTTTAATCATATTAAATTAACATAAACAAAGATTCTGGCTAGTCGTCGAATCTCGCTTTGTTGAACTGTGACTGAGTGTTATTGAATTTATCAATGAAATATTGAAATCGTGTAATTCAGATGTCAACGTCAACATCAACCCTTAGGTATTCTTTATTTATATGAGTCACAAACTTCCATTATAAAATCCATTATTATATTGAATTAAACTTCGAGCTAAATGTTTAAATGTCCAAACAAATCATTCAGTGTCGTGTCGTCTAAAAAGTTTATTCAAGTTGAACTCGATTTATAAACAATGTAAGTAATTAATCTTTAGAAAAAGTTTAATTCTATAATAATAAGTTAAATTCAGTGATCCAAATTAAAACGTCCCATTTCTCTTTGATTCATAAGCAACGCTACAAAAGTTCCTTTAAAATAAAGTTTTTTCTATTTTGTAAACATTAGTTCAAGGTCAAAGCCATCCAATAAGGTCTTAAGCCCTTAGTAGGTACCTACTTATGAAGATCAAAGCTACTGAAATGACCACCGGTTTCAGTCAGAAAACACCAAGAAAGACAGCAAGATATTTTTAAATACCTGTTCTATTATAGGTTCGAACTGTTAAACAATTTATTAGCTCAATGTAATACTTGCTTACTAAGCTAATAACGGCTAATGTCTTATCTGGCGTTAATTAATTACAGCAATTAAGTAAACCGTGTGGGAGAATCCCGTACAAAGTAAAACACAAGATTAAATTTCCAGTAAATCGTTGTACTGGCGTCTTATGCAGACGTCGTTGCTTGTGCAGCTATGCAGTCAAGAATTGTAAAGTGGGAAAGCTTGCCGCATGTAATTCAGTTAAAGATGTACATACATAGGTAGTTTCACTTGAAGGCGGCACCAAAAGCTTCCTCCTTGGGCTTTCAACGAACGTCCCGGGCATCAGTTATGCACGAGTCATCCAATTAACCAAGTGACGAAGTGTGCCCGCCTTAAAGTAACTTAGCTGCGTTTTGTGTATGTTTATGTCAAAAACCGATAAAATATAAATAATGCTGGAAACTAGCAGAATGTAAGCCTATCAAAATATTATATAATTAATCATTTATCATCATATTCTTGCAAATTAATCTTTATCTTTAAAATAAATACTCTGAGTCAATCTTTACACACGTTTATCTGATCCCAAACTAAGCAACTACATTTTATAAATATGTAATATATACACCGAGAAAAAGAACAAACAGACATGTTCATACACTCAAATGTTTGGCCTCAATGGGAATCGAACCCACGACCTGTGGCTTGACAGTCGGGTTTCACATCCGTCAGTGAGAGTACCAGAGCTACTGAACGGTTACCAGCAAAGTAAAAAAGAACCATTTTGATCGTCAACATTCGATAAGGGGTAAGAATATCTCTCAGCATTTCATGTCAAAAGCAAACATGTAGATATAAGAAGAATATTTTATGAAAATATTTTCCTTTCGGATTTTTTAAAAACGAGCATTATGTTGTTAACTTGTTATAATATACGTCGCATTGCGGTAGGTGTAGGCTAAATGGATTAAATGTGTTAAACGTACACCTACCTTTCTATAATTTCTTTACAGAGCCAGCCTTTATGTGTGGAATTATCAGATTGGACATCAAAGCTTAACATAAGCTGCGATACAAATCACGAACCTTGAATACCGATATGTGAATACATGAAATCTAATCATTTTTCTCAAAGGGGCTTTGTACTGAATGTTTGGATTCGATTAGGTGGTTGTGAATTTCATTTGGAAAATAAAATAAACGTTATACAGGCTGATTTAAATAATTGGCATGAACAATATAAATAAAGGTACGTGTACCTAACATAATCTATTTTTCAGAAAGCATTGTCGTGTAAGGATCGACAAGTTAGTCTAAAGCCTAAAATAGCTTGTAAATATTCAACGACAAGTCCCAGTTTAATGCTCGAATGTCGTGACGAGCAATTTAAAAAGGGAAAAGACGCTGGTAGTTCTTAAAAAGCGTGAGATTGCGCCTGCCGTCCCATTTCCGCGAGCAGACGAAGCGGTAGCTTCGGGCGATACAGCGACAAAGCGATTCTTGATAAAACAGATTTTGCCTGCGATTTACTAAGATATTACGGTTGACTTGGCTGCTTAAATTTTGATTTCTGTTTACCTTGAATCATTATAAACAGTAGAATCCAATATCCAAAATGAGATGAACTTTGACCATGTATGGTTTTTAGGGTCTGATGATGGAGTATGAGAGTAAGCACTGGAACTCCATAGTGGAGCATCGTATACTAGCCGTGTTTGGGCTTGTTGGAATTGTCTTGAGATGAAATTTGACCATGTATGGTTTTTAGGGTCTGATGATGGAGTATGAGAGTAAGCACTGGAACTCCATAGTGGAGCATCGTATACTAGCCGTGTTTGGGTTTGTTGGAATTGTCGTGAGATGAACTTGGACCATGTATAGTTTTCAGGGTGTGATGATGGAGTAGGAGGGTAGGCACTGAAACTCCATAACGGAGCAACGTATCCTAGCCGTGTTTGGGGTTGTTGGAAATGTCGTGAGATGAATTTTGACCATGTATAGTTTTCAGGGTTTGATGATAAAGTCGGAGGGTTGGCACTGGAACCCCAAAGCGGAGCATCGTATTCTAGCTGTGTTTGGGCGTATTGGAATCGTATTATGCGCATTTTGGCCAAATATGGTTTTCTGAGTCTGTTGGTGGAGTCAAAGAGTAGGCACTGAAGTTAAATACTTATTATAAATGTGAAAGAAAGTGATATTGGGTGAAAATATGGTATAAGTAACATAATAAAATGGTATGATTAATTTATGTTGACTAAAAAATAAATGACAGTTTAAAAAAACTAAAAAAACACGCTTTAAAAAGCCCTGCACTAAAAACTGTTAAATAATTATAAAATTGAACCTACATATATTCTCTGTCTATCCCATAAGGGCCTAAATGTAAGCAATTTATTTGAATGAAAAGCGTGGGGCGTTTTTCCTTGTAACCCAATAGAATTTCTAAGCATTATCATTAACATGAAGAAATATCGTAAATTACAAAATGAAAAGCGCCACACACTTTTCATTCAAATATAGAACTTAATTACAAAAATTGCTTACATTTAGGCCCTTATGGGATAGACAGAGAATATATTTAGGTTCAATTTTATAATTATTTAACAGTTTTTAGTGCAGGGCTTTTAAAAGCGTGTTTTTTTAGTTTTTTTAAACTGTAATTTATTCATAATCGCTTTTTAACTAAATCAGTGCCATAGTGTGCCCCGTCTCACTCTTTCGATCACCAAATGTCACCTGTCAGATAAAGACTGCGGAATTTTAGCTAATCAACGATAACTCATTATGAATAAGGGAGGTATGGAGGTGCAAGGTGGATGACACCTCCATTTAAAAGGGAAGATCTTCCGCCAGGCTGGGGCATCGTGCCTGGGGACCGCGGTCCAACTGTACTTGTCGGACAGTTGTATATATGCAGATCGCCGAGAAATCTTTGCAAGCGCGATGCAGGATGTAGTGGGCTTGTATGCGCGATGTATGCACGATGCAGGATAATGTGTCGGCACGCCATCTTTCTATCGGCGTGTGAACTTCGTTGTGTAGTTGTTCGCTACATCACTCCCTTCCTAGACCAGAGGTCGATCTATAGTTGCGTCATTGCGTTAAGCTTGCAAGTGCCAGTGCTGCTCGGAAGTCTGTGGTGAGTCGAGACTAAGCGGGGTTGCTGCGACGGGTTGAGCCATGGGAGTCCACGTGGTGCAGAGACTGCCACGCCGGAGAGGGTGAGCCAGCCGAAGAGATCCGGACGTGTGCTGCGGTGGACTGTGCGGGCGATGAGTGCTGTCGCTGTGATGAGCCTTGCAGGACCAGGAAGCACGGTGAATCGGCTGCGTTGGAACTGGTTAAGGCGAAGCTGGCTTGCTGTGTGACTGCTTGCCGGTGGGGAGTGATGAGCTTGGAAGCTGCTCAGAAGGATGCTACTGCATGTTCAGTGATTGGAAGGGTTGGAAATTATTCCCATTCCATCACGTCGGGGTCACCAATATGGAGGTGCAAGGTGGATGACACCTCCATTTAAAAGGGAAGATCTTCCGCCAGGCTGGGTCATCGTGCCTGGGGACCGCGGTCCCCAGGCACGCAGGCAGGCAGGTCTATACAGCATGACTAAAAAATGTTGGTCAAAAACAGTTGAATTTTTGTCAAATAAATAATTTAAGTACGTAATGATTATTAAGTAATGACTGTTACTTACGTTTGAGCGCCCATTGGTTCTACTTAATAATTATTTTATAATTAGCCAACAAACACTTATTAGCCTTTAATTAATAAATGGGCTAACTAATGCTTTTTTTAATCAGGCTGATGAGCGTGTGCAAGCCGTAAAACTCCTCAGCTTTTTATCGGTGGTTAGTAATTTGGCTCGCGATTCAAAAAATAACAATTACATCAATAATTGTTATTATAGGACGCGCGTCCCTCGCGAGAAACACCGGATTAAAAATGGGCTGTCCCTGACAGTTCGAAATTAAGCCAAAACGCTAATTTGTAGGAAATTTGTATAGGTTACTTTTTCTCACATCGTAAAAAAACTACCTCATCAAAGCGACGTACCTTTACGTCACAATATCTGTCATGTACACAGGCTGTCCTAAATGATAAAATAAATAATTAATTTCACGATAAATTGTACAAAGGCTTTCGAAATCTCCTAGAAATACGATAGGTATCGAATATATATTTTAAATCTATGTCAGACTACATGATGTATATTTATCTCGGCGGAGATAGAGTAAACAAAATTTTAATAATATAAAGGATTGCAAAAATAAATAAAGAAACGTGTATTATATAAAACTATAGGTACCCAGATAAAATCTAGGGATTTCTAATGAGGATAGAAATTCTTTGCAACATGTCCATACCTAACTACGCCCATACTTGAAGGCTTACGTCCTTTCAAGTCGGATGTGAAAATTCTTTACGATATTCTGAGAAGCAAAATTGCTTCGTATAAAGTATACCGCACGTGTAGTCAAAGGTTTGAATTGATATAAATACGATTATATTTTATTTCAACACAATAACTCCTACGTTTTGCTAGCCCAGCCACAATATTGTAGATCGATTTTTGCATCGATTTTGGATGAGGCTTCTAAAAAAATCGAACCATTTACACTATTATTCATGCATGATGCATTGCTGATATCATTCAAGTTTTAACATAATTTATGGTTGAGGAAGACCTTAAGGTGCCCAATTACCCTTGATTTAAAACGTGCTAACTTAATGAATTTTAGACATAATTGTGAACGAATATCGGAGAAACTCACCTAGTGCTTGTCGGAACACACGCATCGTAGGGGCCGTTAGTGATATGGCAAAGTCTAATAATACGTGTGCTAATACCTAAGTTTCTCTCATGATACTACTGTGAATATTTTTAGAAGTAGCAGTTTATTAAATCAAATCAAATCAAATCAAATCAAAAAAATAAAAAACACGGTATACAATAACAGAAATTAATAAATAAAAACAGTCACAAAACGGTCCTCCAACTCAGCATAATGTTGGCTATATGTGATGTACATATAACCAACGCTGATCTTCCGTTGGGGCCGGCAAGTGAAGACACGGTAGGCTCACTACAATAGCAAGATAATAAATATACAAAAATAAAAAATAAAACTAATAATACTATAAAATATACCTATATAATGTAGTAAATAAGTGGGTATTCCTATTAATATACATCTCTTTCTTAAGCAACAAATACATATATATTTAAGCTTAAATATCTTGTTTAAAAAAAAAAAAAAAAAAAAAATATATATATAAATTGCAAACTGATGTAAGCACTTATGCACCCTATTTAAATCATTTCTTAGTTATGATCATTTCTTATATAGCACTTGTGTCATGTCGCTGCGTTTCCTGTTTAATTTGATGAAGGAAAAGATAATTCTTTAATTTGACTTTAAAAGTATGCGGACTATGCAGGCTCCGTATCGGCGGAGGGATATTATTCCAGCACTTGGTAGCAGCGTAATGGAAACTACCTCTAAAAGCAGCCGAGGAGTGCCGGTGCGTCGAGAGCTGCATGGCGCATGACCTTGAACCGTGTGACTTGCGACTACTCACCCAGGACAACTTTTCATATAGATAAGCAGGAGTTTCAAATTTTATGACGCCAAAAAGAAGACACGCTAAGTGAAGTTTACGACGGTGTGCCATTTTTAAAATATTATGCTCGTTAAGGTACGGTGTCACATGGGCTCTTAACGGAATGTTAAAGCAGAAGCGAGCACAGGCATTCTGAACTCGCTGAATAAGTTTTTGAGTTCTAGCCAAAAGTCGTGGTCCATATACTGTATCTGTATAATTCAATTTTGATAAAATTAGTGACTCTACTAACTTGATTCGCAGATCTTCTTTTATATATGGTCTCATTCTATACAAAATTTTAAGTCTATAAAAACAATCTTTCATTAAAGTAGCAATATGTTTCTCAAATCTCAGGTCACAGTCCATGTACAAGCCCAAATTACGCGCTTCATATACACGCTCAATAGGTTCACCCATAAGCATGACATTCATGGATGACTCTATACTAGCTAGTTGATGTTTGCTACCAAAGATAAGATACTTGGTTTTAATGGGGTTAAGTAAGAGACAATTGTTTGTGGACCATCTTGCTATTTCCGAAAGATCTTCATTGAGTTTCATGATTGCACTGTTAATTTCGGAAGGCTTACACGAAATGTACACCTGTATGTCGTCCGCGTAAATATGAAATTTGCAATATTTAATATGTGATTTTATATCAGCCAAATACAATATAAAAAGAACAGGCCCCAATATGGACCCTTGAGGTACCCCTCTATTTATAGCTACTTTGTCAGACACGGACGAAAAACCGCTTCTATGACTAAGCCTAACAAACTGGTAACGATTACTAAGGTAACTGTTGAACCAATGCAAAGCATCACTGTCAAATCCGTAGTAATTCAATTTGGACATCAGTAGATTAATATTCAAACTATCAAATGCCCTGGAGAAGTCTAATAGGACCAGCAGCGTACACATTCCCTGATCCCGCGAGCACAGGATGTTATCGGTGACATCAAGCAAAGCCGTTACGGTACTGCGTCCCTTTCTAAAACCCGACTGTACATCAGGCAAGATATTATTATTTTCAAGGAAATCTGTTAACTGTGTGCACACAGCTTTCTCAGCTATTTTAGATAAACATGGCAAGATACTAACTGGTCTTAGGTCTTTGAGCTCTACAGGGTTTGAGTTTTTAGGCAAGGGACGCACTATAGCGACCTTCCACACATCAGGAAATGTACAAGTGCTAATAGACCTATTTATTAATTCCTTAATGATTTCTAATGTGTATGGAAAAGTCATAAATAGCATATCTAAGGTAATAGTATCGCACCCTTCTGCATTTGATTTTAAATTATTAATTATTTTCATAATTCTATCCAGACTAATTGGTTCTATATGAAAGATATTATCACTAAATTTATGATATTCAAAATAAGTTAACTGTGAAATATTAACTTCTGAAGTACCAGGTATTTGTAAAAAGTGACTATTTACAATATTCGGATTGATAAAGTGAGAAGGCAGGTCTGTATGTTTTTGTTGTAAAATAGTATTCTTTAAGTTTTTCCATAATAATTTCGGATTGTGTATTTTATTATTTATATTGTGTTTAAAATAGGCTGACTTCTCATGAAAAAGTGCTTGAGTTACCGTTGATTTTAATGATTTATAATAATCCTTTTTAGTGTTTGTTTTGGTTTTATGATAATCTGCTGCGGCCCTATCCCGTAGATTCATCATGATTTTAATCGTATCAGTTATCCAGGGGTAAGAGCGATCTTTGACGACAATTGACTTCACAGGTGCGTGTAAGTCAAATATGTTCACAATACTTTGGTTTAAAGTGATAACCATCTCGTTCACGTTACCAAGCATCAAAATTTGATTCCAACATATTCTTTGCAAATCAATATCAAAATTATACATACAAATATTTTTTTTCGGTCTATAATTTACGGTATAGGGCTTAGATTTCTCACATTTAATATTAAATTCGCATAACACCAGACAGTGACCAAATAGAGACCCTACATGCTCTAGTGCGATCTTTTTTATATTTAAATCGGAACAGACTACATCTATGAGTGTCTGACTATTCTCGGTAAAATGAGTTGGCTCTGTAACATATTGTGATAGGTTAAAACATGACAAGAATGTCAGAAATTTAATTGTATTAATAGTATCGCTGTTTAATAAATTTATATTAAAATCTCCTAACAAAATTAGATTATCATAATTGGAAAATGAAGAAATTGAATCAGAAATTGCATCAAAAAATAAATCGACATCCATCCAAGGTGGACGGTATGCCGTACCAATTGCCAGCTTCCTTCCGTTAAGAGTCATAGTGAGCCACATCTGTTCGACTGAACTGTGTCGCGGATCTACAGGGTGAGGCCGGGTGCGTGCGGTAACACTCCGCTTGATATAAAAGCCAACGCCACCTCCGCGCGAGCGCACCTCCCGCGGCCGCGGAATGTGCCGCAGTCGGTACCCTGGAACAACGGGGGCGCGGCCCTCCTCGCCTGCTCTTAGCCATGTCTCATTTATTGCTAAAACACTGACATCATTCAACATAACTGAGGTTATAAAACTATCCTGATTTGTGCCGAGGGATCCTGCATTAAACAAACCTATTTTTAAACTTTTATTAACCATTGTAAATGTTAAATGAGTTCAACCACAGACACGACATACTATAAAAGATAACAAAATGATAGTAGAAATGCAAGTAACAAGATATATCAATTATTATACTATTATAACTCCCATTATGTGAAATGAAATGTATATGTTGAAAATGTCTAAAATAAGAGGTATACAATGACCTTAGATTTTCTTTATACGATATTATTATATCTATCCTAGTTGCCTTAATAAATAATAAAGTGCGTGCAAACTGATAGCAAGAGTGCTCAAGTTTTAGATCTAAAAATAAGACGGTTTCAGACTTAAAAATATAATTTACATGTTGAAAATGTTTAATATAAAAAGTATACATCAACGTTTTATTTTCTTTATATGCTGTTATTATGCCCATCCTAGTTTCATTAAAAAATAATAAAGAGCATGCAGAAAGGTAGCAAGAGTGCTCAAACAGTTTCAGAACCAAAAAGTTGAACAACTGGTGTGAAATTTCCCTAATGAAAACTTGACCGATCGATTTTTGACCCCTGAAATCCCCTTGTATGAGATTTTTATTAAAATACGCTGTGGTATATAAACATTCAGTAGTATAGGTAAGTTAAATAGAAATGATAGGACAAAGTACAACAATTTAGTACAGTAGATCAATGAATGGTTAAAATAATGTCATCGGTCATTCACCCAGTTTATTGTAGGTTTGTCGTGTACACAGACGGCAATGGCACTGTAAAATATTCATATCAGCATGGAATCGGTTCAGGCACTCGTTATTGATCTATTTGCTACGGCCGTTTTTTTAGGGTTCCAAGGTCCTACACGAAAGCCCTTATAGTTTCGTCGTAAAGTGTATTTAACAATCAATTGATATTTAACTGTATTTTTTTAATTTTTTTTTATATATTAGTCGACCATCTTAATCATCAGACCCGAGAATCAGGGTCCTTGTCAAGATGAATTAAACGATCATTGTTATCCCATTTTGAATTTCAGCCGGAAACCGGGAAGTGGGTTAAATATTTTAACTTGCAAGATTTGATTACAGACATACAGACTCCGGGACGGGTGAAACTAAATAAAAGTTTGTTAAAAATTCACATGAATCTGAGTTCTTGAAAAAATATGACATCTAACGAGAGTCCTATAGTTCATGAGCTATTAGTGGACTAAATATCTTGCTAATAGACTCCGCACTCTGAGCAAAGTGTACCGACCGTAATCTGATTTAGTCGGAACACCACCTAGCTTTATCGTGTGAAATTGGGCCGATATAATTATGATAAATTCTGAGCCCTATAGAGGGCATGCAGTTGGCCGGTTTTATCTAATAAACATATGGTGAAAGAATATTTTATGTACAAAAAAAGTTGCAACAACGTTAAACGATATCAAGTAAGAGCTAAGTAACAAAAGTAAAAAAAAAGTAAATCATAAAGATAAAATCATACATTTTTGTAATTAAATATAGGTCGAAGTTTTTCCGTCCAACGTCCCATCAAGTCATGTTTGCATAATATCTAGTCTGCAAATATTATATTGGAATCTTCAGTATTTTTGTCTTTGCTTCCTTAGGACCATGGAATATGCATTTTTTTTTAGTTTTTTTACAATAAATTGTTTTTTTTAATCAATTTCTATGAAAGAAAAATGTACAACATTTTATCTACATGAAATCAAATAGGTAATGTCAGATAGAACTTGCGTAGTTAAATATTTTATAATATAAATGTTGAAAACATGTCGAGCACTGTATAACAAGATGAAGAGCTTTTCATTCATCAATTCCATATTCCATTATGTAGGTAGTAAAACTGAAAACTGTACAGTTATAAATCCGTTATATTACCTTATATTATTAAAAATATACACAAATTATATGAGATTTCTACTTATTTAACTGAACTTCATATTGATTTTCACTGTAATATATTATAATCGAAAGCGTTTAAATCGAACTGTAGTATTACAACATTATCATCTTAAAATTCCACTGTAAGATCATAATGAAATGTACCTGTGTAAATGTATGTGTGTGTAACCTATGTGAAAACATTTTCTTTCCTGAGAAAACATATTTAACTTAGAAATTCTGGAAAAATAGTGTAATTACATGAACAGCAATTAAAAAATACATATACTGGATTGATTCCTTTCAAAAGTCGTGTAAAGAAGGAAAGGCATCTATTTTATTGAACGAGACATAAAAAACGGACCATTCGTTATTTATCTACTTTCCTTTTCTATTTTATTCCCATAAAGCGTATCTGTAACGGTTCGATTCAACTTCAGCGAGCGGGAGTCAATGAAATACGTTTTCTACGATGCCGTGTTTGTATTCCAAAGGTTCATTAATCAGCGGGAATTGAGGTAACTAACCAATACAGAGTCAAATGTAGCTCTAGAATGAAAGGGGAACCACGTGATCGGCTCAATAAATTGAGTTCGGGCATCCATCTACTAATTACAACCCTTGGCCTACAAAGTACGAGTATCTGTTAACTTTTAGAGCCAGTAGAAAATAAACTGATTTATAAAGGTTGGTGTACATAATCCTCTAAATATTTATATTTACGTCGCACAGAAGAATAATGTTGCACTGGAGTTAATCTAAAATGAACTAAATTCTTGAAAAAGAAGTTATATTATACAATGCAAAAGAGAAAATGAGAGAAAAGCATCTTCCAAGCTGTTGCCTGCAAAGCTCGCACGGTTGAACTCGCGTCAATTCATAAAAGTATAACATTCCCTTTGAGATTGAATTTAATGAAATTAACGTGTTTATTTTAACCTTTTCCTAATATGTTTGAATATAATACAAACGTCAACTCTATGTAGTTGGAAAGTGTCGAGGAACTTTAAAGAGAGTAATATTCATCATTATTCAAAGTCAAAGCCATATATTCAATTTAGGCCCCAGAAGGGCATTTATGAAGGTCACATTTACTGAAGTTACCACCGGTTCGGAACTCGACCTTCAACTGAGAAGAATCCGGCAAGAAACTCAGCAAGGTTACGTTTTTATGGTTATTCATAATCGCTTTTTAACTAAATCAGTGTAATAGTGTGCCCCGTCTCACTCTTTCGATCACCAAATGTCCCGTCAACGTTTAATAACTTTATTATGAATAAGGGGATAGTTTTCTTAGAATTTAATAATAAATTATTTATATCAAACCATTTTGAGACTATTGATTTTATTATAGGTTTTAATCAATTAACATGTATTTTTTTATAATAAATAAGCTTGTGACGACATCGTATAGTGGTAAGTAATTGTATGGCACCAGCTGTTCCGCGAGGTTTCACCCGTGTTTCCGAGATAAAAAGTAGCATATGCCATACCATAGGCTATCTGCAAGCCAAATTTCATTACGATCGATCCATTAGTTTTTGAGTGAAGCTTGAACATGGAGCTCGAACAATGGAGTCTGTATATAATACAAAACAAAAAAAAATGTACAGAATTGGCATCCTTATGATTTAATTATGTTTATAGGTAACGTGGTAAATACAAAAAGCCTAGAAGGAACTGGCTCTTAAATGCTGCTGGCGAAACGGACCAATGGTAACATCGAAGTTGGCTTACAAAATATCAAAGGTAAAAGAAAAATATTTGATGTGACCTACAAAAGGATTTCCAAAAATAGTTTTAGTTCCCTCCAATAATACCTACAGCATAACTTTGATAAGAAAAATTCCAAAGAAGAAAATTCGAATACCCCAGATGACATGTTCAACGTATTTACCTACTTGAGTCCCGCGACGCGAGTTTGTTTGCCCTTTATTATTCACCCAGAATAATTTACTAATGTAAGGTAGTACGTAGGGATGGGCAGGGAAAGAAAAAAAATGGGAAGAAAAGAAAAATACGGGAAAGAATGGAAAAATACTCAAGTGGCTTTTTGAACAAAAAAAATATTTTTAGATGCTTTTGATTGTTATTTTAATCATACTCGCTGTTGTATGTACCTACATTACCTACGCGCGGACTCACGCGGACCTTGGAGTCTCACACTTCCCAACTTCGAGTCGGACGAGTATGTACTACCATTTGAGTATTTTCCCAGCCAATGGGAAAATTCCCGGGTTTTTTCCCACCAAATTGGAAATTTACTCGAAGTTGGGTTTATTCCCGGGAACAAACCCAACCGTAAGTACGTTTCGTGAGCTTTGAGTTTTCCTTGATATCAAGTATTATAAAAATATTAGAGGAAATAATTATGTGTGAGGACAAAAATGTTTAGGGTTTTTTTTTGCTGTTACTTTAGTTAGTGTACGCATATGACGGGTTATAAGGCGATATATCGGGATTTTTGGGTATGTTATTCTTTATATTACAGAGTTTTTTATTCTTTTTAGGGTTCGGGACCAAAATGGTAAAAAGGAGCTCTGATGGTGCCACTCAGCCCGTCTGTCCATCTATCCGTCTATCCGTCTGTCACAGCGCTCTAATAGTTTAGCAACCACTGATGCTATTGGTTTGGAATTTAGAATTGTTATAAATATTGCCGGCCCAAATATTATTGCAAATGAAAAATTTCAATAAATATTTTTATTTTCTTTGCAAAAGGGGCCGGAATGGGGGACTTAAAATTCAAAGTAGGACTTCAAGTTTAACTGGGATATCAAATGAAAGAACTTCATTTGTACATTCAAAAACAGGTTTTTATTTTCTTTTTTGACTTATGATGAAAAATGTCCAAAAAAATACCATTCCTCCTCCCTTATCTCCGCAGTTCGTAAAGCCAAAAATCTGAAATATTTACAGTAGATAGACATTGATGTAAATATTACAGGAAAATTACGAATGATGTTTCTAACTAAGAGTATCACAGTTTTTTCGAAATCATCAAAATTCCTCCACAAACAAATTTAGTAATGCGGTCCGGATTATTTCTACAATTATGTCCCAACCTAAGAAATTATACGTCTAGGAAGTTCGGAACTTCTTTCCTCCGTGTTCGGAACCCTCGGTGCGCGAGTCAAACTCAGACTCGTGGCCGGTTTTTTTTTGCGTCTCGCCATTACTAGCCTAGACTAGAAATACTAAAACAATATTAAACATACCGCTCAATTGTAGGTATATATTAATATTCGAATCCGTATTTTTAGACACAATTTCATGAGTATCATTTACATACATAACAAGTATATTCAAAGACAAAGCATTTTTCTGGGTAGTCCCATTACAATATTTTAAGTGCCGCTTCGAGTGGGCTCTGCTCGAATTTTTCATCCTTAAATGTTATCATATCAACTTGTCCTATTTTTACTTCTGTCCTACAATTTTTTTTGAGCATGAATTACTTATTTCAGATAAAGTTTATACTTATATTTACGAACACTTTTATTTATTAAATTACTTATAAAAGAAAATAGACTTTATATGTATATTTAAATAATACATATCCCGATGATCATTATTTTACAAACCTTTTAGGTT
The DNA here is from genome assembly GCA_951394255.1 of Polyploca ridens. Lineage (NCBI taxonomy): Eukaryota > Metazoa > Arthropoda > Insecta > Lepidoptera > Drepanidae > Polyploca > Polyploca ridens. Next base: position 7,689,770 of record OX596250.1, read on the forward strand.
AAATAACTTCGGGTAAAATGGTTAAAACTTTATCCTAGGTTGAAGCAAGTGGACCTAAGTCAGTCAGTCTATGGCGATAAATACCTCAGGATTATTTAACGTATGTTTCTGGCTGACTACCTGGAAAAAATATAGTCAAACATCAACCGGTTGGTTCCCTACTTGAGAGCCAGTTCAGTTTCTAGGTCTTGTGTGCTTACCCCCTTCGGCCACAAAATCACGTTCAAACACAGACATATCCTTCATAAAAAACCTATACTTTGTCATAATTAGAAATAAGATATTCTGACAAATAAACGCCTATCCGCTTTGGGTCACCTTAATTATTTCAACACTGGCCGAAAATTCATTAACAGCCTTGTGATTTCTCTAATTATTCCGAGTAGGATCGGCTAACCGTTATAATGAGGGGAGATCTGGTACAGGCTGCCCGGTGATATCGCTGCCCTGTTTACCCTCTCAATTCAGCAACTTGACTACCCAATTGTAATTATTCTTCAGATATCTGGGACTACCCTTCAGGATTATTCAACGCGATTTTCTATAGCTAACAATAGATAAATATGGTAAATATTTTGACTTTGCTTCTGTTACCGATTCCATAGATTATGACGTAGCTATTTCTGCTAGAGAGCTTTACTACAAATTATTCTACTGTTACTAAAACCATACTATGGGGGCAATGCTAATCTAATGGTGCGTTCACGCTACCCGAACCGAGGACGAGCCAAGCCTCTATTCGTTCGTTGCTCGCGATGTCAAGTTTGGAGGTACAACGAACTTACAACGAGCCTACAACACGACCGCGATGCGAATCACTGTGTTCGTCAAAAAACTGTCAATCGGCGGAGCGCAGTCGATCGTGAGCCGAACGCTCGTTCGAAGCTCGCAAGTCCGTCCACGCTACGCGAATCCGTGCTCCAAGTGTGCTCGGTTCGTGTAGCATGGTCGCACTATGACACTGTATCGTGTATACGTAATTGAAGAGATAAATAAGATCCCACGAAAAACATTTTTATGTAAAATGTTGTCAAGACATATGGCTCGTACTGTCAAAAAGTTATCAGATCTCATGTAGAGCCAAGCTTATAACTCTACATGCACTTACTCTACAAGCCCTAACTTCACAAACTCTACACACATAGGCTACTTTTTATCCCAGGAACGCGAGTGAAACCGTATAAGAATAAATGTATATAGATATTAGTTTTATGATGCCAATGGGGGGTTCTTTACAAATATTAGGTCCATGGGGTGCGAACATAACCAAATAATACGTAGTATATATTAGTCAACCAACTTAATCATTAGACCCTAGAACTAGCAGTCCTTGTCAAGATGAATCAAACTAGCCCAAACTCGATAGGGCTTCATCGACATCAGCTCTATGTCATAATAATATTGCATTGCTATCAGAGTTTACATATACATGCATTTCAGCTCAATCAGAAACAGGGAAGTGGGTCAAATTTGGCTTGCAAGATTTGATTACAGACAGACAGACACCGGAACAGGTTAACTAAATAAAAGCTTGTAATAAAAGTGTAAAAGCTTTTCAGTATAGTCTAACTACCTAATCTAAATTACATAAAGCAATTGGTACTTACTTTGAAAATAATTACATAAAGGGTAGATGCAGTTATAATGATAACTGCGTTGAAGGCAAGTTGATGGGTCACATAATATCACCTATACTCATAATATACGTAGATACTGTGTGTGTTTACATAAACCGGGATTATCAGACATTTCTATGAAACCTCTCTACTCCATGAATATTTCGAATGTTGTCATTACTCAAACGTCGTCGATAAACTCAAGCTGAGCTTGAGCTGAACTTTTCAACAAACAACAGAAAGTTGGAGATGCTCTTTCTTGAATTGTGTTTTTGCCTCAGTCTGGTATGGTCCTCAAGTAAACTAACAAGGTAAATAAATCAAACCTGTTAAAAAGCGTGTTAGAAATGTCATTCATAACTTTACTAATTCACTAGGCTTACGTTTACTTTTCTGACACTGAACTGACAGTAAGTTGTGGTTTTTGCAACCTTGTCATAAGAAGTAGGTTATTTTATTGACGGATATATCTCTGCGTAAAGTTTCTTCCAAATTCGTCCGGTCATTTATATCTAGGTGATTAAATCGCAAACATCAAATTCCGGTTGAGAGCTTGCTCGCCGCATTGTCCGCGTAAGGGTGACGACTTGTCACCCTTACGTGAACAATGCGCGCCGAGATATATCTTGCAAAAAAATAAAAGTTCTTCTTATCCCGAAAAAAAATATCCCAAGGGAACGGGTAAAGTCGCGGGGATTAAATAATAACAAAACATTTTTTAAAACATGTCGTCTATAATGCGAGTTATTTTTAGGGTCCCTATGGATTAAGTTTTAAAATATAAAATTCATAAGTGCCCTACTAGGTCCTAAATTGAATAAATGGCTTTGACTTTGACTTTTAGAAGCTTCTGGGTGTTTGAACTGATATAAGCGATAGAGGTTGTAAAAATAACGTCGCTAAGTAGTCTCGATGGAAGACGGCGGGGGTGGCATTCATGATGATAATTCTAAGTAAGACCTAAATTGTCTTCTGATGAAATACGAGACACGTATTAAATATTTATTCGTAAAGTTAGATAAAACATATCTTTTCAAATTCAACAAAATAAATATTAATGACGTCACATACTCGCATATTACAATGTAGCCGCAATAACGCGTTAGGTGCTAACAGCGAGTGTTTAATGTCTTTACCAATTTACAATGAATAGATATGCGTCCGTCTGTCATATGGTTCCCATCTGGGCGTGTGCCAACCAGCTGGTTGCCGTGAGCGTAGTAGTGAAGCCAATTGCGCTGATTATATATCCGTGTCACATGAGGAACATAGAACTAGTTGCTACTAGAATGAATCAAAGGAAATTTGAGTGCTTTTGTCGTGCTTTTGCCTTGAGATATACTTATTATACAGGTTATTTAATCATCAAAATCCATGTATTGTGTATACTTGATACAAAATTCCAGTCGTGGACTGTGTTATAAAAATAACATTATTTTTCTATTAGATGCTTATAATATAATTTGTTATCGAATATTTAGCTTGATATTTGAAATTTTGATAATGGTAATTGCTGACATCTAAAATCAGCATTACACCAGACACAAACTTTACGAGATAAATATGATGAGTAATATATTTAGTAGCACATCTCCAAAATGTATATAAGCTGTTAATTGTTTGGTCGGTATTTCTAGTAACTTTATATTTGTTGAAAGTGTGGTCTACTGTCAAGATCACGACCAAGCTTCACAGACAAGGTTAATTATGACAGGCGTGTGCTACCGGGCGGCACCGGCAACCGGGCGGCTGAAACGACTTCGCGTTTTTCCTCACTAATCGCTTGGGCCTGATTTATTACAACCATCTCATTTTTTCAGGGCTAAATCTAAATGTGTCATACGTCTTCAAAGGTAAACTTATTTATAAATAAACACTTGATATCTCATGTATTTAGCTAATCACGGCGTTCTTTATTGCGTTGATGTGCATTATATTTTATACTTTATATGTACTGCCTATAAATCTGATTTTAACTATCTTTTTCGTTTAGAGAAAAGAAAACAAAGGCCGCTTTGCCTAATATAGATTTGGAACAAAACTAATCATATGAAAACTATAAGAAGTGTTTTTTATTTTTATGAAATCTCCACTGGAGATAAATTTGGTCTTACTTAAATGCCATACTAATATAATACTTAGGTATATCGGTAATGTACTATACTTTGTAATACGTCCTATTGAAACTGACTTAATACTTCGATACTATAGAGAAACTATTCCTTTGCAATATACATACTGCTAGTCCTCAATAAATTATACACAGTGAAAGTTGTCTGATGTTTGGAATTACAAGCTCTGATAATTCTGTGTAAATAAAGGTATACTCAAAACCAAAAGTTTTAGACAAAGCGAAGTAAAATCATGCTGCGATTTAGTTTGCGCACGGTCGACGATGACCCGACGTCCATGTTATTTTAATTTATGGACATAGTACGTGTTTTATCAGAATTTTCGGAAACTGTGAACAAACTATTTCATGCTGTAAGTACGGTCAGCCATTTATCAACGTTAACCATTGGATACTGTGCCAGTATGCGATCATTATATCACTTTAAAAGGGTTAAGCGGTTTGTTTATTAGTAGAAGCTCTATAATATAATATTAATTGCAATAATACCAACATAAGCTAATTTATACATTTAAATAATACGAGGTTGTCTCCATAAAAAGAGTAGAAGAGTACTTGGCAGCAGTGGCGTAACTATACCATCTGGGGCCCGTGGAAAGTTCTTTTGATGGGGCCCTATCAGTAAAAATCGTCACGTTGTACTCAGTTTAAGTTTAATAAACTTCGAGATTTTCAGCGTACTCAAATACTCGTTTTATATGTCCCACTAATGGCCATAGGCCTCCTCTCTTAGGCGAGAGGGAATGGTCTGTAGTCCCCACGCTAGCCCAATGCGTATTGGAGAACTCATATCCATATCCATAGAACATAATATCTCAATACATTCATCATCTATTTGCTAGCTTTTCGGTGAAGGAACAACATCGTGAGGTCCGTAACTCAGGTAAGTACAATGTAAAAAAATATTTTTGAGCTCGCGGTTGTTGGGCCGGGGCCCTCTTGGGTCGGGCGCCCGTGGCATTTTGCCAGTTCTGCCACCCTATTGTTACGCCACTGCTTGGCAGGCAATCACTTTTACTTAGGAGGACTACCTACTATAAATTAAAGGTATGCGCCTCGGTAATCAAGAGAGACAGCGGACCATGACAAGGTGCATTTATTGTTATATTTACAACTAAACTTATATTCTGATATTGATAAGATGCCTTTCTTCACTTATATGTACAATAATAAAATAAAATTATTAGCTCACAAAAATGCATGGTTGTAATGGTACATTTTAACCGCGTGGTCTCATTACATACTAAAACGCAAACAAAATACGTAAAAAAGTTAGAAATAGACGTCACAGACTTCAAAAAAAAAATTTGTGTCAACATACTACAATTTTCGTAAAAGTTATCATGGGTAAAGTAAAAAGTCTTTGTAAAAAGTATTGCCACTCCCAAATAACGGCCCAAGAGTCGTCATTTTCCCTTGAGGGCTTTGTTGAAATGCTTTCAGTGTTTCACTGCCAACTCTACTGGCAACTGTCGCTTTGAAATGACTACGAGTAGGACACCTAATCAACTTAATTGGATGGTTGCGAAATTATTATAATTTAGCATAATGAATGTGTTTGTGATACAAATTTAATTGAAACAATTCATCACGCTTATTAACAATAGCTTAACATTTTTTCATTCTTTTTCTAGTAAAATCTACCTACATATGTAATATTATTATTACATGGATTTATTAATCCAGCGTATTGAATTACTATGAAGTTCCCATTTATTCAAAATGCGAACTTTGTATATTTGGATATATTTTTGCTAGGCTTGCGGAGGCTTATTATATATTCAGTGACCTAATTTGGAGTTAAGCTTTGGTCTATATTTGAATGGTTTCAAATATATCGTGAATTTAGAACACTGGTCGATAAACAAAATGGCCTAGCATTATGAAAAGGTGGTACACTTCCAGTATAAGCTGATCTCCCATTGTAACAAAATCCTATACAATGCGAGATCACCTTATACTGGAAATGTATAGCTTGATGTGTAGCCGTGTGTACATTGTAGTTTATAAGGACATAATGGGTACTGAACTGATCAGTCCTAGCTTTTAGCACTGTACTTACAAGTTGCCAAAAACAAATAATACATGCGACTGTTTACCTCCATAAAGTCTAGTCTAATACTATATACAGGGTGAGGGAAGAAGAGAAGTAGAGCATAGCGTTTATTTGCTCAAAGAGCAGCTCGACTGGGGAAGTACCTCCACCTTACAGAATATCGCAGCCAAATAATTCTATGTTGTGTAAAGTTGTGTACAGTTGTGTGCGCGTGAGTAAGGTTGCCAGAGCTCATAGGGGAGGGGGCAAAGGTCGGTAACGGTGTCGCAAGCGTCCATATAGCTACGGTAACCGCTTACCATCAGGCGGGCCGTATGCTTGTTTATCGACTTATTCGTATAATAAAAAAAGGGGATGAGAAAATAATAAAAATTATAAGTACAATTATGAAACAAAGGCGAGCAATGAAATACAAATATTTTTAAAGGTTTTTATAAGCTTGCATACCCATAATTACAGTAATAAAAAATCGGGAGTTTGTTGCTTTTTTGTTTACGCTACTCAATTTGGCCATTTACGATCATCCACAAGCCGCTGGTATATACAATTCACTGCAATATAAATAATTAGTACCCGCATAATTTAATTTTATTAAGAGATTTAAAAGGTGTAAAGAATTGAACACCATAGTTTACCTTGAGTTAACTAAACTAATATAAAAGAATTATCATTTATATCACTACAAAATGTTGAAATGATTAATAATTTGATCTGTGCAGGAGTATCGGGAGAGGTCGGCCGCACTGCGACTATTCTCGCATATAGGCTTTGACCTCATCCATAATGCAAGGCAAGTCGGCGGCCCTACATGTGTGAATACCCTTATGTTCAAAACAACAATGAAGAACCTATTCAGCTGTTACGCGCGACTTTTTGCATTAGCTGACGAGATGAAAAGGCCTTTGAGAAAATGTAGGTTAACGTTACCAGTTTATAATTCATCTATCTGCATTACAATTCTTAAGGGGATTTGTTTGGACATTAAATAATTTACCTATCTGTTAAGTTCGCTTGGTGAAACTTTCTCTGATAAATCTAACTAAATTAACATTAAAAACCGGTCAAGAGTTTGAATCTGACTCGCGCACCGAGGGTTCCAACCTTCCTAGGTGTAAATTTCTTGGTTTGGACCCTAATTGTAGAAAAAACCGGACCGCAATACTAAATTTGTTACTGAAGGAATTTTGTTGATTCCGAAAAAACTGTGTAATTTTTTCCTGTAATATTTACATCAATGTCTCTATGACACTACAATTCGGAAAAATTGCAAAAGTATATCAGAAAATCGGAAAATATGGAGCTTTTTTAATGGGGTTTTTGACCATAAAACGTCTAATGGAGAACTAGTTTTAATATAAAAAGTTTCCACCAGTCTTACCTATGGCCAACGGATCTTAAATTTTCCCGGTATAAAAATTAAGGTATATGAAAATCAAAAAGTATTTATTCAATTTAAGTCCCTGATAAGGCACTTATGAACGTTAACAAAATGATTCTACATCGGTTCTAAATACAACTTGAACTGAGAAGACTCGGGCAAGAAACTCAGCAAGTCCTTTTTTTATGTCTACTTAACTATGTTCAAAGCTTCACCCTTATTCATATTGTTTTATTCATATGGAAAAACCACAAATATCAAAGCTTGCGTGAGCGTGACATATACATATTTTCAAATACCTACTGTATCAATATAGTCTTGAAATTCATAAGTAGTATGGTCGGGTAAATAATAGTACATTATGTATGATACATGTTTGCAAAGTTAGTTATTAACACTCGAGGCGGTACTTGGGCGCCATATTTGTTAACGTTCTCATTGTGTGGATATTATCAAAAAATCTACTTAAAAAAATACATGACTGATTTTTTTCATCGCAAGTGTGTTGAAAAACGTCGTATAACACGCGTGTGTATTGATTAATACACTCTCGGCTCACTTATCGCTTTCGACTGCGGCTTACACTTTGCACACTTGTATCATAATGTACTATTAAATTCAATTCCAATATGACATGAACCATAAAAAATAGGAAATAATTATATTATTTACTATTAATTTTGGGTCTTATTTAAAGCTGTTTTGACCGAATGCTGTGAACTGTCGACTATCCAAGAGCCCTTACTAAGAATTATATAGTAGTCTGCACTAGAATTACATTTTCAACACTTGAATAGAACTCGTACCGTAGACTCCATTCCTACGTAATATTTTATTTAATCTTATTCTCGTACTGTTATTTTGGTCCACCTTTGTGCAGCGAGATGCCTTTGTGGGTTTATTTTTAAGCATTGCCGCACAAAGTTCATGGAAATGTGTTAAACAAATTGGTAGTTTTTTTATTTTAGGTTTAATAATTTATAGAGATAGTAGACAGTGTGATCAATTTTTTATAAAAGTTGCCTACTTTAATAGATAGATTCTATTAAATTCTACAAATATTACGTTATATCAAAATTTCACGTTTAATTAAAATTTCATGTTTTATTAGTTTTCAACACGATACTTTTATAATATACCTAGGTACTTTTAAACACATAGCGGTACTTGGCTAAATCTATAGGTACATAAAAACAAAGCTTCATACAAATATTCATTAGGACTCTCACAGTCTCGTAGCCTCAAACTCTAATCTAGAGGCTGTAAGCACTTTCTTGAAAATTTACTGTGACTTCCGCCTTTTTGTTTACAAATTGCTGGAGGAAGAATCGAATCACGTAAATTCGTAAAAGACTGCAGAATATTCAACGAACTAAAAGCCTTTTCAAAAGTGAATGCACGTAAAATCTTTATAGAGTAAATCGCGTTCCACAAAGTGTAAGAATTAAATTGGCTAAGAACCTGCACAAAGTATAAGAATTAAATTAGCTAATATATCTTTGATCTGTATCAGTCTTCGTTTGCGTTAGTTGATCAAAAACGTATATATTGATGACGTCATTGTTATGGAGTTCCCTTTTGTGTATGTATTCCACATTCAGATGAACCGTTCGAAAATAGAACGTTGGTGGTATTTGATTGACAGATTCGTTTTACGTTTTTTTTTTGCAAAAAAGTCACTTCATTGTCGCCAGTATCACATGCAGTGGTAGCTCTGGTTCCCTACAATTTTATTTCATTCCAGTTCGTAGCAACGTGTTTCAATACACCGTGTAATTTTATAAATTACAGAGTGAGGTAAACTCCTACATGCTGTACATTTAAATGAATCGATTATGGAATTCTGAGTACAGTGATGAACTAAAATTTAATTCGAATTTTAACCTATTAATAATACTTTGAATTTTGAAATTATACGGTATAATATCAAAATAATTTGAGATTTGCGGGTTGATAGAGAAGAAAAACATAATAATGTAATATGAACTTTACATTGCATCTAAAATATGTATAAAACTTTGGTATCTCTAAAATCGAGAATTCATTATATGTAAAAGCCATATCGTTACTTAGTTTCATCATCATCATAATCATATCAGCCCAAGGATGTCCACTGCTGAACATAGGCCTCCCCCATTAACTTCCACTTCGAAGGGTTTTGGGCCGCTTGCATCCAGCGGCGCCCAGCGACTCCGATCATGCCTAATTAGTTCATGAATACTTTGATTAAAAAAATTAATAAAATAAATAAAGTTTTTATTTAACTTTACCTCGAGTTATAGAATTAACAACAGCGTTATAAACTTTGAAGTCTCTTGCAACTTAGATAAAATTTTAATTATGTAGGCATGTAAAGGTTATATTATGTACGTTTTATGATCTATAGTAAGTTTCAATATTAGCAATGTTCAAAATTATTTACCCAAGTTTATAGTTGTAAAAGGTAGATGCGTTCATTTAAACGTATAACATTATGGATAATATATTCGCCTAATTATGTACTACATTAATATCCTTAATAAAAGCAATAACAATTTATCAATTTGTACATAGTTTGCGAAAGGCGACATATAGCTACTAGCGAACCCAATAGTTATCGATAAAGTAAAATCTAGGTTATCAAGGGTATTTGATACAGATAATGGCAACACATTAAATTGATCACATTAATTTATTATCATTATACTAAAAAAGGTTTCTCTTTTAGTATCCTACGAACTACGTACATAAAAAAAAATCATTCAATGATAACCAACTAGATGATAATTTTTAATCCAACTTTGTTAACATTTTCCATCAAGTTTTCATGCAAATTTCTACTTCATTACACTTCATTTAAAGAGTATTCTCAAGGCAACCGTTGGTGTTAGACCTAAAAGGGTCGGGATTACTTTTATGATTTATTTTATTGGTCCGCAAACTTACACCTCCAAGTTCGCCGAAGGAATAAGAATAGAGATATTATTCCTTAAGGTGCAGCGCAGACGATAGACTTTTTGTGCGAAAATTCACGTATTTTTCAGTGATTCAAAATACACTGCACAACGTCCATTATATCTTCGATCATTCTGTCGGCAGTACTCTGTACATGCTATGGAAATGCAGATATTGCGATGTATTATTTTGTACTTTAAATACAGAAAATTAAGAAGAAATAGTGGCCCTGATTCTGTTGTTCACAACTAAACTAATTTTAATGTCACTATGTCTCTTTCTAACAAAGAACATAAGAAAAGGATGTAAGAAATTTAGTCCTGTCAAATTAGTCCAATGCTTGTTTTCAATATCAATTTAGTCGCCATCTATCGCGATTACGCCTAAATACACGCAAAATAAGACGGCAAAGATTAATTTGACAACTTAAAATATGTTCTATCCTTTTTCAATAATGTTCGTAAGACAGAGATGAGATGTGACTAAAATTAGTTTTGTGCGATTTACAACAGAATCGGTACCAGTGTTTTGGGTATATCCTATTCTTCGGGGACTTTTTGCGCGTCGTGTGCGTTACTGCTTAGAATTGTATAGGTTCTATTTTCACAAGTGCGGCACGGATTGTCTGTCGTCTGTGCTGCACCTAAAGTCGGGGCGGTACTCACGGGATGGTAAGTAAATTTACTGGGGACACACTGGTAAATTTAAAGTAGGTTACTTTACTAAAAAATATAAACACAATATTTATATTTATATTTGGGAATCAAGTATATTTATGTTATTTTATAGTTAAGACATAACCAACATGTTATATACAAATAATAAGAATAAGAAAATCCTTTATGGAAGGCATCAAGGAAACAGACGAATTTCGCCAGCCATTGTAAAATAAATGCCAATCTTCCAAAGTAATTGAGCTAAAGACACAGCGAAATTGAAAAACCATTTAATTTCAAATCCAGAGGTAAAAGGCCAAAAATTTAATGTTACAAAGTTAATTATACTTTCTCAGTCTCCCATATAGCTGATCCTCGAGGCTAACGCGTAATTGGCCTCAACTGTCTTCAACTGCTCTCCCCAAGAGAACCGAGTCTTCCTTTTATTTGCTTCTAATTGTACGGGAAACTGTTTTAGATTTGATTTGTCGGAAATTGGATTGCCTTGTTCCAATAAACGGGCCGTACCTACTGCCGAGCTTTGATTGCAATTATAATTCTCTCTAGAATGACAAAGAGAGGATAGAGAAAATTATAGGAGCTTTAGCAAGGACAAGTCTCATTTTCGACAATAATAGGTATTTTAATTCTCTATTTTAACCTTTTATTGGATGGGAAGCCCTTAATGGAAAATATAAATGTGAATTCCCCGCTTAAGACGGGAGCCGGGCTGCGATTATTCCATACAAATGTATTTCCCTGTTTTCTTCCTGAATAATGCCTCTAGGGTCACCATTTTTTTTTCATATAAACAAGTTCTACTTTGGACACATCCCTGTTACTTCAGCAACTAATTATTAAAGAAATTATGGCCCTCCAAAAATTACAATAAATGCCCTATTTTTCCGCCGTGATTAAAAGGACTAACAGATAAATTCGAAAAGATTTTAACATAAAAAAAAGTGATAGAGACCTAGATAACCCCTTACTTAACATTTTAATGTAAAAAATAATTGAATCGGCACAGTTTTCGAGGAGGAAAATGGGGAAAACGAAACACCGATTTCGTAATTTTTTTTGTGAATAAATCGGTCTGAGCTGCAGATGTCCCTATCGCACATAGCGCATAGCATAGCGGCATAGCGCTACGGCAATAGTTTCTTCAAATACCTATTTTCTTATTACTTCAAATTCCTCGCAGCTAGGAACCCCTCTTAACATCAGGGGGGCCTGATCTTTGTTTGCTGATTTATACTTGTATAAAAATATACTTAATTCTGTCAGTCACTAATTATTATGTCCGATAAGTGAAGTTATATATCAAACTAGCTTTATAGCCCGCGATTTCGTCCGCGTAGATTATTTCTTTTTTCTAGATATGAATCATTGTAACAATATAGAGCTTTGTTCATGGCTATTGTCCGCCACTACGTGTGATATTGATAAAAGTTCAGGTAGATTAAGAGCTCATATGCGTGGATGCCACATAAAACTGAAACAGTCCTGCCGCAAATCAACTCTAGCAAATTTCAGAGTTTTTCCCTGTGACTACAAACCTTAATTAGGAACTGTTATCTTTTAAATTCAAACGGAAGGTGATTTGGGATCAATGGTACACGCGGTAAGAAGACTGTTTCTCCTCTGGCAGAACCAGTAAATATTTTGGCCTCAATAACATTGCGGCGGAGAGCTGTTACTTGTAGTCAAGTTCCACAGCACAATTTTGGAGGCCTTATCTCTCTTTCCCTCATGTCTGAGGATCGTGGTCAACATCGGGTTTGCTTCTAGAGCGAATGATCTGCCTTCACTGGTTTCTGTCTTCTGGTTTCTGTAAAACTTGGAGGACGATGAGTCTTTTACTTGATCGGACCATCTTGTTGGTGAACGACCACGTAGTCGTTTTCCTTCCGTGTTCCCAACTATGATCAGATTTCCAAACTTTCATCGCCTTTGCGCACCATGTGGCCGAAATACGAAAAAATACGTTGGTGGCATATGGTGGACAATCGTGTTTTAATTTTGAGCTGCGATAGGATTGATGCATTGTTGCGTTTAGCGGTCCAAGGTATTTCCAACATCCGTCTCCAGCACCACATCTCGAATGCATCAATCCTTTTTCTTTCTCGGGCCAGTATAGTCCACGCTTCCACACCATACATGAAAATGAGGAATACCAATGCTCGTATTAACCGGATCTTTGTTTTAATACCGATTCCTCTCTTTTTCCTGATGTTGTTTAGGCGAGTCATTTCAATACGTCAATACCATAAGCCGAAATAATATTTTTTTAAATTTTCACTCCGAAAATAAAGAACTTCATAATACTAAATTTAATCCCTCTTTTCACTCCTTAAGGGTTCAAATTCCAACTACACCGATATTCGTTGCGTTAGTTTATAACCATAAGCTTAAATAATAAATTTAGTGTACTTCCATACACAAATTCATCCCCCTTTTTACCCTTTCGGGATCGGAATTATCAAAAACATTGAGGCACATATAAATTAATTTTCAATTGTCAACCTAAACACAAAATTTGAAGGTCCTAACTTCGAAACTGATAGACTTTCATATAAACTTGCATCCCCTATTTTACCCCCTTAAGGATGGAATATCCAAAAATCCTTAGTGGTTGCCTACACCGTGTAATAATATATTAAGTGACGTTTACTTTGAAACTGAATGACTTACATACATCCCATACCTTTTCACCCTGTCGGGGGTGGAATTGTCAAAAAAGCTGAAACATGTATAAATTAATTTTCAATCGTTAGCCTAATTACACAATTTTAAGATCCTAACTTCATAACTGACGAACTTTCATACAAACTTTCATCCCCTATTTTACCCCCCGAGGAGTGGAATTTCCAAAAATCCTTCCTTAGTGGATGCCTACACCGTATAATAATACATTTAGTGAAGTTTACTTTGAAATTGAAGAACTTGCATACACAACTTCATCTCCCTTTTCCTCCCTTCGGTGGTGGAATTATTACAAACGCTGAGATAACTATACAGGGTGTTGTTTTGGTCGGCGACAAGCGACCCAGGAGCGGTAGTACAAAATATATATTCCCCAAAAATGGACTTAATTCCATTAAATACTTTAAATATGTTGAGAAATACCTTATTCAATTTGAAATAAAATTACTGCAAAGTATGGTTACTAGGCACGTGCACAGCCTAGAGCTAGGCGCAAGCCGCCATCGCCCCACCCCTTTACTCCCTCGAACTCCCGTTGAGTATTATGTCTACACTTTAGCTTATTACATGATTTTCAAAATTTAATTTTTTTTATTTTTATTATTAAAAAAAAATAAAGTATTTTTTTTATATTTTTTTTAGCACCAGTATCATTTGTATTATCGACCCTGAGTCGCTCGTCGCTGACCAAAACAACGACCTGTATATTAATTTTCAATCGTTAGCCTAAACACAAAATTTGAAGATCCTAACTTCAAAACTGACGGACTTGCATACAAACTTTCATCCCTTATTTTCCCCTGTTAGGGGTGGAATTTCCAAAAATCCTTCCTTAGTGGATGCCTACACCGTATAATAATACATTTAGTGAAGTTTACTTTGAAATTGAAGGACTTTCATACCCAACTTCATCCCCCTTTTCCACCCTTCGGTGGTGGAATTATCACAAACGCTGAGATAACTACACATTAATTTTCAATCGTCAGCCTAAACACATAATTTGAAGATCCTAACTTCAAAACTGACGGACTTGCATACAAACTGTCATCCCCTATTTTACCCTCTTAGGGGTGGAATTTCCAAAAATCCTTCCTTAGTGGATGCCTCCACTGTATAAGGTATCTTTGTGCAAAATTTCAAATCTCTAGGTCCAGCGGTTTGGGCTGTGGGCTGATATATCAACAATCAGTTTATCATTTTATATATTAAGATTACAATCCCATAAGTTTAAATAATAATAAAATACCAATAGGCTATTAGACTACTCTTTCTTTATTTCAATCGATCATGGCTTTGACGGGATCAAATGTCTATATGTGACCTATTGCAATTAGATCACTACAAAAATCAGAAATGAGACGCAAAATCAGACAGCGTCAAAACGCCCCATACAAATTTGATACAGCTGACGACACATGCCAGTACCGTTGTACTGCAATGGAATATATGGAGAAACTAGCTGCCCGGCGCAACTTCGTCCACGTGGTGCTACCCTACCCTGTGTTAACCATCCAGGGAGTTAATTCTACTGTTTTTTTTTTTACTATTTATAGGCCTGTGTTTGACCGCAATCTCACCATGGTAAGTGATGATGCGGCCGAAGGTGGTAAGCACACAAAGCCTAGAAGGAACTGGCTCTCAAGTGCAGCTATCGGAACACACCGAAAGGTGCTTGGCGACAGATTTTCAAAAATCGGTCCAGCCGTTTAGGAGGAATTCAGTGACATACACACGTGCCGTAGAATTTTATATACAGGTCGTTGTTTTGGTCAGCGACGAGCGACTCAGGGTCGATAATACAAATGATACTGGTGCTAAAAAAAATATAAAAAAAATACTTAATTTTTTTAAATAATAAAAATAAAAAAAAAAAAATTTTGAAAATCATGTAATAAGCTAAAGTGAAGACATAATACTCAACGGGAGTACGAGGGAGTAAAGGGGTGGGGTGATGGCGGCTTGCGCCTAGCTCTAGTCTGTGCACGTGCCTAGTAACCATACTTTGCAGTAATTTTATTTCAAATTGAGTAAGGTATTTCTCAACATATGTACAGTATTTAAGATCTTTAATTAAGTCCATTTTTGGGGAATATATATTTTGTACTACCGCTCCTGGGTCGCTTGTCGCCGATCAAAACAACATCCTGTATAAAGATAAGAAATTTGTCATTTTGGTCGTGAAAAACTGCGTATAAGTTGAAGCGGTTCTGAAAGTTGCTTTTTTAGATACTTTTCAATGATAAAAATAAAATAACCTAACAAATTAAATTTGTGCAACTTTGAGGTAATTTTTAAATTAAATAATTTTGTTTATTTATGTTATTTTTCTATTTTGTTACGATAATTTGCTCTTTTCCAAACCTGAGTCAATTCTAAAGCTCTAGATTACCCAGCAGTCTTTTAAAATGAAACTAAAAGAAATTAGAAAGGAACACAATTTTATTATTAAATACTGTTTTACATTTGCTCTCAGCTTACCGCTAATACCTACCTCGTACCTTGTCTATGAAGCTAATCTTCCTAACCGTATATTAAAGCCCTACTTTATGATTTATACAACGTGTAATGCAATTATGTATTACTTATATTTTGAGATCACAATTTCTTTCAATGTCCAAAGCTGTTATTATCGAGTTAGAATGTTCGAGGACGTTCTAGAAATTTTCCGAATGATCTGGAAAGTTCCAAATTGAGTACAATTAGTTATGATCGATTTAGAATGTTCGAAAAATTTCTAGAATGTCTAGAAAATTCCAAAGTTAGTGAAATTTATTATGATCTAGTTAGAATGTTCTAGAAAATTCTAAAATGAGTGCAATTTATTATAAGCGATTTAAAATGTTCGAGAGAGTTCTAAAAATTTCTAGAATGATCTAGAAAATACTAAAATGAGTGTAATTTATTATAAGCGATAAAGAGAAGTTCGAGAAAGTTCTAATTTTTTTTGGATTGATCTGGAATGTTCCAAAATGTGTACGAGTGTTATTATTGATCTTAAAGAACCAAATTGAAGTGATGTACATCTAAATATTCTAGAGTGATCTGATACTGGAAATTTCAGTGTCTGATGGTATAAAAAATTCAGTGACTTTTCGTCAGTTCAATCGTGATTGCAGTCGAGTAAAGATCAATTGGAATCAAGAGAAAACAGTTACAAAAAAAATTCAAGTTATTTTCACAAGTGATCAAGAACAAACTATTTGAATGTTCTAGACTGTTCTAATACTAGAAATTTGGGTGAAAAAGAACAAACTATTTGAATGTTCTGGAAGGTCTCTCAATATCTAAAATAGAAATCTATAATATCTATGTTAAAAAATGTATCCTTATATATTTTTTATACCTTCCATGTATTTTAAACCGAGCAACGCCGAGTTTTGCTGCTAGTTCTTTTTAAAAATCAGCAATGAGTTGACAAGAACCAGTAAGAAACTCAGCAAGTTTATTTTATAATAAAAATATAAGTATGACTGAAATTTCTTTTGTCAATATGAAAATATAGTTACTAAACAATTTTGGTTATTTATTACATACCAACAGGAAATAGTAAATATATTTCAGTTAAAAACAGTAAATATATTTTGTCTTGATTACTGCAAACATACCATACATTTTTTTTAAGAGGGTTTAGTACGTAATAACGCACGATGCCGCAATATTCTAGGTTTTCGGTATGACACTACTTAGTTATATTAATAGTTATTCATTTGCGTTGTCTTAAATCCAATAGGATATTAATTTTTTTACTCTTCTTGAAGAAAAAACATTAAAAATTGACTATTTGTTATTTAGTTAAGAGAAGTTATTTGAGAGACCTTTTTTGAATTTTACGGAACATGCTGTCTTTGCAGTCAAATCGGTATTAAAGTACTTGAAACAAAAATACAAAAATACATGTTGAAAAGTTCATATTGTATATTTATATTATATTATATTTCATTATTAATACAAGCTTTTTTGGTGACTGTACTTTTTGTTGACTGTACCTACTTGCATTGTTTTCCAATATACTAATGTACACCAAATATTAAGTCAATCCGACCCCTGGAAGTGTGTGAAATTCAAGTTACAAGATTCCACCCGACAAACATAATTACATACATACATTGCAAGTTAAATAAAAGCTTGTAAAATACTACCAAGAATAGGTAAAACTAACGACCGTGGTTTAACCGGCCCTGCAAAGATGCTAGACAAAATAAGCAGACTTTGTATGAGGCTTGGACCACACCGGCGTGAAGTTAGCAGCCAAAAGTTAGCAGCCAATATAATCCGACCAAATTAGGAAGAATCCAGAAAATTGCTTTATTTACCGTATTTACACTGGAAAATTGTTGAAAATGTAAGAAAATGATAAAAACAATTGAAAAAAGGCCTAACAGGCGTTAAAATATTCTAAATAGACATGAATTCAGAATTAGCAAAAACACAAAGTATTGTGTAATTTAATCGGTTTTAAGAGTTCAAAAGAAAGAAAATTTAATTAATCACAAAAAAACACATAAAACCTTCGTACTGAATTATGATTTTATGATCCCATGAAAGTTTCAGAGCCATAAATCGAACAAAAACAAACGTACGTAATAATCATAAGTTTTCGTTTCTTAAGAAAGAGTATAAGATATCAAAAATGGCATGGTGTCACTTTAGAAATGTATTTATTTAAAAGATATATAAGTATACTAAGTAAATAATAACCTTCTATGTATTTACCGAGGGGATACATAGGTTTTATAGCCACCGGCAAAAATAATATCGACAAAAATCTTTCAATTGAATTTGATGGAAGATTTACCTCTCAAGACTTGTCTTTGTCAGACCAAGTATGTATTTAGATTATAGATACATATGTTTAGTAAGTACATAACAGCTTTCTATGAACTTAGCGAGGGGATAGCATATGTTTTTGAGCTGGCTGCAAAAAATACATATCAAAAAATACCTACTTTGATTTTGATGGTAGATTAACATCTCAAGACTTGTCCTTGTCACTCCAAATATGTATTTAGATTATAGATACATAAGTTACCTAAGTAAATAACAGCATTCTATGAACTTAGCGAGGGGATATCATAGGTTTTTAGCCGGCAGCGAAAAATATATCCACGAAAAATTCCACTTTGATATTGATAGTAGATTAACATCTCAAGACTTGTCCTTGTCACTCCAAATATGTATTTAGATAATAGATACATAAGCTTTCTAAGTAAATAACATCATTCTATGAACTTAGCGAGGGGATATCATAGGTTTTTGAGCCAGCAGAGAAAAATATATTTACAAAAAATTCCACTTTGATATTGATGGTAGATAATCCCCTCAAGACTTGTCCTTGTCACTCTAAATATGTATTTAGATTATAGATACATAAGTTAAATAAGTAAATAACCACATTCTATGAACTTAGCGAGGGAACATCATAGGTTTTTGAGCCGGCAGAGAAAAATATATTTACAAAAAATTCCACTTTGATATTGATGGTAGATAATCCCCTCAAGACTTGTCCTTGTCACTCTAAATATGTATTTAGATTATAGATACATAAGTTACCTAAGTTAATAACTGCATTCTATGAACTTAGCGAGGGGACATCATAGGTTTTTGAGCTGGAAGCGAAAAATATATCCATAAAAAATTCCACTTTGATATTTATGGTAGATTAACATCTCAAGACTTGTCCTTGTCACTCCAAATATGTATTTAAATTATAGATACATAAATTACCTTAGTAAATAACTGCATTCTATGAACTTAGCGAGGGAACATCATAGGTTATTGAGCCGGCAGCGAAAAATATATTTAAAAAAATTCCACTTTTATATTGATGGTAGATAATCCCCTCAAGACTTGTCCTTGTCACTCTAAATATGTATTTAGATTATAGATACATAAGTTAACTAAGTAAACAACCAAATTCTATGAACTTAGCGAGGGGATATCATAGGTTTTTGGGCCGGCAGAGAAAAATATATTAAAAAATTCCACTTTGATATTGATGGTAGATAATCCCCTCAAGACTTGTCCTTGTCACTCTAAATATGTATTTAGATTATAAATACATAAGTAAACTAAGTAAATAACAACATTCTATGAACTTAGCGAGGGGACATCATAGGTTTTTGAGCTGACAGCGAAAAATATATACATAAAAAATTCCACATTGATATTTATGGTAGATTAACATCTCAAGACTTGTCCTTGTCACTCCAAGTATGTATTTAGATTATAGATACATAAGTTTCCTAAGTAAATAACTGCATTCTATGAACTTAGCGAGGGGATATCGTAGGTTTTTGAGCCAGCGGCCGAAAAAAATAACGAAAAGATCTCTACTTTGATATTGATGGTAGATTAACATCTCAAGACTTGTCCTTGTCACTCCAAGTATGTATTTCGATTATAGATACATAAGATACCTAAGTAAATAACTGCATTCTATGAACTTAGCGTGGGGACATCATAGGTTTTTGAGCCGGCAGTGAAAAATATATCCACAAAAAATTCCACTTTGATATTTATGGTAGATTAACATCTCAAGACTTGTCCTTGTCACTCCAAATATATATTTAGATTATAGATACATAAGTTAAATAAGTAAATAACCACATTCTATGAACTGAGCGAGGAGATATCATAGGTTTTTGAGCCGGCAGAGTAAAATATATTTACAAAAAATTCCACTTTGATATTGATGGTAGATAATCCCCTCAAGACTTGTCCTTGTCACTCTAAATATGTATTTAGATTATAGATACATAAGTTACCTAAGATAATAACTGCATTCTATGAACTTAGCGAGGGGACATCATAGGTTTTTGAGCTGGAAGCGAAAAATATATCCATAAAAAATTCCACTTTGATATTTATGGTAGATTAACATCTCAAGACTTGTCCTTGTCACTCCAAATATGTATTTAGATTATAGATACATAAGTTACCTTAGTAAATAACTGCATTCTATGAACTTAGCGAGGGGACATCATAGGTTATTGAGCCGGCAGCGAAAAATATATTTAAAAAAATTCCACTTTGATATTGATGGTAGATAATCCCCTCAAGACTTGTCCTTGTCACTCTAAATATGTATTTAGATTATAGATACATAAGTTAACTAAGTAAACAACCAAATTCTATGAACTTAGCGAGGGGATATCATAGGTTTTTGGGCCGGCAGAGAAAAATATATTTACAAAAAATTCCACTTTGATATTGATGGCAGATAATCCCCTCAAGACTTGTCCTTGTCACTCTAAATATGTATTTAGATTATAAATACATAAGTAAACTAAGTAAATAACAACATTCTATGAACTTAGCGAGGGGACATCATAAGTTTTTGAGCTGACAGCGAAAAATATATACATAAAAAATTCCACATTGATATTTATGGTAGATTAACATCTCAAGACTTGTCCTTGTCACTCCAAATATGTATTAAGATTATAGATACATAAGTTAACTAAGTAAATAACAGCATTCTATGAACTTAGCAAGGGGATACCATAGGTTTTTGAGCCGGCAGCGAAAAATATATCCACAAAAAATTCCACTTTGACATTTATGGTACATTAACATCTCAAGACTTGTCCTTGTCACTCCAAATATGTATTTAGATAATAGATACATAAGTTTTCTAAGTATATAACATCATTCTATGAACTTAGCGAGGGGATACATAGGTTTTTTAGCCACCGGCGAAAATAATATCGACAAAAAATTCCACTTTGATATTGATGGTAGATTAACATCTCAAGACTTGTCCTTGTCACTCCAAATATATATTTAGATTATAGATACATAAGTAACCTAAGTAAATAACTGCATTCTATGAACTTAGCGAGGGGACATCATAAGTTTTTGAGCCGGCAGCGAAAAATATATCTAAAAAAAATTCCACTTTGATGTTGATGGTAGACAATCCCCTCAAGACTTATCCTTGTCACTCCAAATATGTATTTAGATTATAGATACATAAGTTAAATAAGTAAATAACCACATTCTATGAACTGAGCGAACGGATATCATAGGTTTTTGAGCCGGCAGAGAAAAATATATTTACAAAAAATTCCACTTTGATATTGATGGTAGATAATCCCCTCAAGACTTGTCCTTGTCACTCTAAATATGTCTTTAGATTATAGATACATAAGTTACCTAAGTAAATAACTGCATTCTATGAACTTAGCGAGGGGACATCATAGGTTTTTGAGCTGGAAGCGAAAAATATATCCATAAAAAATTCCACTTTGATATTTATGGTAGATTAACATCTCAAGACTTGTCCTTGTCACTCCAAGTATGTATTTAGATTATAGATACATAAGATACCTAAGTAAATAACTGCATTCTATGAACTTAGCGTGGGGACATCATAGGTTTTGAGCCGGCAGAGTAAAATATATCCACAAAAAATTCCACTTTGATATTGATGGTAGATAATCCCCTCAAGACTTGTCCTTGTCACTCTAAATATGTATTTAGATTATAGATACATAAGTTACCTAAGATAATAACTGCATTCTATGAACTTAGCGAGGGGAAATATAGGTTTTTTAGCCACCGGCGAAAATAATATCGACAAAAAATTCCACTTTGATATTGATGGTAGATTAACATCTCAAGACTTGTCCTTGTCACTCCAAATATGTATTTAGATAATAGATACATAAGTTTTCTAAGTAAATAACATCATTCTATGAACTTAGCGAGGGGACATCATAGGTTTTTGAGCCGGCGGCCAAAAAATAACGAAAAGATCTCTACTTTGATATTGATCGTAGATTAACATCTCAAGACTTGTCCTTGTCACTCTAAGTATGTATTTAAATTATAGACACATAAGTAACCTAAGTAAATAACTGCATTCTATGAACTTAGCGAGGGGATATCATAGGATTTTGAGCTGGCAGCGAAAAATATATTCATAAAAATTCCACTTCGATATTTATGGTAGATTAACATCTCAAGACTTGTCCTTGTCACTCCAAATATATATTTAGATTATAGATACATAAGTTAAATAAGTAAATAACCACATTCTATGAACTGAGCGAGGGGATATCATAGGTTTTTGAGCCGGCAGAGTAAAATATATTTACAAAAAATTCCACTTTGATATTGATGGTAGATAATCCCCTCAAGACTTGTCCTTGTCACTCTAAATATGTATTTAGATTATAGATACATAAGTTACCTAAGATAATAACTGCATTCTATGAACTTAGCGAGGGGACATCATAGGTTTTTGAGCTGGAAGCGAAAAATATATCCATAAAAAATTCCACTTTGATATTTATGGTAGATTAACATCTCAAGACTTGTCCTTGTCACTCCAAATATGTATTTAGATTATAGATACATAAGTTACCTTAGTAAATAACTGCATTCTATGAACTTAGCGAGGGGACATCATAGGTTATTGAGCCGGCAGCGAAAAATATATTTAAAAAAATTCCACTTTGATATTGATGGTAGATAATCCCCTCAAGACTTGTCCTTGTCACTCTAAATATGTATTTAGATTATAGATACATAAGTTAACTAAGTAAATAACCACATTCTATGAACTTAGCGAGGGGACATCATAGGTTTTTGGTCCGGCAGCAAAAAAAAATATCGAAAAATTTTCTACTTTGATTTTGATGGTTGATTAACATCTCAAGACTTGTCATTGTCACTCCAAGTATGTATTTAGATTATAGATACATAAGTTAACTAAGTAAATAACAGAATTCTATGAACTTAACAAGGGGATATCATAGGTTTTTGAGCCGGCAGCGAAAAATATATCCACAAAAGTCCACTTTAACATTTATGGTAGATTAACATCTCAAGACTTGTCCTTGTCACTCCAAATATGTATTTAGATAATAGATACATAAGTTTTCTAAGTAAATAACATCATTCTATGAACTTAGCGAGGGGAAATATAGGTTTTTTAGCCACCGGCGAAAATAATATCGACAAAAAATTCCACTTTGATATTGATGGTAGATTAACATCTCAAGACTTGTCCTTGTCACTCCAAATATGTATTTAGATAATAGATACATAAGTTTTCTAAGTAAATAACATCATTCTATGAACTTAGCGAGGGGA